>CM053628.1:24024686-24073451 GCA_028646595.1 Phalanger gymnotis | reverse complement strand
ACTTTGAGTTCCAAATTCCCTTGCTTCTTCCCTCCCCACCCACCCTCCTTGAGAAGGCAAGCAATTCAATATAGTTTATACAGGGATCGTTATGCAGAACACTTCTATAATAGTTGTGAAAGACTAACTATATTTCCCTCCATCCTATCCTGCCCCCCTTTATTCAGTTTTCTCCCTTGACCCTGTCCCTTTTCAAAAGTGTTTGCTTTTGGTTACCTCCTTCCCCGATCTGCCCTCCCTTCTATCATCCCCCCTTTTTTATCCCCATCCCCCTACTTTCCTGTGGAGTAAGATACCCAGTTGAGTGTGCATGTTATTCCCTCCTTAAGCCAAATCTGATGAGAGCAAGATTCACTCATTCCCTTTCACCTACCCCCTTTTCCCTTCTATTATGACAGCTTTTTCTTGCCACTTTTATATGAGATAATTTACCCCATTCTATGAACAGGCAGTTTTCAGAAGAAATTAAAGCTATCTATAGGTATATGAAAAAAAAATGCTCAAAATCATTATTGATTAGAGAAGTGCAAATTAAAACAACTCTGAGGTACTACCTCACACTAATCAGATTAGGAAAGGAAAAGGAAAATAAATGTTGGAGAAGATAGGAGAAAATTGGAACAAACATTGGAACATTGTTAGTGGAGTTGTGAATTGATCCAACCATTCTGTAGAGTAATTTGGAACTCTGCCCAAAGGGCTATAAAACTGCACATACCCTTTGACCCAGCAATACCACTTCTAGGGCTGTAACTCAAAGAGATCATAAAAATGGGGAAAGGACCCACATGTACAAAAATATTTATAGCAGCTCTTTTTGTGGTGGCAAAGAACAGGAAATTGAGGAGATGCCCATCAGTTGGGGAATGGCTGAACAAGTTGTGGTATATGAATGTAATGGAATATTACTGTGCTATAAGAAATGATGAGCAGGTAGACTTCAGAAAAACCTGGAAAGACTCACATGAACTGATGATGCTGAGTGAAGTGAGGGCTTGGGAGCGGCATGAACTTGGCTGAGCCTGTCAATCCCTTCACTGCTTTCCCACGGCCCCGTTTTTGTTCCTTTGCTCCAGGAAAACCCGTGTATTGAAGGGAGATTCTCCTCTGTGAGAGGGTCTCTTTATAAGATGTCCTTTGGACCTGTTAAACCAGTCTTTAATTTTGGATTGATTCCCTTTCCTTGGTTATAGGAGGTGATTACTGTTTTCTTATTCCCCTTCTGTCAAAGACAAAGTATGGTATGGTGGATTTGAAGACAGAACCTGGGTTCAAATTCCAGTTCTGTCACTAACCTGCTGTGTGACCCTGGGCAAAACACTTAACCTCTCTGGGCCTCCATAAAGTGAGAGGGTCAGATTAGATAGCATCTAGGATCCTGTTAGACTGCCTGTAGTTCAATACAGCTGTGAGCACTGTGTGCAGCCCAGGGCTTTGTTCTGGTTTTGCCTTTAAACAAGGCATTTCTGAACAATTATTGGGAACACATGAGAATTAAACAGAAAACCAAGTCAAGCCCTACTCTTTAATCTGGCACAGCAAGGCCACTGTCCCTCGAGTGAGGTGAACCGAAGTCCTTCTGCTAATGAGACTCTATTTTGCCTCATTAAATATGGACCAGCTGCTCTGGGGCCTCAGGATTTGAACCATCACTGGGCCTGACCCAGTGAAGATCTCAACAATAAGGAAATAACTGGTCTTCTCCAATTTGCTTCACCACACCGACTGCAGATCTTAAGCTCCTAGGAGGGAGGCAGCACCAGCAGGTGTAATAGGATGGGAAGTGGCCACTTGGGACCAGCTGTGTGACATTGGGCAAGTCACTTTTGCTCTGGGCTTCCTTTTTCTCCCCTATAAAATTAAAGGGTTGGCCTTAAATTAAAAGCAAAGGCTCCCTGTGGTTCTAAACATAACGCTTTCCCTCTGTCATTTCCATATTTCTCAACTGAATGAGATGATAAAAGGACACAGGCTAACTGGGATACTGGGCCTGGATTTCCCCACCCCACATCGCTGTAACCAGGGGCATGCTGGGAAATGGCTAACAAAGGACTCTAGGAGGAAGGGCAGAATAGCAGAACACACCTATAAGTTCAGTCTGCATTCTGAACATTTTCTCCATTGCTTTCTTGTCTAGACAGTCAACAAAACAAGAAATCAAGCCCTGATCTGTAACATTTGTCAATTTTCCAGATGTAAATGCTCACAGTGAAAGGTTAAGAGTCTCCTCTCTTACTGTTTGAGCTGGCTTTAGCATCCCCCTCCCTCCAGCTCCAGTAAAAGTATTCCCTCAAGCCTTCCCTGTAGGCTGAGCACCACTAAGAAAGCAGGAAGGTACCATACCTGACATTCTGTGTAAGTGTGGCCATGGCTATGGAGACACATACGTACAGACATGCCTATGTACACAAGAAATATATCCACATGCAAAAACATGTATATGTACATAAACACATGTACTACACATGCATACACACAAGCATGTATGCGCACATATACATATGCACATAAATATCTACATGAATATACACATGCATGCATAAATATATACACGTACACAGAAATATAAGCATAAATATGTATATATAACATTTGTACAATATGTATATATACACATAACTATACACACAAATATATTTATATATATACACACACAACTATACAGCCAAGTTGGTATATACATATAAATATACATATGCATAAATATGTATACATATGCATATAACATGTAAACACAAATATGTATGTGTACACATATAAGTTTACATGTATACACATAAATACGTAACATACACATATACATCTATACACACATAAATATGTATGGAACACATAAATATACATATACACATATACAATATATGAATTGTGTAAAATATTTTAGAGTTTGCAAAATACCTTCTAATAATTAGTAAGTCTGAGCCTCGTGACAGCCTTCTGATACAGTGTGTTTTGGGTTTTGTTTTTACTTATGTCATTGATATAATAAACTTCTGGTGAGGAACCTTAATGTACCAATGCTGATCAGCACTTGTTCTGCACCTTAGAGTCTTCAGGAGGCCCGTGAGGCACAGAGATGTTAAGCGATTTTCCCAGTCGCAGAGAATATATACCAAGGCTAGGACTTGCCCAGGTCTTCCTGCCATTTGCTCTGAATGCTTTGTGCCAAGCAGCATGTAATACTGAAGTCATGGTAGTCCCCGTTTTTCAGAGAAACTGAGGTTGGAAGATGAAGTTACTTGCCCAGCGTCATACAACTAGCTGCCCTGTTATCTGAGTACATGTACACAATTTCATCTGGCAAGGGCATGTTTTCCTGTATAGACAATGACCTTAGGGTGGCAGCTTGGCATAGCACATGAAGTGTTGGCCGCAGAAACAGGAAGACATGAGTAGGAACCCAGTCTCAGACACTTACTAGTCATATGATGGTAACTTTGCCTTTTAGCTTCTCTTTGCTGGTCTGTAAAATGGGGATAATTCCTGTAAGTCACTACCTCCCAAGTGGGTTGTGAGGCTCAGATGAGGTGACCTGTGAAACACTCTTTGTCATCTTTAAAACGCTATCCGTAGAAAAGCCGGCCCTTGTTATTGCCAGACCCCTAGAGCCCCTGGAAGTTGGCCCATGGTGCAAAGCTCCAAGTTCCTATCATCTGTAAAAGGACATGCCCCCAAATGTCTCCCACTCCTGATGGGTGATCTGAAGAGAGCTCTGCTAGTGATCCATCCAGGAGATGTTCTTGGGCTTACCACTCTCTCGCTTTTCTCTAGGCATAGGTGGGGACCCACCTGTGAATTCCTTCAGCACAATGGATATCCAACCTTATCAAGGCCAAGACAATCAGAATAATACAGGTGAGTCTCTCTCTAGAATGCAGTTGTTTGTTTTCACCTCTCTAAGAGTTTTGGCTTCATGGTCCAGCAGCATCTGGGACTCATCTGGCAACCACTGCCTGTAGCGTACAGCCCAGTGACCATCGAGGCTGTTCACCCAGATCTCCCCCTGTTATAATGTTGTCATGGCTAGAGTACCGGGCCTGGATTCTGGAAAACTTGGGTTCCTATTGCAAGTCCAACATGGGCATAAGGTGAAATAATCACAACCAATTCAATAATGATTTTAGTGCCTGCTACCTACTATGTCCGATGTGCATAAATGGAAATATACAAAGCATATGTAAAGCAAATGCAAAGAAACTTCAGGATGCAGTCGGGGAAGGCCTTTTATTTCAGCCATGAGGACCAGCCTATGCAAAGGACAAAGATGAAAGATGGGAGGTCACCTATGGTGGGCACCAAGCAGTCTGCTTTGGCTGAAACAGAGTGCCAAATAAGGGAGATGGATTAGGCCAATTTGACTCCTGCTCTGGCTCCCAGCAGCCCCCAGCCAGGGGGCCTCTGCTCCAGGCACTGAAGCCATGGAGGGATTGGGCCACCAGGAAAGAGGCCCTCAACCAGAGGGGCAGATATACAGGAATGGTCCATTGATGTTCCGTGAGAATTGGTCAGAATGTGAAATCAGTCTGGAAAGAGACTCTAGAGCCAGATTTGGAAGAGGCCAAACTGAGGAATTTGTATTTTTCCCACAAGGTAGTAAAGGCACCCTGAAATTCCTTGAGAAATGGACAGATGCACACTTCACAAATATCAGTCGGGAAGGTGTGTGGAGGATGGTTTAGAGAGCAGAAGAGGCTAGAGGCAGGGAGACCTATTAGGAGGTTATTGCAGTAGATTGGGGGAGAGGTAAAGAGGGCTCGGATGGGTGCTGGGGGTGTCCGTTTGCGTAAAGGTGTGACAAATAGGAGAACAACTATGGAGGTAGAATTGATGCCAGCTGAGTGTGGGTGATGACGGAGGACTGAGAGCTGACCAAAAGGATAGTGGTTGGGGCAGCTAGGTGGCACAGTGAGTAGAGCACCGGCCCTGGAGTCAGGAGGATCTTGGTTTTTGTCTGGGGAGTCCTGTTTCAGAGCAGATATATCTGCCAGCCCATCTCTGTCCTCCACCTCACAGACTACTGAGCCGGATGGCTCCAAGTGACCACCAGGGTGGTGCCAAGTCCAAAGGCTACAGCCTTCCATTTCCATCGAGGGATAAATGTTTTGTTCCAGCCCCCTACAATGCGACCCTCTTTCCCATGTGCTTTTCCTTCTCTATCTCTTTTTACAGCCACATGCGCACCTTTATTTCCTACTGACCCAGCACAGGCATTTACTAGTCAAGACAAAGACAATCTGCAAACAGGTGAGGATTTCATCATTGAGCCACTAGAATTTTTCTCTCTGAGGCAAGGGTTTTTAACCTTTGTTGTGCCAGGTCGTAACTGTTGGTAGACTGGTGAAGCTTAGGGACCCTTTCTCAGAATTATGCTCTTAACTGCATAAAATCAAGCATATACAATTGCAAAGGAAACCAAGTATATTAAAAGGTTCCTGAAATAATTTTAAAAAGCAAGTTCATAGAACTCAAGTGAAAAACTTCATCTCTAAGGATTTTGATTCAAACCTTAGCAATATATGGAAGTCGTGTGAATTATGTCTGTGGCCGCTACATGTACATGGTGGCTCAGTTGTGATGGAAAGATGTCCAAGAAGGGGAGGTGGCATGGCATTGCAGAGAGAATACTAAACACTGAGCTAGGGAGTCCTGGGTAACAATCTCTCCTACTATGACCATGGACAAATCACCTAATTTCTCTTAGCCTCAGTGTTCTTACCTGTAAAATGATGCTAATATGATCCGTAGGACCAGCATCAAGTGAGAATCCTCAAATGAGTCAAAGTTTTTCACAGACTTCAAGTGCCATAGAACTGTCATTCACTCTGCTAGCCCATAGACAAATTTTGACAGGCTATATCCTGAGTCTGCCATCCATGATGCTAGAGATATGCCTTCTAGCTTTGTGTCATCTGCAAATGCGTTAAGTATTCCACCTGTGCCTTTAAATAAGTAAATGATAAAAATACATAATACCATAGGGCTGAACACAGATCACCAGGCCATACAACTCAAGTTCTTCCAAGTTGACCTTGAAACATTCATGACTGCTCCAGGCAATCAGTCTGAATCTAACTCTGCTAGACAAGCCCACATCTCACCATCTTCTCCACCAGAATAACATGAGATATGGCTTCAGACACTGCGAGATATAGTTTGAAACACTTTGCTTTGATCTAGGCAAACTGTATTCTGGAGCTTTCCCCTTAGTTTACGATCTTAGTAAAAATTGTCTAGGAAATAAGTTTAGTCAGCCATGACCTGTCCTTGATGAAGTCATAATGGCTTGTTTTTAGTGACCACTGCTTTCTTTCCTAGAGACTCACTAACCATCCCTTTAATGATATGGTTTAGAACTTTCTGGCAATCAAAGTCAAGCTTGTGGATTAGACTTTGCAGACTCTATCCTCTAACCTTGGGAAATAAAGACAGCATTTACTTTCTCCTCTAGTCCAGTCCTGTAGTGCCTTCTCCAACTCTTCCTCCCCTTAGTACAGTGGGAGAGACTTGCTTTGGGGCCCCAAATGAGTGTATTGGCAAGCAAAGTGGGACTTTTGGCTATTTTTTTTCTTTTGGAATGCTTCTCAGCACTAAGGCAACCAAGTGCCTTTGATTAAATCAAGAGTCTTTGATGACCTGCTTAAGTCACAAGAAAGCCTAAGTCACATGAGTTTGAGTCACATGGTTGTGATGCCCTCTGACCTTGAAGACGTGTATATATACTCTGAGGTTAGGATTTTGCTTTGGGGCTCACTCATCTGAAGAGTGTTCATGTGATTTGGCCCATAATGGCTGGGTAGCTGTTAAGGAGCCCCACGACTTTGAAAACCCAGATGTTGGTGTTTTTCTCTCTCTGGTAACTATGTATGTATTGCTATGGACAGACAGAAACCCTGTCTGCTGCTTTGTGTTATTTGCTCCATTTATATAATTTCTACTTGTAATTTCTGTTTGTATTTTCTCTGAAGTTTGGAGTGCTGATTTTTTCCCCTGAACTAAGTGAATGATGTATGTATGTTTAATTAAAATGAGATTGTAAACCCCTTGAAGTTGCTTTCCTTAGAAAAGCAGATCAAAGAACCTGTGCTAGCAGCCCTCCTGTGTGCTGGTGTTATTAGCCTTGCACCTCCACAGCAGCTGCAAGCAACATTGTTGTTACAATGAGTTACTATCTAGCTGATGCATCCTCAACTTCTGGGTGATAAAGCTTCTATTTCACATAAAAGAAGAAGGGCTGGGCTAGTCCCCTGTGCAATGTGAAACTCTTTTCCATGTGCTTTTCTTTCTCTGTTTACAGCCACATATGTACCTGTGTATACCACTGAACCAATACAGGTATACAATTTGCCAGGAAAAGACATTCTGAGTGGAGGTAAGGATTCCCTAAGTGAGCCCCTAATCTTCTTTTTAAGGGTTTGGATTAATGGCCTCACAGTGCATAGAAATCACTTGAAGCACAGAATGACCGCTGCATGTGGACCATTCTCTGCATTCTCCAATCATTTTTAAAGTGTCCTACATGGAGATGCAGCCTGGTATTTTGGATAGAATGCTAGGCATGGAGTCAGAAAGACCTGGGTACAGATCCTCCCCATTCCACTTCCTAGCTAAGACCATGAGCAAGTTGCTAAACCTCTCTGAGTGCCCCCCCCATCTGCGGAATGGGGATAATATGACCCATAGTACCTACCTCACAGGGCCATTATGAAGCTCAAATGAGACAATGTAAATAAAGCAGCTGCTTTTCTTTTTTTTTTTTTTTGCAAATTTTAAAGTCCCCTATGAATGCCCATTATTTCTGTCCTACCATTACAACCCAGGGAGTACATGCAAAGAAATTGCCAATGGTTATAAGCACTGATATTGCCTCATCTTCATTCTCTACCCTGGTGGTCGGAGTCTCTTATTCATTACTATGACTATGTTTGTGAATATGTTCCAACAACTGGCTCTCCCATCTTACTTCTCTAATTACACCCACTATACATATCTGACAGTACAAGAAGCCAGAATGCTTTTGGGTCCATGACTGAAGCTAAACCTTGTGCAGAAATACCAAGTGTCCCAAGCCCTCCACAAAGTATGGGCGCAAACATCTGCAGCTCTGGCTGTAGTTTGAAACTCTTGATTCAAGCTAGGATAGAGGGAAAGGTTGGGGCAAGATCTATCTATGTATCTAAAGGGATTCTCCTTCTTTCTCTAACAGGCCCCTACACACCCTTTTACTCATTTGGGACGATGGAAACAGATACTCTTCAAGACAAGGAGAATCAGCCAGTTGGTGAGTGCCTTATTCATCCACTAGGACTGCTCTTGAAGGGTTTTGATTCATAGCCTCAAACTGTATGAAAATTGTCTGAACTGTACCAACAACCCTTGCATGTGGAGGATGGCCCAATCATGTTCATGTAGATCCCCCTTCGAATGGGAAGGTAATGGGGGACAGTGGGTAGGATACTAGTCAAAGTTAAGAAGACAGTTCAAAATCTCACCTGTAACATTCACTAGCCATATGTCTCTGGGCAAAATCCTTTAACCACACTAAATCTTGGTTTCTTCATCTGTAAAACGAAGACAATAATGCCTGTAATAATTATCTTCCGAGGTTATTGTAAAGCTCAAATGAAATATTGTGTCTAAGGCTCTTTGTGGGCCTTCGAGCATTCTTATCAGTCTCTTCCCCTTCTATGTGACTGACTACTCAATTAGAACTCTGACCCACGGTGACCATCCCTGGGGGTTGATACCGTTATCCTCTACGCCAGGAAGAAATATTATATTTTTGTTAATGAGTTTAACAATGACTGTTTCTCCCTTCTCATCACCCTTCTTTAAATTCACTTCTTCCCCCATCCCAGAAATGCACTAAGGCCAAATGATCTTGGTCTCTCAACAAGGGAGCATAAATCCACAAAACTATGCAAAATAGATGGACCTTCTTTAATGTGATCAAAAGCAACTCTAAAGCCCAGTGGCAGTATTAGTTTGTACTGCAGAAAAACAAGAAAATATTCTCATCTTAACTCCTCTGCCACAATTCTAGAAATTAAAACAAAGGCATAAATGTTATCCAAGAGACAAAAGTATCAGTATTTGAGAATAAAATAAGAGTGTACTTAGAAAGTCCCAGGGAATCGAAAAAAGAAACTAATCGAGTCAGTTAATAGCTTTGGTATGATTGCAGAATTTAAGTTAAATTTGTAAAAAATCACCAGGGTTTTGATGTACCACTAACAAAACCAAAGAGCAAGCAATAAAAGAAGTCATGTTCAGAGAAATGACAAAACGTATGTTATCTGAGAATTACCTCCTAAAATATAAATCAACAAGCGTTTATGAAGTACCTACTATGTGCCAAATACCAGAGATACCAACACAAATAGGAAAATCTCGACCGTCGAGGAGCTTAAAGCTCTCTTTAATGACACACAAGTTCTCCTTTAGTAACTAGAAAACACTACAAAAATAAAGACAAATGAATAATTAAAGAAGTATTAAGTGGCCATGGTTAGGCTATGCAAATATAATAAAAATGTTACCTAAATTAACTTATACATTTAATAGTATAGTAATCAGATAACCAAGGAAATACTATTTAGAATTGGGCAAACTAACAAGAATGTATTCAGAGAAGCAGAAGATCTAGAAATAAATAAGTGGGGGAATAAAGGGTTATTGCCTTAACGGACATCAAAATATCTTATGAAGTCATAATAGTCAAAAATCAATTGGTAATTATTTTTAAAAATCGCCCAAGTAGATCAACAGATCTTCTAAAACCAGAACCAAGTGAAAATGGCAGATTAGCATCTGATAAAGCCAAGAACACAAAATTCCCTAGGGGAAGGCCTCTCTTTTTGACAAGAACTACTGGGAAAATGAGAAAGCAGCTTGTAGAAATTAGGTATAGATCAGCATGGGAACACTTCTATGAACTGATGGAGAGACAGCGAAAGAAGCCAAAGAATACAGATTTTTGTTAAACTGCAGTAATATGCATGAAAATATCACTGAATAACGCGCACTGGATTCCAAGTATTTCAAACGCCAGTAATGGTCCTGAAGAACAGATAATGAAAAATACCCCCTCGCACCTCTTGGCAGAGAGGGAGGGAACTGCAAGGGCAGAACACTGCATACAGCACTGCATGTGGTTATTTTGGGGGGGGAGGGGGCTTGTTTTGTTGGGTTTTTTTTTTTGCTCAATTGACAAGCACCTATTAAGCATCTAAATTAGGCCCTGGAAACATTAAGACAAAAAAGCCCCAACAGTGCCTGAAGTCAAGGACTCTTCTTCACTTCCCTGTATCTCTTTGTTGCAACGGAGGGTCCAATTCCCAGACCAAGGTTGGAGATAAAGGAAATATCTGGAACAAGTAATACAAGATGTTCCCAAAATCTCAGGACAATTTTAAGCCATTAAAACCTAAAACTGCACTAAGACTTTTGTGACAGGCTGCAGAAAACAAAAAGATATCAATAAAACTGATATTTTTAAAGGTCATGAGCTCAAATGTCTGTCACTCTTCCTGTATGACAAAGTTCCTGGTTTTGGGCCACATTAATCCGTCTGATGTGAGATACTCCTTTTTCACACACAGTGCCTGGCGCAAAGTGAGGGCTTAATGAATGCTCTTTGTTTCACTGCTCACGTTTCTTGTCCCTTGTCTTCTGACAGCCTCATATATACCCATATATTCTCTTGGCACAGTGCAAGCACATTCTTTGCAAGACCTTCCTCAAGGTGAGCATCTTATTCCTGAGCCCCTCGGATGTTTCTCCTGGGTGTTTGATGCAAGAAGGGAATTGTTGGAAATGCATGAGAGCATCGTAAAAGTAGGCTTATGGGCTGAAACTGGAAAGGGACCTAAAGAGATCTGCAGAAGAGCATAGGAGGCAGCATGATGCAATCGAAAGAGCACTAAATGCAATCCCAGAACCTGGGTTTGAATTCTACCTCCCATACTTATGAGCTGCGGGGCCTTGGGCAAGTCACTTCATCCAGCTGGATCTCAGTATCCTTGTCTGCCTTATTTAACTGGAGGGGGGAAGAGTCAGATAGGATGGGAAAGATGGTTGCTGAAAAATCAACAAAAATATTGACTCGATTATTAGAGGATAACAGTGAAGAGAATCCAGTGGTTTGTTTGTTTTTTTGCAAACAGGAAAGTTGAGGGTGTTGGACTAGTTGGATCCTCAAGTCCCTTCCAAGTAATAGGTCTAGGATCCTATGTGTGACCTTGGGCAAGTCACCTCACTTCCCTGCGCCTCAGTTACCTCCTTTGTAAAATGAAGGAGTTGGACTAGATGGTTTCTGAAGTCCATTTCCAACTCAGTATCGATGATATTATCGAATGTAGCCAAGCTATCTTTGGAAGGAAACTAGAGATTTGATCAGGTGGTGTGAGAATGTGTGGCAAAGGTGGTAGTGAGGTACACAGGCAGCGAGACAGGACTTGATATGGCAGGGCACAACTGGCAGGCCGCTTGGCCTGTGGGGAGAAGTGTAAGATGTGAAGAAGAAAAGAAAATGGGACAAGACATGTAGGTGGGAACCAGAATGATGTTGTCGTTGTTGCCATGGTTGTTGGTAAGTTGAGTCTGACTCTTCATGACCCATTTGTGGTTGTCTTGGCAAAGATCCTAGAGTGGTTTGCCATTTCCTTCTCTGGCTCATTTGACAGATGAAGAAACTGAGGCAAATAAGGAGAAGTGACTTGCCCAGAGTTACACAGTTAGTAAGTGTCTGAGGCTGGATTTAAACTCAGGTCTTCCTGACTCCAGGCCCAGTGCTCTATCCACTACAGTGCCAACTAGCTGCCCCAAACAGATTTTGGAGGACTTTAAATGCCAAACTGAAGAGTTTGTATTTTATCCTAGAGGCAATAAGGAACCACTAAAAGTTCTTGAGTTAGAAACAACTCCAAAGGTCAGATTTGGGTTTTCCAAATATCAGTTTGGTAGCTGTATGGAAGATGGGGGGCGGGAATTGGAAAGGGGAGTGACTAGGTAAAGAGACCGATTGGGAGGCCACTGCAATCATTCAGGCAAGAAGGCCCTCTCCAATGCTGGCTTCTCTGGTAAGTGAGGAGGCTGGACTCAACGGCCTCTAATCTCTCCTTCGGTGATTCTCTTCTAGCTGAACACTAGCTCTCTTACTTTCCACTGTTAGCACGCCATCTCACGAAAAGTGCTGAATGCCTCTCACTAGCTTCTATTTGAGGAGGCAGAGTCTGTGTGTTTGTTTGTTAAGGTTCTTCTTCATTCTCTCCTGATACCCAAGCCCTGCTCGATCCAATAAGCCAGCCTCCTCCTGAAATGGCAATCACCGAGTGCCGAGATTATATCCCTGAAAACCATGCAGAAGGTATGACTCCCCATGCCCACCACCTCTGCTGGGAGACAAAGCTATTGTCTAAGACTGTGTCAGTGTTCTGTATGTGCTGATCCCCCTTTTTCTCCTCTTCTAGTAGAAACATGCTCACCATTATACGCCCTTGAACCAGTACAATCTTTGGAAGCCAGTAACAATGAAGATGGTATGTGAACATTTCTTCGTGGAGTCTTTTGAATTTTTCTCCCTGTTGGTTTTGCTTCATAGCCTAGTTGTATATGGGAATCATCCGAATGGCGTCAGTGATCACTCCATGTGGAGTGACCCAAACATGGTAGGAAGATAGTCTGATGTGGTCTTCCAGAATTCAAAAGGCTACACTTAAGGATCTAGAAGGTCGATGTGGCCTCAAGGCCGCAGGTTCCCACCCCAGGTCCAAAATGGATAGAATGCTGGAGTATGAAAGACCTGGGTACAAACTGGACCTGTGACACTCTAGCTTTGTGACCATGAGCAGGTCACAACCTCAGGCTCAGTTTCCTCATCTGTAAAATACTATACTATACTCAAACTATAAAATAGTATTTGAAGCACCTAGTTTAAAGGGTTGTTGTCAAGCCCAAATGACATGCACTAATATTCTTAAAGCAGTCAGCCTATGAGGCCCATTCTTCTGACTTTTGTGTCATAGGTCAAGATTGGCACTTGCCATCCTCAATTACCATGAGACACCCCATGTAGATGGGAGACATGACTGCATCTGCCCAGAAGAATGTGTCCACTGAACAAATTTTACCATAGAGGGAAAAATGTTTTTGAGAGAGATAGGGTGGGTATCAGTCCAGACCTTTCTCGTGAAATAAGGCCTTTGAGACTTACTTAGCCACCTTCCTTCCCTCTCTCTACTTCCAGTTTTCCCATCTATAAAATGGGATAAGGTCTGCAAGTAGCTGCTGCCCAAGCATGTTGCAAGGCTCAAATGAAGTGCCATACTTAATGCTTATCACTAACTCAAAAACCCTTCTAGCCCCTGGAGTATACACAGAAGCACTTGGCCCAAGGCCCTGAGCTCATACCCTCTGAATTCCCACCCTCAGCAGGCAGTCTACACTCTTGTCTGCTACAATTTTCTAGCAACTCTCCTCTTCATCTTCTCCCTCCCTCCTACCTATACTGATCCTACAAACCCACGTTGCTCCTGGTTCTACAAGGAAGGAACATATATTTGATGCCAAACACAAAGGGCAAGCAGCTCAACACGCCACTTCTGGCAATCTATCAGTCAATCAATAAGAATGTAATAAGGCACCTACTCTGTGCCAGGCACTATGCCAGGTGCAGGAGACACAGAGACAAAAGTAAGGCAGCCATTGCTCTCAAGCAGCTTAAATTGGAACTGGGGAGACAACATGTCTCAAATGGTGATATACAAATACATACAAAATGGATACCGAGTGATATGGAGGCAGGGAGGGAGGGCGGCTAGCAGCTAGGGGGATCAAGAAAGGCTCTTCAGTGTTCAGGCTGAATCTAACAGGTGGAGGTGAGAGGAAGGGTGTGTTTTCAGTCATGAGGGCAGCCAATACAAAGGCACAGAGAGAAGAAATTGAAGACCATTTGTGAGGCATGGTAAGAAGGCTAGACTGACTGGACCACATGATATGTGAGGGCCAGTAATGTGTGATAAAAGCTAGAAAGGTAGGTCAAGAGATTGTCAAAGGTTTGAAATGCTAATAGAGTTTATACTTATTTCTGGAAGCAGTAGGGAAGCCCAGGAGTCTACTGAGGAAGAACATGGTGAGACCCACTCTATAGTACTTGGGCAGCTGCATGGAGGAGGATGGATTAGACTGGCATGAGATTTGAGACAGGGACACCATTTCACCCACTGGTATTCTCTTATGGTTTTTTCTCCAGTTACAGATGCCTTCATGTCCTTCCTCTCTACTGAACCGTTAAGAATAATTGATGAGAAAGAAGCTGAGGCCCTGTGCGCAAGTGAGCATTTCTTCATTAAGCCCCTGGAATTTTTGAGTGTTTTGATTGAGTCTAGTGCCTTAGGGAAGTCATCGAAATTGCATGGGCAGACCCTGCCTGAGAAGTGTGGCCAAATGATGCTACAAGCATGCTCACCCAGATCATCCCTTTAAAGGAGAGAGCAATATGACATGGTGGCAGTCAGGAAGACCTGGGTTCAAATGTCGCCCTAACACATCCCAGTTATGTGACTATAAGCAAAGTCATAAACTCTCTGAGCCTTAATTTCCACATTATTGAAACTACTACCTGGGGGTCCCTCTCTGATAGGGTTGTGAAGCTGAAATGAGATAATACTTATAAAACACTGGAAACCTTAAAGTGCCATAGAAATGACTGGTGATGATGATGACGATGATGGTGGTGGTGGTGATGATGGATGATAATTTTATCTCCCTCCTACCCTTCTGCCTCTGGCATTCTCCTCTACCACTGAGGTAGGAAGAACGAGCTAGTGGCTCAGAGCTATTTATTAGCATGGCTGGACATGGGTCTTGTGTTGGAGACTAGGTACAGAATTCTCCAGCTTTTTCACATACAATATGGCTATAATACACTTTCTCAAGTATGCATTTACTATCCTCCTATGCAGTCATCTTGTCCTCAGCCTAGGTCTAGGGGTAGCAGTGGGGAGGGGGGAAGAGAGAGGGGAAGGAAAAGTGGGCTCATTATCTTTCCTAACAGAAGCTCCAAAGAGCAAAAGCTTAGGTGTGGAATAATTTATAAACCCCAAGCATACATCGCAAAGAATGAGAGTCATTGTAGAATACATTCTTTGCTGCGATTTTTCATATGCTGTTCTCAGTTCATGTAAGCCAGTAGCAGAGAGCATTTTGGGCCATGGGTACACCATATTTCAGTCCAACACAACAGAATCTCAGAGTTGGAAAGTGACATCAGAGGGCAGGTAATCTGACCCATGTCTGAGGGAAAATCCTTTCTATAACAATCCTAGCCAGTGGGCATCTAGCCTTTGCTTGGAGTTCTCTAGTGATAGGGAACCCAAGGCCTCTTGAGGCAGCTGGTACACTTGACTATAATTATCAGGATGTTTTAATTTAAGAGCCTGTTTGCCTCTCTGCAGCTTCTACCACTGTACCTGATTCTGCCCTCCAAGGCCAAGCAGACAAATCTACTTCCTCTCCAAATTCTTAAAGGCAATGACCTTTATTTGCCTCCTAAGCTTTCTCTTTCTTTGGTGAAATATCCTCAGCTCCTTACTCCCTCCAGTACTCCAGTAACACATATATTGTTTCGTCCATAAGACTTTGGTGACCTTTCCCCACTTGCCCCACCCCCAGTTAACACTCTCCATCCTTTTATTGACTTCTCTCTCTAAATCTTGGATTGCTCCAATAGAATAAGCGCCTTGAAGAGAGAAGTTTATTTTTGTCTTTGGATGCCCAGTGCCTAGCATGGTGTCTTGTGTAGAGCAGATGCTTAAAGAATGATTAAATCCAACGTTCATTCTGCTTTCTGCTCTCGATGATACCACATCTGCTATGTCCTGAACAGCAGGCGATCTAATGGCAGCAACAGAAGTCTCATCAGTGGACGTGCTAAACTTGGCAACATTTCCCAAATGCCAAAACAATAGTCAGGAATTGGGACTCCAGAGAACAGTAATGAGGTTGGTTTGTCATTTTCAAAATCATTTGTTGGGAACATTTGTCCTGTTCGGTTCCGCCTGGTGTTATGGTCAGAAGCCACAGAAATCACAGAGCTAGGAGGAACTTTGCAAGCCACTTGATCTAATGGCCTCTAAAGTGGATGTATTACATATCAGGGAGTGTGGGAAGAAAATACTAGAAGTTTTGTTTCTATTTTTCTTAAAAATAAGCAAAGTGACACTTTACTGTTATTTACCAAATCGACACTGGCATTTTAACTACCAAAAAGTGGCAATGGCTGCCACATGTCATAGGAGATATCCTGGGGGAATAATGGACGTTCCACAATGCACAGGGGTTGAGATTTATGGATGAGACTAGGTAGTATTAGCTCAACTATCACCAAGAGATAAGTGGCCCCCGAATGTGAACAATCATTTTTCAAAAGAATTACAAGCCATTACCGATCATGAGAAAGAATGCTCCGAATCACTAATGGTGACAGAAATGCAAATCAAAACAACTAAGAGGTTTTGCTTCACACCCAGCAGATCAGGCAAGGGAACAAACAAGTGAAAATAATCAAGGTTGAGGAAGTTGTAGAAAGACAAATACATTCAGCATTATTAACACATTACCCTTATTAGCAAAACTTCCTCTGCTAGGCATATACCCCAAGAAAGTTCCTGCCGAGATGAGTACAGAGAAGCATGGGAAGACCTATATAGAAAGTAAAATAAATAAGCAGGGCCACCATATAAGCAATGACTACAACAACGGAGATGGAAATACCAATTTTAACTGAATGCTGCTATATTAGAATCACCAATCTTGGCCCCAAAAAAGAAATACAAAAGGCATCCTTCACAGAGGTGGAGGAGTATGGGCTTGAAACACAACTGTCAATGCCAAGACTTAGTCTAATTTTGTTGAAATCTTGCTTTCTCTCTTTTTTAGCTTGTGTTATTAGGTGCGGCTCTCTGAGAGAGATACAATGGGGGATATAGGTGATGTAGAAGCAAAAGATATCAATAAAAATGCATTATAAAAATAATCCTAAACCATCACAAAAGGGACAAGTGGCTTTAAAAGATTCTTGTAAAGAAACCACAGATTGAAGGTAATACTAATTACGTAAGGAAAAAGAAGAGACCAGAGTTGACCCTTCTACACCTAGTAATAAGCTATACCTAGTATTAAACTTTTTCCACTTGTGACCTCTTCAGCACTTCGTAAGCTATGGATCATGACCCCATGTGGGGTCACCTTCCAAAGTCTAAGAAATAAAGCCATTCGTTGGTTACATTGTGAGATGAAAACAATGAAGAGAAAATGATTTGGCAAGAAGTTGGTAAAAAATATTCCAAATTATCAAGATCTGAAAATAGGGATTTCTAGAGTGAACCTCACCTTATTTGCATATTGTATTTGGAGCTATCCGCTAATTGACAGTATCCATTTTTTCTCTCACTCTCTTCTATAAACCCTCTGCAGTCTGACTTTCTGTGCCATCATTCAGTTGAAACTGCTCTCTCCACTGTTACCAATGATCTCTTGATTACAGAATCTAATGGCTTTTTCTCGATCCTCAGCCTTCTTGACCCGTTCGTAGCATCTGAAACTGCCAATCACCTTTTCTTCCTGGTTATTGTCAATCCTGAGTTTTCATGACTCTGCTCTTTTCTTGTTCTTCTACTACCTGTCTGCTTTATCTCAGTCTCATTTCCCGAATCTTTATCAGTGATAGCTAACCACTAACTGTGCTTGTACCCCCAATGCTCCATCTTTGGTCTTCCAAATAGTCTCTCGCTCGCTGAGCTGGTCATGGAGATGTATCTCAGATCTATATGTAGATTGTATACCTCTAGTCTCTCATCTTGAACACCAGTCCTATAATATCTACTGAATATTTTAACCTGGATATCCTATAGGCATCTCAAATGCCAAAGATCCCAAACAGAACATACTTTCTCCTCAAGCCCATCCCTCTTCCATACCTTTCAGTTATTGTCAAGGGCACCGACATCCCTCCAGTCCACAGCTTCCCAGCATCAGCTTCATCCTCAACTCTTCACTCTCTCATTCCATATATCCCTGCAAAGAAAATATAGATTGAAGATTATACTAATGATGTGACCAGAAGTGTGCAAAAAGAAAAAAAATATCAGAGTTGTCCCTTCTGTGCCTGGTATAAGCCACTCATTGGCCACATTGTGAGATTAAAACAATGATGATAAATAGTTGCCAGACGTTGTCATTTCTATCTCTACAACATTTCTTCCATTTCTCTCTACTCGCAGATCCACCATTCTAGTCCATAACCTCATCAACTTCTGCCTAGACTACTGCACTAGCTTTCTAAAGTCTCTCTTCTCTCTCATCCGTCTTCTTATCCAGCTGCCAAAGTGAGGGTTACCAACATGCAAGTCGAGCCATGTTACTCTACTCCTCAAACTCCAGGGGGTCTCTAGCACCTTCAGGATCTGTCCTTTAGAGATCTTCACAACCTGGCCCCCTTCTTATCTTTCCATTCCTCTTAGACATTACTTCCCTCAATACTCTCTATGATCTAGCCATAGTGGTCTGCTTGTCATTCCTCATACATGATTTTTCATCTCCCATCTCCCCAGCTTTGCATTGGCTGGCCCTCATTCCCTGGGATACTCCTCCTTCCTTTTGTTCAGGACTAATGACTGGAAGTAACAGTAATGGATTCAATAGGAGGGCTGCTGGGGATATTCCCCCACATAAGACCAGCTCACCACTGCAAGTCTTAGCCGTACAGAAAGAGAAAGGGGGCAGGCAAGGCACAGAGATAATACCACTCAAAAGTATGTATTCTAGTTTAGCTCTTCCTCGCCCCATCTCCTTCACTCTCCCTCTCTCCTTCTCCCCTCCCTCTTCATCCTTTACCCTGTCTTTGCCCTACCTCCTCTTCCTTCCCCCCACTTTCTCTTCCTCTCTCCCTCCATTTTTGTTGTCATTCAGTTGTGTCCAACTCTCTGTGACCCCATTTGGGGTTTTCTTGGCAGAGATCCTGAAGTGGTTTTATTCTCCGGTTCATTTTATATAGATGAGGAAACTGAGGCAAACAGGGTGAAATGATTTGCCCAGGGTCACACAGCTGGGAAGTGTCTGAGGCTGGATTTCAGCTCATGACAATGAGTCTTCCTGGTTCCAAGCCCAGTGTTCTATCCACTGTGCCACCTAGTTGCCCCAACTCTCTCCCCATACCCTTTGGTTCCCTGTCTCTCTTTATCTTTTCCTCTTCTCTCCTCCCTGGCTCCATTTTTCTTCCTGCCTCTTCTCTCTCCCTTCCTTCCATCTTTCTTCTTCCTTCATCCTTCACTCTCCCCTTCCCCTTCCTCTGTTTTTATCTCTCCTGCTTTCCTCCTTCCTTCTCTGTTCTCCGCCTTCCTCCATCCTTTTTCCCTCTTCCCCCTTCCTTTTTCCTTCCCTCTTCCACCTCTCCCTCCCAGCAAAGACTGAGTCAAAGGCATTATGTTAAGCACTTTATGGCTATTATGTCATCGTATCGACACATCAGTCCTGGGAGGAAGGTACTATAATTATCCCAAGGCAGACAAGT
Source organism: Phalanger gymnotis (assembly GCA_028646595.1). Classification (NCBI taxonomy): domain Eukaryota; kingdom Metazoa; phylum Chordata; class Mammalia; order Diprotodontia; family Phalangeridae; genus Phalanger; species Phalanger gymnotis. Next base: position 24,053,884 of record CM053628.1, on the reverse strand, counting down.
TAAGTGACTTGCCCAGGGTCACACAGCTAGGCCATGTCTGAGTGTTTACAGTCAAGTCTTCATGATTCTTAAGCCTAGAGTTCTATTCACTGAACCACCTAGGTTCCATGCAAACTGAATTGAACCTACCTGAACAGACAATGTATGACTCTTGCTCTTTGAAATGTTCAGCTTTAGGGCTAAGTGATCTTTATATAAACAACTTTTCTCATTAGCATTTTATGAAAGAGAACAAGCCCACTTCTAGGGGGGAGATTTGAATTGTAATGAGTAGGTCTACCTAGATGACTTCTCGGGGTCTTTCCAATTTGAAGGTTTTGTGTTGCCTCACTCCCTGTCCTTTGGCAAATCTGCTTACCTTCTCTAGACCAAAGCATCTATAGATCTATCATTTGCCCACATTGAGTTACAGCCTTTACTCAGAGTAAAACCTCAGGGGCCACAATGCAAACAGGACCTGAATAAGATATCCTAAATAAGGTACTAATTAGTCCATAATGCCTATAAAGGATCTTGGACAAATAACATCCCCTTTCCACCCTCAGTGGTTTGAGCTCTTGGCTCCAAAGGGCCCCTCGGTTCCAAACCATCTGCCAGTCAGGTGGTTTTGTACTTTGGTCGACAATTTCCTAGTCCCTACAAAGCTTCTAAAAGGACAAACTCCAGCCCCTGACTTTTGCCACACTTCAGGCTATATAAGTGCCAGGGGATCCACTGTCTGTTTGCTGCTTGTAGGACTTAGAGACACAGAAACAAAGTCATACCTAGCAACTTGGGTGATTTGGGTAGCACAAAGCATGCCTGAGTTAAGTAGCGTAAAGCAGGCCTGAAATCAACTTTGAGACAAAGGCATTTGAGGGGGGTGGGCAAAGAATTTGAGACAATGACCTGTGTTGGGGGAAGGGGGAACATAGAAATTGACCTCAAGATACTTCAAGGTAGAAGAGGGATCAATGAAGAGCCAGGCAGGGAAGGAGCTCAACTGGAATCTGGCTAGGGAAAGAAGCCATTAGGGAGCATCTTTACATCTAATATAATAATCTTGTTAACTGGGTATTAAGGTCAGTTCATACAGTCATAGTAAAATACCAGTACAATATCATAGCCTTACAGCTGGAATGGACCTCAGAGACCATCTAGTGCAACCTTCTCATTTTACAGATGAGGAAACTGAGGCCCAGAGAGGTTAAGTGATGTGCCCAAGGTCACACAGGTAGCGAGCATCAGAGGTGGGCTTTGAATGTAGACCTAAAGCTAGTATTCTTTCCTCTGTACCACAGTGCCTTTCAAGGACTTCCAGTACTCTCTAAATTTTGGCCCCTGGTGCCCTGTCCTATTTACAGTCCTGCCTATAGGAAGTACAAGTGCCTTGCTTGAGACCTGGGCACAAGAAATGGGTCCTGCCTTCTTCCTAATTATGTGAGATCCTCAGTTCTCGGTCACAGTCCTAATAGTGAAAGACCAATTGTAAATGATGGTTAAGGTGATGTCAAATGGACAAACCTCCCCCTCTCCCCATCTTTGTTTCTTACCCTACTGTCATGAAAATGAGGAAACTAGTCACTCTTCATTCTCCATTCATGTTTCTAGTTCAGGAGGTCCCCTTACAGTATTTGGGTCAAAAGGGGAAAATTGCATATAAAGGAAAGTGCAATAAGCGCCATTTAATTAGTTCACGCAAGGTCTTTACCAGTTACCGTGATCCATGTCCGTTAGCCAGAGTTACAGTTATTGGGGTCCTGACAGATGGCATTAGTGTCATTAATGAAAATGAGATTACCAGGCTAGCTCTACAAATACCAATTAACACCAAGAAATTGCAGTAGATGAGCAAGGCTGGGATTGTTCTGTGACATGACATTCTGGGAAACATATTCATTGTCCCTTACAAAGAAATGCTTAATCTATGTCTTTTTTCTTTCAAATGCCATCTCACTCATTAAAAAGTGTTTCTTTTTGCAAGGAGGAAAGACAGGCATGGACTAATAATAGGGATCTGCAAGGCTTCCAGGGGCCCATCTAGACCAGCTGCTCCTGACAATTTTTACTTAACCTAAAAATAAAGGTCTGCAGGCTGTAGAGTATTTTTTGTAAAGCCCTCCAGGGACTAGGGCCCTTAGTTCCCAATTACTAATAGAGATGACATTAGTTTTATTTAATAAGTTTTCATAATTACATTCTATGCTATTTGGCCTCAGGGCATGTGAACATCCACGGACAATGAAAGATTTTAAGTTCAATTTTGAGATGTCTGATTTTAAAAAAAATCTTCTATAGAGAATAGCATTGTCTCTATGAGAAAATGAAGAAGAAGGAGTAGAGGTAGGTGGGAAGTGGGAATACAGGGAAGAGGAGCAGAATGGGGGGAAGGGCTTACTAAGTAGTTGAGTCTTAGAAAATTACAATGGCACGATAGCTGGATTTTCACTAGCCAGAATAATAAGCCTTAATCACGCCAAAAGACAGCAAGTTTACTATAATCATGAAAAAACCAATCATTTTGAAAGCCTTCTTGAAGAAGTTTCTTTCGGTCCAGACCGAAATGATTTCATTTATGTAGTGAATATCCAGAGAGCAAACTCCCTCCCCCAGAGCAGATTGACAACTCTGGTTCGACATCATTAGTAACAATAAATGCAGGCAACTCTAAATGTGGCACTGTAAGAACGTTCAGTGGGCAGCTAGGTGGCATAGTGAGTGGATAGAGCACAGGGCCTGGAATAGGACCCGAGTTCTAATCCAACCTCAGACACTTACTAGTTGTATGACCCTGACCAACGTTTTATTTAATTGGAATATTAACGAATAACATCTTCGATATGATTTCCATCATTTGTGATGCAAAAATTGACATGCTTTGCAAGATTCACGTGAACTCACATTGCCTATGTGTCCAGACTTTAGGGACACCCTGTATTTCACTTGGTGGTCACATCAGCTCCCATGGATTCAATTAGCGTCTCTATGCAAATGATTCTCTGACCTAAATATGCAGCCTTAACGTCTTTCCAATACTCCAGTATCACATCTTCAGGTGCCTACTGGACATCTCCAAATAAATGTTCTGTAGACATATTGGACAGAGCTCTTGCCCCGGAGTCAGGAAGACCCAAGTTCAAATCTGACTTCAGATACTTGCTAACTGGATGACCTTGGGCAAGTCACTGAACCTCAGTTTCCTCATCTATAAAATGGGGATAATAATAGCACCTACCTCCCAGAACTGTTCTGAGGATCAAATGAGTTAATGAAGTGCTTCACGGTGCCAGGCACATAGTAGGCACTGTGTAAATTTTAGCTGTTTTATGATTATCTTAAACTCAGCATACCCAAACTGAACTCGTTATTTTCCCCCACTTTCCCCTCTTCCTAAGTCTTCCATATTTGGGTACTACCATCCTCCCAGTCACAGGGGCTCGCAACCTCAGTGTCGTCCTCCACTCTTTACTCTCTCTCACCCCCACATCCAATCTGTTGGGGAGTCCTGTTGATTTCTACATTCTCAACATCTGTCATAAACGCCCCCTTATTTCCTCTGACACTGCCACCATCTGGGTACAAGTCCTCATCACCTCATGCCTGGACTATTGCTGTAGCCTGCTGGTTGGTCTCTTTGTCTAAAGTCTCTCCCCACTCCAGACCATCCTCCACTCACCTACCAAAGTGCTCTTCCTAAAGCTCAGGTCTGTGTGACCATATCACATACCTCCCTGCCAATCTTCAAACTTAAGGAGCTCCCTATTAGTTCCAGAATCAAATTTATTTGGCTTCAAAATCCCCTCAAAACCTGGACCTTTCCAGTTTCCTTCTACTTCCTTTACTCTCCTTCATGTCTTCTATGATCCAGTTTCTCAACCAAGACACTCCATTTCTCAACTCTGGGAATTTTCGATGATCTCCCTCATGCCTGGAATGTTCTCCCTCCTCACTCTCAACTCCATGATCCAGGCCCTAACTAAAACCTCACCTTCTTCAAGAAACCTTTCCCAATCCCTTTTAATAAGGGGACACTGAGGTTCGATAGGAATGGGGGATGAGATAAACGGAAGAGCTAAGTCTTTTGGGAGGCAAGGTAGGAAGGGAGGTGATAGATGTCAGAAGCTGAGGCTTTGGCAAGAAAGAAGAAACCCCCTCCCCACTCAAGGCTGTATGAAAGACTAAGAGGGAGATATAGAACTCAAGACAAAACTAGATAAAAAGTGAACAACACCAAGTGGCTTTGATCTTTACTGTACAAATAAATGAGCAGGAATTTTGGCCTAGAGGAGAATACAGTCATTGGGGTGGGGAAGAAACAAGGATCCTGGGAACAAATAAGGGAAGAAAATTCAGCACTTAACTTCAGGGCCTTGCTTAGTAATGTGATATTGTCATTACCGGTCATACTCCCAGGGGTGTGCTGGGAAAAGTTTAACAACCAGCTCTGAGTGAAGGAGTGGGGGATGGAGTGGTTACACACAAGACTTTTTTTTTCTTTTTGAGGCAATCAATGGGTTAAGTGACTTGCCCCAGGTCATACAGCTGGTAAGTGCCAAGTGTCTGAGGCTGCATTTGAACTCAGGTCCTCCTGACACCAGGGCCAGTACCCTATCCACTGCTTCACCACCTACAACACATTTCTGAGTTTAATTTGCATGAACTTTTTCTCCATCACATTCTTAAGTCTTAGAGTGACAACCCACAAAATAATAAATCAAGCCCTGATGTGCGGCATTTGCCAGTTCCTGACATGCAAGTGGGTACCCTGAAACTCGGCTCTCAGGAACCTGTTGGAGCTGGCTCCAGCATGCCCCTTCTCTGCTTATCACTGTTACCACACTTCTGTTTGCATTTGTTCTTAGAAGGCTCAGAGGTTGGACACATCTTTCTGGTCATTTTTAGTAGTCTGATGGTCTTTATGCATTGCTGTGTCAGGAAAAAAACCAAAACCTCAACCCATTACTTGGGAGCTAACCTTAAAGTGTATATTGGAAATAAAGAGGAGAGCTCTTGATCAAATTATCACCAAGCCTGTCTAAAAGCCAACCCTGCAGCCTTGCCAACAAAAGTGAATTAAGATGCACCTCCCTGCCTTCTGTGGCCTCCCAAAGCCAAGTCTTCTGATCTCCTAAGCCAGTGAACAGCTCTTTTTGGCAAATGTAACTTTTCAAAGGCCCCATGCCATTGGGACCAGTATGTTTATTCTCACTTCCAGTAGACTGCCAGTGGGTTGGTATTTATCTGGTTTCCTTTGGTGTTTTTAATAACAGCAAAGATTTTTCTTCCACTTTTCCCCAGTCTCACTCAATTGCAGGTAAAGACATTAAACAGCTGGTGGGAGTGCTAATTAGGGCCGATGATTTCTTGATTGACCCCCTTTGCCACCATAGTGCCTGGTAGAATCCATCCTCTCCTCTAGAAGGAGAGTTCTGGCTGCACATCTGCTTTGCAAAGCATATCTCTTCCTCCTTGGAGTTTCCCTGCTTCAGACCTGACTGCAACACTTCTCTCCAGGGCAGTCAGTTCCTTTTAAGTAAATGCTCCGATAAAGATGTATTATAGTGAATAGAAATTAGCCAGATGCCTATGATATCTATCTGCCAACCCATGCAGAAAAACAGCCCCCCATGAGGCATGATCTAGACATGCACTAGGATCAGCTACATATTAATTACTTTTTTAGTTTTTAAATCACCTTTCAAAGCAATCCACAGCCATGGCTTCCTTGTATAAATGAGAATGGGCTGGTTGCATTTGGTCTTCTCCCACTTCATAGGTGGGCACAGAAAAGCTTTGTTTGGGACCAGCAATGACCCAATCAAAAAGGTCTTCACTCCCAGCTCATTTCACTTATTTTCCAGATGGACAATAAGTATCAGGAATACTGGATTTGGAATCAAGTGCTGCCCCCCCCCCAAATTCAAATCCCTATTCTACCACTTCCTACCTGTGTGATGTTGGACAAATCCCTATTCCGCCACTTTCTACCTGTGTGATGTTGGGCAAATCATTACACCTCTCTATGCCCCAATAATCCTGATTCCCTCTTCTGTAAAATGGTCAGACTCAGTGATCTCAAAGGTCCCTTCTAGCTATAAACATATGCTTTCTTGCCTTTATTAAGCAACCACTATGTACAGAGCTACTTTGGGGGAGATAAAAAGTTTAACTTAGACCATCTCTGATTTCATGTAGCCTGTGGGATATAGCATAGGGACAAGATAAATTTGTAAGTAGCTCTAATATACAGTATTACCTAAGCTGATTAGAGAGATGCCAGATTAGAACAATAGAATAGCAGCAGATAGCCTTCAATATAAGCCAAAGTCATTTGAATTTTACAGGCTAGGCAACAGGAAGCCACAGAAGATTTTTGAGCAGAGGAGTGAGCCAACCTGATCTATACATAAAGGAAATGTGTCTAGAAAGTGTGTCTGTTAAGGCTGGAGAGTAGAGGGACAACTGTTGAAGTACTGTTAACACCTTGGGGTGGTGAAAATGAGACCCAAATTTATGAGGGTAGTTGTAGAGTTGATGTGAAAGGGGCTGTGAAGGGAGACCAGAAGAGACATGAGAGGTGAAGAAGAGTCCAAGAAGAACCCATGGTTACAAGCTAGACCCCGATCAGGCCAAGCTACTACAAATGGCAGAAGTTGAAGGTCATCTTGGACCCTTCATTTCCAGTGAGCTCACTACTTACTTGCCCCTATGACTTGGTCTTTTGGGCCTCTCGTTCTCTTCCTGGCTTGGTTTTCACCATCTTGTCTAATCCTTTATTTTCACAGGGAAGGACAGGATTTACCTACAATCACACGGGTAGTAACAGAGTTCGGGCTTCTGGGGCCAGTTCTCTGCTTTCCCACCCCAGGCTTTTCCGGCAGTGTAGGCAAGGAAAAAAGTTCACTCCCTCACCCCAGGTGATAGCTACTCCAGATCAGTCAGAGGTAATCTAAATCTCAGATTACCCTGAAAACAGTGCAGGTGAAAGTGTTTGTCTAGGCCTCCACTTACTCCCCACTGTAGAGCACACCCTGAGGCTAAAATGAGATAATGTATGGAAAGCAGTTGGCAACCCTTCAACACATGTGTGTATATATGCATGTATATATTTATGTATGTGTGTGTATGTCATGACTACCATTTACTACAACAAGTACCACAAGCAAGGCTGGGGGCGGCCTAGATGCCCAACGTTTTGCAGGTGTGATGAATCACAGAATTTGAGAGCTCATCTGACGCATACCCAAAATGAATTTTCCCTACAGTATACCTAAGTAGCAGTTATCTCAAGTCCAATGGAGAGGAACTCATGGAAAGTCAGAAGGGAGAAAAGGAAGAAGGATTATCTGCCTATCTTGAACCAGGTACTGTACAAACATTATCACATCTGATTTTCACAGTCACCCTGGGAAGTAGGTATTATTGTTATCCCTATTTTGCTGTTGCTGTGTTGTTCAGTCGTTTTTCAGCCATATCCAACTCTTCCGGACCCCATTTGGGGTTTTCCTGGCAGAACCACTGTAATGGTTTGCCATTTCCTTCTCCAGCTCATTTTACAGATGAGGAAACTGAGGCAGACAGTGACTTGTCCAGGGTCACACAGCTTGTGTGAGCTTGTCTGACAGACACTTGTCTGAAGCCGGATTTGAACTCAGGAAGATGAGTCTTCTTGATGCCAGGCCCAACATTTTATCCACTGTGTCACCTATTTTACAGTTGGGAAAACTGAGGCAAACAGAAATTTAAAAACCTGCTCATTGTCATGCAACCTGTAATTGCCAAATTTGAACTTGGCTCTTCCTGACTTCGGGATAGAGTGGATAAAACACTGAATCTGAAATCAGAAAACCTGGATCAGAATTCTAATTGGACCATTTGCTGACTAGGTGACCCTGGGAGAGTCACTCTTTTGTTGGGCTTCAGTCCCCTCCTCTATAGCAAATGGAGGGGCTGGACTAAATGATTTTCAAGGTCCCTTCCAGCCCTAATCTCTGGTATTAACTGACATCTTAGAAGTAATTTCCATCCATTCACTCAGAGCCTCGTGATAACCCAGAGAGGTAAATATTGTTATTGGTATCTCCATTATACAGATGAAGAAACTGAGGCTGGGAGAGGTTCAGGACCCTGCTCATCATGTTCACGTAGCTCAAATGGGGGCAGTTTGTGGTTTCTATGACCCCATTCTCTTACAACGGAGGCAGCATTGTACAGTGGCAAGCACCCTGGATTTGGAGTCAAGTGACTTGGGTGTGACTCTTACCACTGCCACTTATTATGCACATAACCCTGAGCAAGTCACTCTCCCTGGATGTCAGTTTTTCCTAATTTACAAAAGCCTTCCCTAACATCTCTTAATTCAATGTTTTCCGTCTTTTAATTATTTCCTATTTATCCTGTATAGAGCATGCTTTGTTTATTTTCGTTTTCATGTTGTCTCCCGCATTAGATTACAAACTCTTTGAAGGCAGGGACTGCCTTTTGCCTCTTTTTGTATCCTCAGCACTTAACATACTGCCTGCCACATGGAAGGCACTTAGTAAGTATATGCTGAATTGAATTGGCTTGCCCAAATCCCTTTCATATCTGTGTCTGCAATTCTATGATACTTATTTGAACCCCAATAGTTCTTTAGAATATAGGGACCTGTTTTCCCCCCATTTAGGCTTTGGGGGGGGAGGAGTTTCCCTGTTTCTAAACTGCATTTGTTATAGTGCAGTTAGTTGGTATGAAACCAGCGGCAATTTGATGCTTCAGAGAAGAAGAATGTCTGGCACCTCTGCATTTAATTCCTGAGGTGAATTTTGAGTACCTTCTGGAATGAACATACTATCCTTTTTAATTTTTAGAGTGTTTTAAGTAACAAAGAAGCAGAAATGCACATGAATTGATTTCCCTTCCATTCCCTGATCTAATGTGTTTTTTAAATTAATTTGCACATTGGCATGATGGTCCTGATTTATTTAATTAAAGGGGGAAAAACATCGTTGGCTTAAAACCAAAAGGGATGAATTTCCTCTCACCTTTATGTTTTGTCAGTTTGGCTTTCCTTATTCACCTAACCACAAGCCCAGCACACTGTGTAGGCACTACTTTTTACCTTAATTGTACCTAGAACTCTCCAAGGTACCTATCAGTGATTTGTCAGAAGTGCCTGGGGTGCATGTTGAGTAGGCGTGTGGAGCAGCTGACCTTGTGTGCTGGCTGGACATTTACCAGCCTTCTCCTGAAGGTGAAATAACAGATTTCTAGAAAGCTTCACTGCAGTGCTCCGAGGTTTATTTTGTCGGTCAACAACAGTTAAGAAGCAGTTATTAAGGACTCATTAGGTGCCAGGAAATGCACTAAGTGCTGGGGATACAAAGAAAGGCAATTACTCAAAACAGTCATTCTTCCTGGTCAACAAAGCAGGAATTAGAATTCTGTCAGTCACCCTGAGGCATGAGAAATCTCAAAAGCTGAATTTCGGTCTTTTTTTTTCTTTTCCTTCTTATGATTCCCCATATCCTTAATTAGAGCTCATTTACAGAATGTGTTAAAGTTTACAAGACACTTTACAGACAGGATCTCGTTTGAATCTCACAATAACCCTATGGGTTAGGTACTTCAGCTATTATCCCCATTTTAAGGGTGAGAAAGCTGAGGCTCAGAGTAGTAAAGGCACTCACACATATTCACATGCCTAGGAAGTATCTGCAGCATTTCACAGGTGAGGAAACTGAGACAATCAGAAGTGAAATGACTTGACCAGGGTTACATAACTAATGAGTACCTGAGGCAGAATTTTAACTCAGATCTTCCTAATTCTAGGCCCAGAGCTCTTTCCATTGGGGTGTTTCTCTCTCTCTCATATGTATACACACACACATATACGTGCAAATACAGACATATACATACATATGTCAACATTCAGTTCAATCTAGCCCTCCGATACTCCAGTGGAGACTTTCTTCCAAAGCAACTGTTGATCATCGTTCACTTTCATTTGTAATGAATTAGGCAGGGAGATGTTTTAGAATGAGCTCTGTATTTAGAGTCAGAACACCTATATTAGAATCCTACATCTGCTACTTCCTGTCCATTTGAACTCGCACACTACTTTCCCTCTGAAGCTCAGTTCCCTGATCTGTAAAATGGGAGGAGGGGCAGACTAAATGTTCTCTAAGGTCTCTTCCAAACCTAAAGCTTTTTCTGAGAATGATGCTCTGGGATATGTCCTAGAACAGCAGTTCTTAACCTAGGGTCTGTGAGCTTGCTTTTTTAATATTTTGATAACTATCTCAATATAAATGATTTCCTTTGTAGTCCTATCTTTTACCTTCAGAAAGATAAAGCATTGAATACTTGCGAACCAGTCAGTAAGGATGTATTAAGTGTCTCCTATGAGCCAGGCACTGTGGTAAGTGCTGGGGCTACAAAAAGAGGGAAAAGACAGTCCCTGCCTCAGGGGGCTTACAACAAGCAAACAAATATTTATAAAGAGGCTATAGACAGGATAAATGGGAAGTAACTAACAAAGGGAAGACACTAGAATAAGAATGGTTGGGGAGGGCTTCCTGTAGAAGGTGGGATTTTTGTTGCAATTTAAAGGAAACCAAGGGAGTCCATGCTGAGCACTGTGTGAAGTGCTGAGAATATAAATACAAGCCAAAAAGCTTCTTCTTTTTCTCTTTTGCTGCATCCTCATCCTTCTCCTCTCCACGTATATTACATTTCACTTGGGGATCTTATCAGTTCCCATTTCCTCTATACCGATGATTCTCAAATCAACCTTTCCTGCCTCAAACTCTCTGCTGACCTCCAGTCTCAATCTCTAACTAGATGTCTAGTAGACGTCTCAAACTCAACATGTCCAAAACCAAATACCTAGTACTTGCAGTAGGTTATTAGAATATGAGTGACTTCCCAGCTAGTAGGGCAAAGTTGAAACCCAGGCCTGACTCCAGGACTTTCTGTCGGCTATGTTTGGCTTACTCTACTGCTATGTAGAAGGGAGACTTAAAAACTTTCCAAACAACTGGGCATTGTTTTTGTTTGTTTTCTTTTGATTCACACTGTAGCAGAGTAAGCTGCTAGAGGGTAAGGACTCTTTTCATTTTTGGTTTATTTTTATCCCAGCCCCCAGCAGCCTAGCCCCAAAGCTGTAACTAGTGATTTGGTAGTGATGGTATGGGCTAAATAAGAAGAAAGCACCACTGGGGTACTGTTACTGCAGGGGAGGCACGAATATGTCCTCTCAATTTGCTGCCTGTGTGCCAATCTCCAGTCCCCTTCCCCGAGATAATAGCTCTTCTAGGCACACTGGTCTAAGTTAGGCCTAGAATCATATGGTTATTTCAATTGCTAATCTGTGTCCTTGCTTCCTTTTCCTTATGTGAATCCACAGTAGATGAAGGGAATGGCAACAGTGGAGAAGACAGAGGTCAAGGCTCTGATGATGGGTCAGAGGGAAGCTCTCAGATTTGGGAGAAGCAAGAACAACTCAAGACCCTGGAAGGAGAATTTGCCATCACAATGTGGGCCACAGATGAGGAAAACAAGATGATCACTGAGACAATGCTAGAAAACCAGGAGCTCCCAGAAGAACCTGTAATTTTGAAGAAGCCTGAGAAGCGGACCAGGAAGAAGAAGCCCCCTCCTGGAGGAATGACCCTGGTGAATCTCTCTGATCCCAAACAGCTGGCTGAATTTATCCATCAAAAGAAACCACCTAAAGATGTTGAGAAAAAGCTGCCTTGCCCTCATGAAAAATGTATGAAGTTCTTCAGAGATAATGCTGCCCTGCGGAAACATATGCATACCCACGGTCCCAAGGGTCACGTCTGCCCAGATTGTGGAAAGGCCTTCGTTGAGAGTTCCAAGCTAAAGCGACACAAATTAGTCCATACTGGAGAGAAGCCCTTTCAGTGCACGTTCGAAGGTTGTGAGAAGCGTTTTTCACTGGACTTCAACTTACGCACCCACATGCGGATCCATACTGGCGATCGCCCCTACGTGTGCCCCTTTGCTGGCTGTACCAAGATGTTTGCCCAGTCAACCAACCTGAAATCTCATGTCCTGACCCATGGGAAGAGAAGATCCAAGAAGTAAAAAGAAAAAGGAAGAAGGCTGGAGTTCATAAGAATATGATTGGAAAGAAACACAGGTTCCCTTTCTTGTAACATTTATAGAAAAGATTTTTTCTAAACCAAATCCCATCCACATGGTTCTGTGGGTTCACCTTATCCAAGAGAAATCACTGTCCCTCTGATTTCTACTTTGTCCTTTTCCTCTAAATTCTTTCTCTAACCGAGTGTCCCACAACATCTGCAGTAATTCAGGCTCATTCTTCCTTCCACCTTACCACCTCCCACCCCATATGTAACCAGTTATCAAGTTTGGTGGTCCTACCCATCCAACCCCTTATATGGGTCCCTTTCTCTCCACTCATAAGGATACCACCCTAGCTTATGACCAGACATTGCAACTGTGTCTTAATTGAGTTCCTTGCTTCAGATCTCTCCTTCCTTTCAAACCAGACTATCTCCTATGCCTGAGATGTCCTCCCTCCTTAACCTCAAGCTATCAGATTCCTTTCCTGATCTCCCGAGTTTTAACTCTCCCAAACTCAAAAGATATTAGTGTTTGCTGTTTGTTCAAGTTATCTTGTGTTATAACTTCTGTGTTTACACGTGATTTCCCCAATGGATCGTGAGCTCCTTGGTGGAAGGGGCTGTTTCTGAAATTTGCCTCTGTATGTAAACACTAATAGAAGACAAATAATAAATGTTGGTTTATTGAAATGCATTTGAAATTCAAAAGGCATGAAGTCTCCTTTATTTTGTCACCATCTGGAAAACACGGCTTCGTTTGTCTTTGGATCATTCATACGTTTAGAAACTCCTGTTTCTGACCCAAGTGGCTCCCCTAAATTCCATGAGTAGCTGGTTCCCTTGTCCCTTCTCTTTCCTGTCTCCTCCCCCCAAGACACAAATAGGAAAATGGGGACAGCCTTCCCTTTGAATCCCACCATAGCTTCCCTTGATGAATGAACTTGCTCTTTAAAAAGGTCAAACCTATCTTAATTTTTTTAATTAATGCACATAAGAGAGGCAGCATGGTATGATGGAATGGGCACTGGCTCTGGGGTCAGAGGTCCTGGGTTCGAATCTGGCCTTTGAGGCTTACTGCCTATATGATTCCTGAGCAAGTCATTGAATATCTTTAGGTCTCAGTTTCTTCAGTGTAAAATGAGGGGATCGGATAAGATGGCTTCAGAGGTCCCTTCTAGCTCTAGATTCGTGACCTAACAAAGGAGATCTGAAACAGGCAAATAGCATTTTCCCTACAGTTGATATAAGGCATTTGATGTGTTCGATGAGTATCTGCTTAGATTGGAGAGGGAATGAAATCCCCCAAGAAATCTAAGATTTCCCTTTGAATCTGTATATGTAGCAGAACATACACACCTGCCACAGATCAAGGGCTAGATCCTGTTAGACTAGTGGCATAAGGAAGAAAGGGAACAAGCTTTTGTTAAGTGCCTCCTATGCACCGGGCAATGTGCTCCGAGCTTTAGAAATATCTCAAGTGCGGAGTGATAAAAGGGGACCATAGATAGGAGGAAGGGCAAGGTTGATGCCAATTTTATAGGGCAAAACAGAGTGCGGGTCTAGGGAGCCAACTTTTCCAGATCTGCTGGGTTATCTTGATCTGATACCGAAACATCTGGGAAATGGTTTTATGGAAATATGCCTTCCCAGTTTCATCGAGTGCTTATGTCAAAGCGGCAATGGGATATTAAAGCATATGGAATGCCACAGTCAGTAGAAGATAAAGGAGATAAAGGCTTGGGATTAGGAGAAGTGAAAGGTACTGACTATCCATATATTGGCGAATTGAATGAAACCCAAACCACCCGTTGAGAGAGCCATAAATGGCTCTCAGCATTTGGGAAGGGGCCAAAAGCACAGGTGGAAGGTTTGCCTTGGAAAAGGAAGATGTATATCATTTTGATATAGAAAAAGGGAAGAGAATGGATGAAGATGATAGATTTAAAGTGTGATAAGGTATGATGTCCCCACCCCCCACCATTGTACAGATGAGAAAGCTGAGGCTTAGAGATGTAATGTGACTTAGCCAAGCTCACGCACTGACTTCTTAATAGAGCTGTGCCAGAGCAGAGACAGTGACAGACAGGAGAATGTGACAACAAAATATTTCTGAATAGGAACAAATGGAACTTGAGAGGTTATCTGTGCTCCAAATGACCTCAATCTCATTGTTAAATAGAAGACTAAGTCAATAAGGTGGGAGACCAAGCAAAGTACTAAGGGGTTTGGCAAGTATGGGAAAGATTCAGAAAAGCTGCTGTAGGTATCATGATAAAAAAGCAATGAGATAAACAGAAGGTTTATCAGGCTTGAGTCAAAACTAGAGGCGACCTACAGAGACTCTGGAATTAGAGCAGACTGGGATTTTTCTTCAGCCCTAAGTTTTACTGTACCGAAAGCTGCCCCAGGTGTTTGGATATTTGTGTCTGAGCGATAGTCTGCTAACTCCAAGATGTAGGAACAAATAAACACACAGAGAAAATCCAAATTAAAGACCAAAGACTTTCAATTTGTAAATAAATATTGAACCAATTAGCCTAGAATCTTAGCATTTGGAAGAGATCTTAGATATCATTGTGTTTCAAACCTTTGCTTAGTGCAAGCATGAACCCCCTTGACTGTGAGATAAATCAGGAATTGGGTTACTCCTGCTAGTGTGGATCAATTTTCATAGGGATTGGTCCATCCGTGATGAATCAGCCCAGCTGGGCATAACCACAGTCTGCTCTAGCTCATCTGGCAATGTGCATCCCACCTGCACTCACAAAGTTGCGGCAGACCATATAACGTTCTCCTGTCCTGCCTGCTTGACATAATGTGGGAGTTTTCAGCTATATGGTAGGAGCTAGAGCATGAAAACATGACCTAAGACTCTACAGATAATGTGAACCACCTTTAATATAAACAGCAAAAGAAGCCCTATCTCATGGGAAAATTTGCCTGTGACCCTGGACCATCCCTGGCACTATTCCTTTTTCTGTTTCTACATAATATCTAACCTGGCCTAATGGTGGTGCAGAGATCCACCACTATCCTCCTGCTGCCAAGGATGGGTCTTGTGAGTAAACTCCCCCAACTAACCCAATCAACCCCAACAAATCTACACATATATAACCATGCTGACATGCATGGTCTGCTTTTTTCTTTGGTATCTCAGTACCTTCCCTTTACCTTTGGACTGCTCCTTTGGGTGGTTTGTGTCCTTACAACTGGCATAGTCAGCAAGATAACAAGGAAATGGGCTTGGAGAGAGAGGCCTTCTTTGGGGACAATCCTTGGCTGGTCACCCACATCCCTGGAGGAAGGGGTAGCCTGCATGCTAGTTGCCTGCCCTAGGCCCAGAAAATGGGGGAAAATCCTCAAAGTGGTCACCCTTATCCTAGGAAGAAGGGTGGCCCATCCTGGGTGTGGCCAGCTGCATGAGTTAAGGGATGCCTGGATAAACACCAATTGGTTTGTACCACCTGATGAAAAATGTATAGCCTCCTAGGCAAACATGAGACTTTCATTACTGTTAAGAGAGATTTTGAAATGGCAATTCCATTTATTGTTATAGGACAAAGAATAACCTCGAGGTAAAAGAAGTGACTAGGAATGTTTTTTTGGGAAGACAGAGGATGGTATAGGGGAAACTCTCTCTCTCTCTTTCTCTCTCTCTTTCTGTGTCTCTGTCTCTGTCTGTCTCTCTATCTTTCTGTCTCTCTCTCCCCCATCTCCGCCCCAATCCAGATATGTCAGAGGGAAGAGAGGAGAGAGACAGGGAAAGAAAACACTCAGAGAAGAGTAGGATATGATTGATTGGTAAAGGAAGTATTGGAATCAGGACATGCAGGAAACAAGACAGGTGCAATTCTGAAGGGGAGTAATTCCTTAGGATGTGTGTATTGGTGAGTATGTAAGATAATACGGCCTCTAGAGACATCTAGTAAGGGCTAAACAGAATAGCAACATATAGCATCTGAGTTGTGCTTACTATCAGTCAAGGAGTAAATATTCAAAAGGCTAGTAACTGAAGGTGTCACTAGTAAAGGATTAGTTGGGCCTCTGTGTGTTTTTCTGTGCCTATATTTGTGTGTCTCTCACAATCTGTGGCTCTGCAATTGTGTGCACAGAGCTTAGAAGAAAGCTTTGCCAGCAAATATGTCACCAGGTATCTTAACTAACCTTTTCCGGGTTAAAATAAAATGTGAACCACTCTGGGAAGGTCCTTAAGCTTTCATAAAACATTCTTCATTTACCCCTATATTCCTGGACTATGGCCAGGTTCAGGGAGTATGAAGGGAAGGACAGATAAGAAAGGAATCTTTTCCCTCAGACCATATGTTTTTATATCATAAACTAATTAGAAACTGATTTGGGGACTAAAATTGTAGTTGAAATGTTTTTATAAATACTGAAATATTCTAGCAAGTTTTAGGTTAACATTCTTTAGAATTTGTTTTATGAGAATTAAGAGCATCCCCCCCCCCCAGAATGACAGGCTTATTGTTTTGCAACTAGAGAAAGTCATCTCATTGATTATAAAAAGGCAGTTTTGGGGATGGTGTCATTGAAGTTTCGGAGTGGAGAGAGACTGGCACTGGCACTTAGAAATTTAACACTTTCCTGCTTTGCAAAAAAGAGAAAAAGCTTGTATACATCAGGAATCAACCAAAAGGTAATTGATTTTTATTGGAACATTTAGTTAGATACTTAGGGAGACTTCCAAATTAAAGTACTAATCAATTTAAATTTAAAAAGTATTTTATTCTTTCAGAATGCTATGGGAATAACTTGACAAAAGCAAAAAATGTGTGAAACAAAGATATGAATCTACTAATTTGTGAAGTTAAAGTCAGAAACCTCTTCTGCTTTCATTTTAAGTAATACATTTCATTGCAACCAGTCATCTTAGTGGAGAATAATGTTTATGTGACATCTATTCCGTTTTAATATGGTTAACAGCTGAACATGTTGATACGCAGTTGATATATACTCTATACAAGTGAGAATTAATTACTTAGTGTGTCTACACTTCCCATCTCAGATCTTTTGTTACAATTAGGGTAAATTGAGCATTTTTAAGTAAATTCATTTGCATATCCATCAAACTGAGAGATGGAAAGTCTCTACCTGCAAAGAGTGTTGTTGCCTATATCTTCATATATAGAATTGGATCTTAACCATGGTCCTCAGCCTTAGAAATATGGTGACAATTTGCAAGCCTGTGGAAAATGAATATATGAACTAAGAGGTGCACTGAAATTTAGTATCTTGGAGAGTCTACTGGGTCTAGAGTCTAAGTAGCAGGGTCTAAGTACTAATTCTATCACTGGATTTCTTTCATGATATTGGGCAAGTCACCTTAGCCATCTCTGAGACTCGATTTCCTCATCTTGAAATTGAGGAGTAGATGTCTATAGTCCCTTCCCAGTTCTATTATAATAAAAGCTGCTACCTGCTCAATAGAATGGGATGGCACTATTTTATCACAAGGGCAACAGAATGTATTCTGAGTTTCAGTAGAAGGAAGGCACTGACTGTGGAAAGAAATGTCTCTCCAGACATAGCTCTTGGAAACTGAGTATATGTCATTCCGATTTCACAAAATTCCAAGTTACATCAATTTGACAACATCATGATCGTACCAGAAATAATCCCCTAAAATGGATAACCATTTCATGCAGTTAAACAGCATTGAAGGTAGGGACTAGATGGCATCATCATCATCATCGTCACCTCCAGATTATGTACAATCGAAAGATCTCTATATTTTAAAAAAGAAATACTACTTCCATTTAGTGTTTAAAAAAAGAAAATTATCCTTTTACAAGATTTTTTTTTCCAAAACTATGATTTCATTAAAGGGTGGGCAGCTCCCGATGAGGCAATCTCTTAACCCCAAATCATCACCTGCTCTGCAATTCTGCAATTCAGTCTTACATAACTGCCTGGGGCACCAAGAGGTTAATTGGCCTAGGGCCACACAGCCTGTCTGTGTTAGAAGCCAGGCTCGACCTTAGGTCTTCCTTTCTTGGGCTATCTCTCAACATTTGACGTGACAGGTAGCTTCTTCTGGCTATAAGAATATTAGCCAGATCATAATAGCATCCAAGCTACATGGAAGTTTTCCCTTCCCATTCTCTGTATTTTGATAATAATGATTATTCTATTTATTATCAAAGAAGAAAATTACGTAAAAAAGAAAGATTCAAACCTTAGCAAAAGAAATCAAACCATCTAGGAGGCTGGTTCAACATAAAGAAGATAGTAAACATAAACCATGTTAGTAACGTTAAATAATAAAAACCATGTGATTATGTCAATATATATGAAAAAGGTTTTTTGACACAGTCTAGCACCTGCTTTTCATTTGAAAACTCTAGAAATCATAGGCATAAATGAATCTTTCCTTAATATAGTAAATGATATGTATCAAAATCTAGGAGAAAATGTGTGAAACGGAAAAAAGTTAGAGGCCTTTGCAACACGACTGTTTAGAAATGCTAGCTATAGCAATAAGACAAGAAAAAGAAAGTGAGATAAACATAGAGTTGAAACAAAATTATTATTCTTTGCAAATGATGTCATTGTGTAATTCAGAACCTTAGAGAGGCAAGTGAAAATTAATTTAAATAATTAATAAACAGTGAAGTTGCTACATACATCATCAGTATTCCTATATGCATAAGTGTGCGTGTGTATAGATATAGATACATAGACACATATAGGGGCAACTAGGTGGCACTGGAGTCAGGAAGGCCTTAGTTCAAATCCAACCTCAGACACTTACTAGTGGTGTGACCCTGGGCAAGTCACTTAACCAGCATCTGCCTTAGTTTCCTCATCTGTGAAATGAAGATAACAGCACCTACTTCCCAGGGTTGTTGTGAGGATCAAATGAAGTAATTGTAAAGCGCTTAGCACAGTAAGTTTACTGGCACTGAGTAAGCACTATGCAAATGCCAGTTATTATATACCCAACAAAGCCCAGCAAGAAGAGGCAGAAAGAGAAATTCTATTGAAAATGACTACAATCCATGAAATATTTGGAAGTATCTATCAACATTCATCCAGAGACTGTACGAATGCAACTACGAACCACCCTTTGCATAAATAAAACCAGACCTAAATAACTGGAAGAAACATTAACTGCTCGTGAATGGGTCAAGTTAATACAATGAAATGACTATACTACCTAAAGTTAATATACTCTGCCACTCAAATTCCTGAATGGATTTTTAGAACTAGGGAAAAGTAATGAAATACATATGCAGAAACAAAATGTCAAAAATCTCGAGTGTAATAAGGAAAAAAAGTAGAAAGGAAAGTGGCCTATCAATAGCAGATCTCTATACTATGAATCAATAATAATAAATGAAACAATTTGGTACTGATTTTTAAAAATATTAATCAATGGTATAGATTAGGTGTGGACAGCCAGGTGATGCAGTGTATAGAATGCTGGAGTGAGGAAGCCCTGAGTCCAAATTTGGCTTCAGATCCTCACTAGCTTTGTGACCCTGGCTAAGTCACTTCACCCTATTTGCCTCAGTTTCCACCAGTGAGCTGAAGAGGGAAGTGGCAAATTACTACAGTATCTCTGCCAAGAAAACCCCAAATAGGGTCCCAAAGAGGCAGACACAACTGAAATGACTGAACAGCAATAATTTAGGGGTATAACATACAGGAGCAAGTAAACATAGTAGCATAGTGTTTTATAAACCCAAAGTCCCAAGTAACTGGGGGAAGGACTCACCATATGACAAAATCTACTAGGAAAAATTGACAGCCATCTGGCAGAAATTAGGTTTATACCAGTACCTCACACAGTACATCTAAATAAGCTTCAAGTAGATACGTGACTTAGCTATGAAAAGTGCTATCTTAAACAAGTACAAGGAGCAAGGAAAAAATTACCTTTGAGATCTCCGGAAAGGGGAAGAGTTCATGACCAAACAAGGGATAAAGAGGTTCACACATGCACAGAAAATAGATAATTTTGATTATATAAAATTTTAGAAGTTTTGCACAAAAAAAAATCTCATGTAGTTGAAATTTAAAAAGAAACAGGTAACTTGAGAGAAAATCTCTGATAAAGGCCTCATATTCAAGACATAAGGAACTGATTCAAATTTGTAAGACTGAGAGTCATTTCCTAAGATAAATGGTCAAAAGATGCGAAAAGGGAGTTTTCAGGTGAAGAAATCCAAGCCATCAATAATCACACGAAAAATGTTCCAAGTCACTAAAGAGAAATGTAAATTCGAACAACTGCGAAGCTCATACACATCAGACTGTCAAAGATGATAAAAGATGAAAATGACCATTGCTGGAGGGGCTGTAGGAAAACAGGCACATAGATATATTTTTGGTGGAGCTGTCTATTGGCCCAACCATTCTGTAAAGCAGTTTGGAACTTCAATATACCCCCAAAGTTACTAAACTATGTTTTCCTTTTGACCCGGCTATACCACCCCTAGGCTTACACCCCAAAGAGATCAAAGAAAGAGGAAAAAAAGCCATATGTACAAAACAATTATAGCAGCCCTTTATGTGGTAGCTAACCCCTGTTATTAATTGTTATTAGTTAAACACTAAGCATGTGTCTTCCATTTGGGGAATGGCTAAACAAATTTCAGAATCTGAATATGATAGAATTATGGAATTATGAAATGTACAGTTATGAAGACACTCAGAAGAGCTCTATGAACTGGTGGAGAACCAAATGAGAAGAACTAGGAAACCAATGTAAACAAAGATAACAACACCACAGAGAAGAACTTTGAAAGACTTTAGAACTCTGATTAATGACATAACAAACCACGAGCCCGAATGAAGGATGATGATGGATGTCACTCACCACCTGAGATGGATGTGATGAGCTTAGGAGGCAGAAAGAGACAATATTTTGGGCCATCAATGACATAAGAATTTATTTTGCCTGACTATGCAGCTATATAGTGAGGGTTTTACTTGCTCAGTGGGGGTCAGAGGGTAGTGGGAGGGACAGATTATTAAACAAAAAGAGAAAGAAAAATACAACAAAATATATTTATGTTACAATATACCCCATTATTTTCTATATAAGATATTGCTGTTCAGTGCTGTCGCTCTGAACTAAGACTCAGACACTGAACCACACTGCCAAAGAGGAATGGTGGAAAGATATTGCATCTTTTTACCACTAAAAGAACAAAGGAAAATAATATATTATGTGCACAGGATTTAAAGAAGGTTTGTTTTATATTTTTAATATTTTTTATATTTTGTATTTTTAAATCACTATTTCTAAGACATATAGGCTACATAATAAAATGAAAAAAGAAATGACTGTAAAAACAAAAGAAAGAAATACATATATTTTTAAAGGAAAACGATGTGGGAATGGGATGAAATATATGTGATCCCCATCTACGGGGATGTCATCTATGGATTTGCCCTGAAGATGCCTATGATGGAGTCTTCCTCCCATCAGCCTAACTGCACTGCTAGCCACTAGGCTAGAAATAATAGCTAATAACAGTGATAATCTTAGATTTCTAGAGCCTTTCACCTATATCCTTCAAGGACCATATAAAAGTCATTCATTGCTGTTATCTCATTTTAGAGATGAAGAAACTGAGACTCAGAAGCATAAGTGCCTTGGCCAGGAAACAGGTAGATTTCAGGGATTCGAAGTCCAGCTCAATATCTTATCCAATATTCCACACTTCCATGAGGGTGTTGAGAGGATACCTTATTTTCCTTTTTAATATTTGATTCCCTGGGTTTCATCCCTAAATTATTTTGATCTTTTGAAAAACTGTTCCTAGAGTTTTTTGGTTGGTTGGGTTTTTTTGTTTGTTTTTTAACAGCCTCGGTCTCTCTCACTCATGTTCCCAGAAGGAGATCCCAGAGACAACCAAAGTGATGGATGAGGCTTCATAGCAGTAGCTAGGCTATAAGTTTCTATACTATGGGCCAACTGCCCATTTCCCACATATTTATTCCAGCACAGACCTGAGATTCACACCAGATCAAACATGATCAGGCTATCCAACAAGAAACTATAAATGATATCTTTTCTTCCAGAATTGTAAAAGGAAAAAAAAACTGAACAAGATGCCCACAGGTAAATGGGAAAGGAGATTGACTAGCAAAGCCAGAACCAGTTTAGGCAAACAAGCCAGTGCAGCCAGCAATAGGTGAAACACACAGGTAGCCTTTGAATTTCTGTGCCCGTGGTCCGAAAGAGCAGAGGGCCCCCAAAGGGAACCTCAGGGAGGTCAGAAAGCCCCATATTAGGGACCTGGGAAACAGCACCGACCAAAGCAGCATGGCAGGACTCAGGGCAAGACAGGAACATCCCAGAAAAACAGGGGCTCTGTAGACCCGAGGTAGCAGAGAGGGCCCTGAAGAGCCAGACTTCTGAATCTCAAAAATCCAGGAGAATCTAGCCCTAGAAGATAGAGTTCAGCACAAAAAGCCAAGAAAGTCAGCAAGAACAAGTGGGGCCTAGTACTAAAGCCAAAAGCACATTGTATGGGCAGAGCCTGTTCCAGTAACAAATAAAGCCCTAATTGAGGAACTCAAGCTGGAGAGATGAATAAATCAAAGAAAACAAGTATCAAAAATTACTGTAAATCTAGAGGTCCCTCAAAGGGAGGGGTAGTTCTGTAATAAATGCAAACAATAACATAAAGGAAAAAAATATTCCACAAGAACTATATGAATACCTACAAGAAATGAAGCAAGAAACAAAAAAGAAATAAAAACACTGGAGGAAAGAATTGGAAGGAGAATAGATCAGAAGACCAAATGGAAAACCTTACTCAGGAGACTGTGAAAACTAGCACAGACTGCCAAACAGAAATCAATGACTCTAAAGGATGACAAGAAACATTAGAACAAAATTGAGAGAAAATTTAAAAATAGAAAATATAAATAGAAAAACCAACTATAAGGTATTTGATTTAAAAAACAATTGATCTAGAAAACAGGCTGAGAAGAGACAATTTTAACATAAGTGGACTTGACCACTAAGAAAACTCTCAATATCTGGGTTTGCTGAAGAAAAAAAAATCTTCATCAAAGAAGTAATTTGTTCAGAGTTGGTAGTATTCTCAAGTTAGGTCTACCAATAAACATTTATTAAGGGCCTATTACATGCCATGCACTGTGCTGAACACTAAGGTTACAGAGACAAAAGACGATTCCTTATCTCAAAGAGTTCATAGCATAAGGAAGAGATCCCTTTTCAACCTTCCTCATGAGTCCTGAGGTTAAGGTTTTTTTTGTTTTGTTTTGGCAGGGCAATTGGGGTTAAGTGACTTGCCTAAGGTCACACAGCTAGTACATGTGCCAAGGGTCTGAGGTCGGATTTGAACTCAGGTCCTCCTGACTCCAGGGCTGGTGCTCTACTCACTGCGCCATCTAGCTGGCCCGAGGTTAAGGTTTTATGAAGATATTTGATTGGATGTGTTGAAGAAAGCTTAAACTATGTGGGGATAAGGATAAAGTAAATTAGCCTTAAAAACAAGTACAGAATGGTTTTCAACAAAATCCTTGAACCAAAATGGCAAAGGAACGACTGCTTCTGTTCTTCATGCTACTTGCAAGGATTTAGTCCATGTTCCAACACTTTTTGCTAAGACAGGCTCACATCAATGCAATTTAGCCCCACCCCCAAAATCTTGCTTGTCACTATTACCTACAGAGAGAGGGGCAAGAAAAATACTTCATGGAGGCCAGCCGTTCTTAAAGTGGGGCTTGAGAATTTGCTTATCAAAATAATTTGAAAACCTCATTTAAACAGAATCTATCTCTTTCAAAATCTTATGTATTTCATGTATTTAAAAGCTTTATTCTGAGAAGAGGACCATAACATAAAAAGGTTAAGAACCCCTGGACTCACAAGACAATGAAGCGTTTTGGCAGGTGTATAGGTACAAGGCAAGAATATAGGAGTAAATACATATTGTATATGTCTCAGAGCTAGTAGAGACCTTTATTAATACTATCACAAGACCCAGACCATGGAGGGATTCCAGTGGTAAAGATGATATAACATTTCCAGTTTATGAAAAGGAGGCAAACAAAGGTCCCAGTATATTCATCAACATGCTTGGTGATTAAAAAGGGTGGAGCTGTGAGAAGGCAGATTGCCTCAGTCAGTTTGCCAATACTTTAGGTTAAGTAGGATTCCTGGTGTCCATATGGACCACCTTGGCTTATAACCCTGGGGCTTTCTGGTCTCTAGCTTCCCATCTCAGCTGCCTGATTTCAGCATTCCTCAGAAAATCATGTTTGTGACACAGCACACTTTGAATCCTGTCCCACTTTCCCTAGGAAGGGACTTTTCTTCACACTAATTGTCTTTATAACTATCAGGAGTTGCTGCTATTACCCCAATATTCACCAAAAAAAATCCAACGAAAATGGCAGTTCTGTCACAATGGGTATGTGTCTTACTTACCTCCACAAATTATTTCAGCATTTGGATGGATGCAGCACACGTCAATGCGAATACTCCCTCCACCCATGTAGATCTCAACCTAGCTGCACCCTGTTAGCCCAGAGATTCTTGCTGATGCCCGCTTATCAATCCTCCACCATGGTCTCCAACCCACTGTGCCAGAGGCCTTCTTCTAAGTTTTAAAGTATTCTTTGGAAATCAATGCTGTTCATTGTCATCCCATTGTCATCCCCTGCACTCACTACATTGTTAACCCATTGTCTTTTCCTAACATACATTTAGTCAATGATGTCTTTTATGTGACATTTTTTAAAATCTGAGGATGCTTTCTTCTTTGTTACAATGAATCAGAAATACAAAAATCTATTGAAATGACAGTTGCCAAGAGTATGACAAAATTTAATATTTTGAGGAAAAGACGGATGAAAATGATAACAACATGTAGGGTGAGACCTAAAATTGGTCTAGACCAAAAACTGGTTTTCAATGCATAACAACTAAGAACATTTCTAAGGTATTACTGGAACCTATCTGGCAGTTACCCTGCCTCTACCATCTTGAGTCAGTTTGACTTAATGGTCTCTCCCTTTACTGCAGGCATTTGGACTGCTCAATATTATAATTTGTGGGTGAAACAAATCCCAAAGTACAGTTTATGCAATCAAACCTCAAGATGGCTTAGAAGATGTGTAATATTTTGACCTACATGAGGTATTAACTCATAAGATGCAAATTTTTATTGTTATTGCTTGAAATTTGGTTAAGATTGTTTACTGCAACCTTCTAATTCCCCTACCCCCATTTACATAAGCCCTAAGTCACTGGTCCCAATGTATTTCCTATCGGAGATACCTTGAAGTACTTTTAAGAGGAAGCTGAAAAAACGATCAGTTGAATTCTAAGTTTTGCTAGAATCTTGGATGTCAAGGAGGAACGTCAGACTGAGTATGCAGTTTTCTATGGAACCTATCCTATGGGACCAAAAGGCAGAATAAAGAAAAGGTGAGGGTCCTAATACATTAGTCACATGAGGGAGAGGGCATATTTTTAGTCACCAAGTAGTCCTATTTATGTTCAGGTAGGAATATGGCAGACATACACAGACATACACATAAAATCAGGTACAAATTTGTTTTTTTTTAAATACACAATGCAGTAGTTAAAACTCAAATGATTCCACTAAATGCATATACTGATAGTTGAATAAATTCCATAAATTCTTTTGAGTAGCTGGCTAGTGTCTATAATTTGTTGGGTCCTGGTCCAGGTGTTGGTGATTTTAGCTGCACAG
Source organism: Phalanger gymnotis (assembly GCA_028646595.1). Lineage (NCBI taxonomy): Eukaryota > Metazoa > Chordata > Mammalia > Diprotodontia > Phalangeridae > Phalanger > Phalanger gymnotis. The sequence continues at coordinate 24,028,086 of CM053628.1, read as the reverse complement.
GAAATAGGGTAGATGACCGTAAACCTCAATCATTGTGCTTTTTAACTACCTGGGCTACTGCAGGACTCTATTTCAGCTCCCGATGACCATTTTCTTTGAACCATGTATACATCCAGCTGGTTGTCCAGGTGTTCCTTGGTCAGGGTGGGTAAAGAAGAACCTCTACCACGTTGACTTCGGCCTCGGCCAAAGCCCCCTCGGCTCCGGCCCCTGGCCCGACCTCTACTACCTCCATTACCTACTCTAACGCTGCTGCTACTACTGCTGCTGCCATTCTCACTTCGGACACCTCCTATCGCCGGTATACTTCGGGCCGATGGTCTATGGTTCATCAACAATCTATGACCTAATGATCCAGCCCAACTTCCTACTCCCCCAGGGCTTTCTTGACCTCTGCTATTACCTCTTCTCAAGGCCAGTGGGGGAGATACAGTCTTTCTACCTTGGAGCTGTTCTTGCCATTGAAGAGAGGCCGGCTGTGCAGATGCCCAAGCTCCCTGACGTGGAACTCTTGAGGCATACCCTCTCCTCCCTCCCCGAATATCTCCACGTGGCAAGGTACTCTGACTGGTGGGCAAATCCCGACCTCTAGCCACTGATCCCTTGGCCACAAGTATGTCAGGGCAGCCTAAGTAAGCCTGGATATTGCTCTTACTCACACGCTTCTCTGGTTTCAAGGTCAGCGAGGCCTGGGCTGAAAAGAAATTGTCCGGCTGTTGGGCTAGCTTTCGATGCCTAGATCCAGAAGTGGTAGTGGCGCTGGCACCGGCGCTAGCACAACGGGAACCGCCAGAGTGCCGCTGTTGGTGGTACTGCTGATAGGATTGTTGCTGGTAATGCTGCTGTTGGTGGTGGTGCTGCTGCTGCTGCTGCTTATGGTAACGTTGCTGTTGTTGCTTAGGGTACGGTGGCTGCTGCAGCTGCTGCTTCCGGTGCTGCTGGTACCGCTGTGGATGCCGATGATACTGTTGCAGACGACACCCCTGATGCTGCAGTGTGGACCTGAGATTCACTGGAACCAGGGGCTTCTTCTTCATGATAAGACAGAAGCGCTGGTTCAGAGTCATTTTGGTAGTATCCCTTAGTACAATCCTCACTTCGCAGGCGGCCTGCGTCTCTGGTTTGGGAGGAGGTTTGGGAGGAGGTCTGGGAGGATCCAAGCCCAGAGACTGTGCTGCTGCTGGAGGTTTGTCCTCTGAGAGCCATTTGGCATGAGGTTCCTGATGGCTGTGGCACTGGCTACACAGCACATCTTGAGGGTCAAATGTGGGTCTGGAGCGAGGAAAAGAAGATGGGGGTTTGGACTCACAATGGCTCCACGGCTCCTTTTTTCCCATGGTAAGTGCTTACCCGAAGAGAAGTCCTCAGCTTTACTATCCTGTCTCTCGGGGTCTCAGCCCCCAGGGTCCTCCGCACCTCCTTATTACCTCCACCCCTCTTCCGCGCTGAAATTAAAGAGGTGGACAAGAAGGCCCCCCCACATACCACTCCCTGGTGTGAGGCATTGTGGGTTCATACCACCTCATTGGGCCACTGAAGAGAATCTGGGCTGTGATTGGCTGCTTGCGTCACAGTCTTGAGGAGGCTATTGGCTGAAGTTGAAAGATGAACTTCTAGGCTTCTAGGTCCAATCCCATCAAGCGTTACCACAGGCCTTTATTATGCAACCCGGAAGGCGGGAAGATCTGGATTCAAATATTTCCTGTCTTTTCAAGTGCCTTCTCAACCTTTTACAAAGTGGGTATCGCTATGGGCAAGACGTTTCCCCGGGTTCATCCTCTATAAAAATAACTGGATTTTACCCGACTAGATGTATTTGTCATGGCCTCTGTTTCCTTATTTTTTCAGACAGTAGGGAAGGGAGGGAATTTGGAACTGAAAATAAAATTGAAAACCTTTTTTTAGAAATAAAAATAACTGGTGGACCTAATATAATTTCCACACCTGTTTCACAAAGATTGTCACATACGGGAAAGAAACGTAACAAACGCTTGGTGATCAATCAAAAAGGATTTGGGCCCAAGTTTCAGCACTAACACTCCTTTAAGACACCCCTTGACTTCCAGATGTAGAGAGCAAACAAAGTACTGAACCACAGTACAGGTACTCCACAGTGTAACGTCAGAGTAACTGCTAATGTTGGAATCGACAGTGGGATAACCAATAATGCCTTTTGAAACACAATACAAAAATGTGCACAAATGGCATGATGACCAATCTGTATCGGGCTTCCTCTTTCCATTTATACCAAACATGTCATTCGTTATTTCCATAACCTTTTAGGGTCCAAATTTTTGTGGTATTCTTTTCTTTTTATATTCCTTGTGAATGAGTGAGAGCCTTTAGCATAGACAAAAGCTCAAGAGAAAGCAGTTGTTATTAAGTCATGTCTACCTCTTCATGACCCCGTTTGGGGTCTCCTTGGCAGGGATACTGGAGTGGTTTGCCATTTCTTCTCCAGCTCATTTTACAGATGAGGAAACCGAGGCAAACAGGATGAAGTGACTTGCCCAGGGTCACACGGCTAGTGTCTAAGGCCAGATTTGAACTCAGATCTTCCTGATTCCAGGCCCAGAACTCTATCTGTCGTACCACCTAGTTGCCCTAAGATAAAGCAGTACTGATTGAAAAATCCTAACAGAAAATCCCAACCTACATTGTACAAACTTAAAAAAACTGCAATTATGCTTCTCTTTGCATAATGTTAACAAAGGAAAGCAACCTTAGCTTCCCTTTCCCTCGCTAGGACAAAAACAAGGTAAACATTTTTTTTTTACTGATACTAGTTCACCATTATTGTTGCAGTGATTTATTATTGCAATGATTTTTTTTCAATGACAAAAATATAGACTATTTGGATTCTTACCTGTGAGATTCTCAGGCCCTTATCAATGAGGATTTTGACCTCTCCATACTGTCTCTTACCAGGAGCAATTCTTTTTTTAAAATTAAGATGTTTTTATTTTTAGTTAACAACACTCAGTTCTGCATGATTTTGAGTTCCAGATTTTCTTCCCCCCCCCAAGACAGCATGGAATCCGATGTATCTTCTACATATCACTAGGCATTGAACTTACTTACACAACAGTCAAGTTGTAAAGAAGAATTATGACCAATGGAATGAATCATGAGAAAGAACAAACAACCCCCCCCCCAAAAAAAAACAAACAAACCAGAAACACAAGAGAAAAACACAGGAGAAAAAACGGAGAGCTAACAGTTTGCCTCAATCTGCATTCAGTCTCCATAGTTCTTTCTCTGGATGTAGATAGCTCTCTCCCTTATGAGTCCTTTCAAGTTATCTTTGAACCTTGTATTGCTGAGCAGAGCTAAGTCTATCAGGGTTAGTCATCACAGAATTCATATATCTGTGGTTGTGTATAATGTTCTCCTGGTTCTG
>CM053628.1:23967222-24024186 GCA_028646595.1 Phalanger gymnotis | reverse complement strand
GTTTTGTCATTTTAGCCAATGTGACAGGAGAGATGTGGTACCTAAGAGTTGTTTTGATTCGTATTTCTCTAATGAGTAGTGATTTAGAGTATTTTTTCATATGCCTATAGATGTCTTTAATTTCTTCCTCTGAAAACTGCCTGTTCATATCCTTTGACCATTTCTCAGTTGGGGAATGACTCGTATTCCTATAAATTTGGCTCAGTTCCCTGAATATTTTAGAAATGAGGCCTTTATCAGAGACACTAGTTGTAAAGATTTTCTCCCAATTTTCTGCTTCCCTCCTAATCTTTTTTGCATTGGCTTTGTTATACAAAAACTTTTCGATTTAACATGATCAAAATTATCCATTTTGCAATGCTCTCCATCTCTTGTTGTGTCATGAATTCTTTGCTTTTCCATAAATGTGATAGGTAAACTATTCCTTGCTCTCCCAAATTGCTTATAGTATCAACCTTTATTCCTAAATCATGAACCCATTTTGACTTTATTTTGGTATAGTGTAAGATATTGGTCTATGCCCAGTTTTTGCCCTACCATTTTCCAATTTTCCCAGCAGTTCTTGTGAAATAGTGAATTCTTAGTCCAGAAACTGGATTATTTGGGTTTATCAAAGTTTAGATTGCTATAGTCATTGACTACTGCATCTTGTGTACCTAACCTATTCCACTGATCCACAACTCTATTTTTTAGCCAGTACCAGGCAGTTTTGATGACTGCTGCTTTATAATACAGTTTAGTATCTGGTATGGCTAAGCCACCTTCCCTAGCATTTCTTTTCATTAATTCCTTAGATATTTTAGACCTCTTGTTCTTCCAGATGAATTTTGTCATTATTTTATCCAGCTCTGTGAAATAATTTTTTGGTAGTTTTTCTGGGTATGGTACTGAATAAATAAATTTAGGCAAAATTGTCATTTTTATTATATTAGCTCGGCCTAACCATGAGCAACTGATAATTTTCCATTTATTTAGATCTGACTTTATTTGTGTGAAAAGCGTTTCGTAATTATGTTCATATAGGCCCTGGGTTTGTCTTGGCAGATAGACTCCCAAATATTTTACAGTGTCCACAGTAACTTTAAATGAAATTTCTCTATCTCTTGCTGTTGGGCTTTGTTAGTAATGTGTAGGAATGCTGGGGATTTGTGTGGGTTTATTTTATATCCTGCAAATTTGCTAAAGTTGTTTATTATTTTAAGTAGCTTTTTACTTGATTCTCCAGGATTCTCTAAATAAATCATCATATCATCTGCAAAAAGTGATAATTTAGCTTCTTCTTTGCCTATTCTAATTCCTTCAATTTCTTTTTCTTCTCTTATTGCTACAGCTAACATTTCTAGTACCAAATTGAATAATAGGGGTGACAATGGACATCCTTGTTTCACCCCGGATCTTATTGCGAACGCGTCTAGCTTATCCTCATTACAGATAATGCTTGTTGATGGTTTCAGGTAGATGCTATTTATAATTTTAAGGAAGGCTGCGTTTATTCCTATGCTTTTTGGTGTTTTTAATAGGAATGGGTGTTGTATTTTGTCAAGGAGCAATTCTTATCCAGTGCCATGGTACTGTACAGAGAGCCCTAGATTTAGAGTCAGAATACCTGGGTTCAAATCTCAGCACTACCACTTAACTGTGGGTCACTTAACCTCTCTGGATCTGTTTCCTCCTAAGGTCCCTCTAGTACTGAGTCTGTGATCCTGTGAATGCTCTTTAAACTCAAGACCATTTTTTAAAGAATCAAATAATACACATTTTCAGTCCTATGTAACACTGCTTAGGTACCAACCAACATCTGCACCAGAATTTTCATTTTCGAGTTAACCATATCAAAAAGGAATTTATATATGAATGTCAAGACTGAGGATACACAATCAAACTTGGTCCACTGGGCTTCTTATAAGGGTGTCTATGGAAACTTGGACTACATTTTTATGAATTTTGAGCTTCCTTTCTCTAGTGTTTAGAACCACAATAAGAAAACTCTTGAATAAATGTGAATAAAAGTGGAACCACCCCCCCACACCCATTCCCCACCTCCATCCCAGGAAAAAAAAAAAACTAACCTCAATTGTCATTATGTTAATCTCTTGGCATGGTTAAGATGACCAAATATATCCTGTTTTGTCTTGGCCAGTCCCGATATTTGACAACTGGACATCCCAGAAAATGTCAGGGCCTATCCTCTTTCAGTTTTCACCATAGCCACTAGTGTATAGTATAGTGAGAAGCTTTATAAATGACATCTGAATAATCACACACAGCTTCAAGCTCCCAATTTCTCTTTGGGAGAAAAGATCACTAAGAAAAGACATTGTCTCCTAACCTTTAAGCTCTTTACTGCTTTGTGATTTCAGTGAACATTAGGGGCCAAATCAGCCCTTAATGTTGGGCTCTCCCAATGTCCTCCCCCTCCCACCATTACCACAGCTATGGAACTCAACCAGGAGGCTGTGAAAAAGTGGAGTTGAGCTTGACCCATACCCACAGACTCTCTGGTGCCACCCACTGGAGTGGGCTATTCTAGCTAGTTTGGAGACTTAGGGATGGAAGAAGCTGACTGTCCAGTGATGCTCAAGCAACAGACCATTATTACTGGAACATTGTATCCAACAAATAAAATCATAAGGCCAAATCTTACATACCCAGAGTCATGGTGAAGGGACAGGCAAAGGTGAAAAGAGATCAAGGCAAAGCAGGCTTTTAAACCACAGTCAGCAGGGAGATGGTTTTCAGTGGGCTAGTGGAACGAGACTCACAGAGAAACAAATATCCAGCCATGTCTCAGTCAGCAGATTGGCTTTTCTGGGCCTTCGCTGCAAGGATCTGAAGGCCATAGCAGAGGGAAGAAGGCAGTGGTGCCCCTAAAAGACGCTACCTTCTATAGCTGGTATAGTCTGGCTATAATATTTTAGCTATACCAATATTCCTCCTAGTTCAGTGTGGGGACACTGGGGTGCTTCAACTTAAATGTATCAGGGCACCTCAGCAATGCAAAAGAGGGTTCCTGGTTTTATAGGGAGCTCCTAGTTTATGGAGGAAGTTACAGGGTTGTACTCAGGCCTTTCTGATTAGCTTCTCAGGAAGCCACTGGGCAGAGAGCAGGAGATAACCTTGTGCTGTCAATCATAAAACATGGGATGCTTCACCCAGAAGAAAAATATGATGAGTCTCTGACAGGGGGTGGTGTGGGCTGTGCAGGAGAACAGGAGGATGAGGTAGATCTAGAGTCTGTCACAGCAAGTATTATGGGTCTCAATGAGTCATCTCAAATCTCAGATTTTCCCCACAACAATACCCTTCCATCCATATTGGCTGGTCAAAGACAATGCTTCATTTATTTGACAACATTTCTCTAGTAGCAGAAATTGTACCTGAACTTCACTAAAATTCTATAGCAGCTCCCTTAAATGCATTGCTTATATACAGATCCCTAATGGCAAGACGGCTGGAAAGGAATTTTAACCACAAGTTCCTTTGAAGAAAGAGGATATTTAATTATTTTAAATTTTTGATTATATATTTTAATGAACAAAAATTTATTTTCTCTCTCTCTAAGCTGCCACATTGAAGGAAAAAAGAAAACAACAAATTATGCATAATCAAGCAAAATAAACTCCAACATTGACTGTGATTAAAAATGTTTATTTATATCTGCACCGGGAAGAGTATGTGTCATCCCTGTTAGGAGATGGATTGTGTGCTTAATCATCAGTCCTCTGTACCCATAATCGACCATTGCGTTGATCAGAGTTCTGAAGTCTTTCAAAGTTTTTTTGTCTTTTAACCATGTTGTTTTTATTGTATAAGTTGTTCTTGTTCTGCTCACTTCATTTTGCATCAGTTCATACAAACCTTCTCCAGTTTTTTCTGAAACTTTCCCTTTTGTCATTTCTGATCATACACTAGTATACTATTACATTCATATACCATAATTTCTTCAGCCACATTATTGAAAGGTCACTGGGAAGAAAGCAAAGAGCACTCCCCCCTTAATGGCCATTCTTTTGAGGGTACAATTTCATTTAGAAGAGGGTGACCAGGATGATGAGAAGAATTAGAGACTATGCCACATGAGAGATAGTCAAAGGAACTGGACATATTTAAACAGGAAAGGGAGGGAGCAGATGATGAGAGCTGTCTTTAAGGAGTTGAACGTCTGCCAGGTGGAAAGGGGATGATAGAGGTTTCCCTTGGCCCCAGAGGGCAGAACTGGGAACACTGGATGGAAGCAACAGAGCAGCAGTTAGGCTCAATGTAAAGGAAAAAGTCCTCATAATTAGGGCTGTCCAGAAATGGCATTGCCCACATCAGAAGCTTGATATCATTTGATAGCTTCAAACAAAGCGTGAATGACCACTTGTGGCTGCCCTATCTATGCGTAACAGCTTAACAGATGTTTATTCTTGGATTTGGGTAATGCCAGAGAGAAGATCAGACCAGATGGGATTTGATGGCTCCTTTCAGCTCAGATTTTTGTGATTCTGGCACCAGAGGCATTGAAGACCAATTGGAAATTAAGAAAAGCCCTGAAAACTGGAAGATTATTTAGAAATATTCAGTTTGTACCTAATTGTTCATTAATGTATAAGGTGGGAGATACCTATTTGTAAGTGCTTCATATTGAGGACTTAATCTAGTTTTAGAAGCAGACATAGGTTTTTGAAGGTATGATGTTGACAATATTCTATAAGATTTCAGTTGCATGTGGGTCATGAAGCAAGATGAAAATGGAAAGATGGCCAACTCATCATTGCGCACAACTCGACAAGATAGCGACAATTTTTTGACTCTGAAGAAGAAATGAAGAACGGCACCAACTTTCCACCAGAAGGGTATGGAATTATAGGTGCAAAATGTTGCATATTCTCGTTGTTAAAAATTTAATACTCATCACTGGTGCAGCGAGGGAGTGGGCTAGGGCAGGGTATATCAAAAAAGGACTGTGATGCTGTTGTTTGTCCTTTGTTTTGAAGAGAACCAGTGACATCACAGAGTGGTGTCTTGACTTGGTTGTGAATTGGATTTAAGTGAGGCAAAGCTGTACAAAGTCATCAGCCTCACTCTCAATTCCAGAGTTATCAAAGTCTAGTGGCAAGACAAAAGTTGAGATGACTGGTGATGGTCTGGGATGCAATGGATAACCTTGGCGTCTTCAATGTCTGACCAAGTTCTAAGCACTTCACAGCTCCTGCTTCAGCCTCCTTCATGGCTGTTGTTACAACTTGTCCTCATCCATCCATTCCACTTGGGGATGTCTTCGCATGCTTGGAGTAGACATCTCTGTAACTTGCCAGCAGATTTGAAGCCTGTTGGTTACTCCCAACCTAGTCCATCTGCCAAGATGTTTTACCAGGGTATGGCCGCTGCACAGGCTCCAGCTTCTTGGAACCACAGGTTCCACAGGTGAAAAGGTGGACACCAAAGGTGGGTGAGTAGCCTTGAAAAGGGCTTGGCAAGCTCTCACTCCAGAGGTGCTAGTCCCTCTGAACACCCCACATACTCCTGACTGTGACATAAAAACAAAGGAAATCAATATGACTGGAAAAGAAAAAATAAAGTATTTAAATCAGATCTAAAAGAAAGTTTCCTAACTGCAAAAGTCCTGAGTCCTAATCACCTTAATAAGTACCTCACTTTTCTTTACTAGAGTTTCCAAGTTGTCTTCCATTTGTATCCAATGTTTTATACCTAATTTTCATCAGACTGGTGCAGGGTCCTTGCTTTTGGTTCTTGGATTTAGGCACAGAAGTACAATTATTTATTTATTTATTTATTTATTCATTCATTCATTTATTTATTTTACAGCATTTATGAGGCAACTGTCTAGAATTTCAATGTACAATTTACCTCCATCCATAACCTCTGGGAGGAGCATATCTGACAGTGTTCGTATACCACTGACCAGCCATGGAGGATACACAGTATGGCTTGGTCTTATTAACTATGGCCCCATTCTGTTGTGTTTCTCAACAACTAAAATGAGCTGAGAAAATACTTTTTCCTTTACTGAAAATAAAGATATATCTCCATTTGTACTCACTTGAACCCTTTCATGACCAGTTAATATACAGGCCTGGGTTTAATTAAGGAGGAGATTTAAAAGAGAACTTCCTATACTTAAAAGTTTAGCTATTAAACTCTTAAGGGGTTTTCTAACACATTGGCCAACTCAAAACAGCTTCTACAAATTGACTCGTCCTCTCAAGATATTCAAAAGACTTCAAAGCTCTAGGTTGGGAAACCAATATTTCACTCTTCCCTTAATAACCTCCTCTCCTCCAGCATTCTTAAAAGGTACTACAGCATAGTGGAAAGAGCATCAGCCTGGGTGGCAGGAGACCTGGTGCTCTGCTCAGCAGCACATGGATAGGAGAAAAGGGGACAGATATTGGGAATAATCTAAGACTGGAGGTCACAAATATCATATAAGATGATATCGCTAATATGCAAATATTAATTAGCCTTAATTAATATTAATAGCAAATGGACAAGTAGACTGGGAAAAACAGTTGCCATCACTGATGGCATCCATTGGTACCAAGCAAAGGCTCCTCCATACAGTTTATGCTAACCTCTCGTCTCGCTTTCTCTCACATGTTCCTTCCGTACCATGTACATCGGTGTGGTGGTAACGAGTTACAAAGGTGATAGAAGACGACAGTCTCAAAGTAGTGGAACTAGAGGAACTCCTCCCAGACTGGCCCTCTTACCTATATGAATACCAATTTCATTTAAAGTTATCACGCTTCGAGATAAAGAAATTATACTGATTCTGGTGAACACAGGGGCCTCATGAATTTTCATTTTAGTTACAAATCAACACCTGCTAGCAAAAGTACTAATTCCTTGGTAAATTGCAAATTAGCGTTTACAATTGCAACAGGGGTGCTAATTTGCACTTGCTAAATACTGTTACAACAACCTCTTGATAAATCAAGTCTTTTAACATCAACACCACCGTATTTTTGCCATTATTGAGGAGCTGTACGCTTCAAAGTTAAAAATCTACAAGGACAAGCAGTGATATAAATAGCAATTACCCAAATACCCTGCTGTTGAGAAAGTGCCATGTAACATATTATATCCAGTGTAATGTGCATGTATGTATATTTGGGACTGAGAATTATTCAAATAATCTGGCAAAGTACAAAATTTAAATGAGTGATGGAGAGATTTTCTCTTCACCTGAAATCATTTGTACTCCTCACCAATAAAATCTGCCAACCCAGAGAAAGTCTCAGAGTATGTAAAATAAAATCAAACAAAATAAGAAAACATCAGCTCCCACTTGGATGCAGACATAGATGACATACTAATCAAGTTTTGAAATAATATCAAGTTGGGAAAGATTGCAAACACTTAGGATGACAGAGTCAGGTTGAATGAAATAAGATGCAAAGTCATAGCAATAAATGTAAAGTTCTGGACTCTGGTTCAAAAAATCAATTGAATAGTACAAAATGAGGGAAGTGTGGCTAGATAATACTTCATGTGAAAGGGATCTGGAAATTTTGGTAACTTCAAGTTTAATATGATCGACACTGTGACAAAATAGCCAAAAAAGCTAATGAGATTTTATGCTACATTAATAGAGATTCAGAAGGAGGAGCTGATCATACTGCCATATTCTGGCTTGGTCAGACCATATGTGGAGTATTGTGTTTAATTCTGGGTGCCCTATTTTAGGAAAGATCTTGGCAAATTACAACATGTTCTGATTGTTGGTGATCAGCAAAGGGTAGGGATCTGAGTCATGTGAGAATTGGTTGGAGGAAATGAAAATGTGTATTCTTGAGAAAAGGAGATTTGGGGGTAGGATGCAACACGATAAATGTCTTCTGAAAACCTGTCACGTGGAAGAAGGATGAAAGATGTTGTGCTTGGCCTCAGATAAAAGACTTTGGTCCTATATAAGGAAAAACTTTCTAATGATTGGAACTGTCTCTAACTGAAATGAGATGCCTCAAAGATACGGCGGAAGACCTCATTGTGGGTCGTTCCATAAAAGATGGCTGACCACATGTCAGGGATTTTATTGATGCAATTCATGACCCAGTATACATTGGATGTCTTCAGAAGTTCCTTCCAACTCTGAGGTCTTGTGATTCTATTAGGTCTTGATTAAAAATTATTATTGGCATCACTTAGGTAGAACCTCTTAAGCTCGCCTAAGTCTTTTTGACGATATGTTTTCAAACTATTCTCCAGGCCATGACTGAAGGCAGATAGCAATATCTATATACCCTTAGCCTAGCAAACCTTTTTCTGAATTCTCTCCAAAACTGTTCCCCAAATTTGCAGAGCCCCTGAGCTACAGAGAATCTCCCACACTTATTATCTCATTGGCCCGTGTATCTGGAAGCAGTCCAAAAGATGCTCATGGATAATTTAACTGGTACCAATAGAACCTAAGAAATACTCAATTATGTCAGTTAAATAGATAATGCTTAGACATTCTTTTGTGAAATGAATTTTGTAATGTGACCTGGGTCTACCATCAGAAACCCATATCAGTTTGGTTTTCCTTACAACATTGTAACTTCTTTCAAGGATCACCTAGGCCTGCTTGTTGCTCTATATGTCTGGGCAAGGCCTTTGGCCCAAAACCCAAGAATTTTGACCTTCATTTAGGCTAGACCAAATTCAAGGAATAGAAAAACCAGAGCTAACTCATACCTGATTGTATTGATTCCACAAATATGTATGGAGTGTTTCAAAGGCAGGACTTAAGCCCAAATCTCCTGTCTTAGAGGTAAAGTACTATGCCATAATACCTCCCTTCAAAATAAACTAAAAGGTTCTACTAAAGTTTCATGAAAGAAAGGACAACATCTTCTTTGTAATCTCTTCTCCTATGGATCTTACTAATCTGAATTCAACACTTGGAGAAAAGGTATGATATTTTTATAAAAATAGGATCGATTTAACGGATTTCTCAATTTTCACTGAAACTCTATGAAAAATTATGAGATTTATATGATTTTTAACACTATAAAACAACAGTACTTTAATTAGTTATCAATATGCCTTGAGAGGAGTAGCTCAGTGTTCCCTTCTCAAAACAAAATACCATTGGCTTGAAAGAGGCTTTGCAAAAGGCATAACTGGCTATCTCGGTAGAATACATATGGCTTCTTTTTAGGAGTCCATGAAAAATGAAAGCCACTAGCAAGGATTCAGAGATACCTTTTCATCCATTTACTAGGAAATTATTTTATGATGTCATCGAGTAGAACTGTTACCCTGCCACCATATAGGGAGATAGATTTTTTCCATTGTGCTATATACTATAATGACCTCTCTATTTACCTGTGATGGGCCCACAGAACCACGTTAGACATACCTGCAAAGGACTGAATAAGCCAAGTAGCTTTTAAACGTCTTCAGCTTTTCCCACCGTGGCTATTGACGTCCCATCTACAACGAAGACAAGTCATTAAGTGATATTTTTATCGTGATGTTAAGGAAAGAGAACTAGAAAGTATTCCTTGTTCTTCTATTATCTATGCAGTCAATAAGCCCACTCTTGGAGGTATACCAAGAAAGTGGAGAAAAATGCTGCCACATTTGCATCCAGATTGCTAGTGCAAAAGTTCTTAAGTAATCTTCAACTGTTCTCTTAACTACAGCGGCACTAGATGGGTACTTAACGCAATAAGGCTGTAGAAATAATGCAAGTTTTACAGGAAAAGAAAGAGCTATCTTTTAAAATCTGTTTCTAAACTAAGAACAGGTACTTGGCTTTAGGATATACAGAAGATAATGAACATTCAGGTAGGATGCCTGGCTTTTCTGGGCAGGTTTAACTCCCTGTGACATATCCCTAGAGCTAAAAATATTTAGTCCTGCTGTTACACAAAATCTAAAGTTCTCAAGACATGTGCACGAGTCTGGTCTTTTAAATCTACACAACTGCTATTTTATTTGTTTTCCTCCAAATCCCTTTAAATACTCCAACTGAGACGGTGCTTGCAAAGTAGAGCTAAAAACTCACATCGGGCTAATAATGGCAGATCAGGGAGGAACAGATGGATAGATTCACCAATTATAATCTTATATACACTTTTGTGGTCAACTTCAATCACACTTATTTTAACAAAACCTTTCTCCTTTTGTTAGCATCAATGGTGCCCATGAGGAAATGGCAATTCGTTTGAATTTCCACAGGCATATTTTAATTTTCCATGTCTTTAATTTTGTAGAAGTGAACTAGGCTCAGTTTTTTTTCTTTTTACAAACCAAAGCTTGTGATCAAGACACGTGATCTTCACTGTACTAATAAATGATCTTTGACAAGAAATATGATCTGTAAAGACAGGATGGAGCCAGATTATTCAGGGCATTAAATGCCAAACTAAGGAGTTTGTAGTTTATCCTAGAAGCAACAGGGAGCCACTGAAGACTCTTGAGCAGGTGAGTGACATCCTTAGATCTTTGCTTGAGAAAGATTACAATGTTGACTCTTATATTTAGGTAAATGTTTTGCGTTTTGTTAAGAAATAAGTTTTCCATTTCTTTTCTTAGTATTTTAACATGAATTATATATTTTATCAGAGACCTTTTCTACATCTGTTAATAGAATCATGAGGTTTAGTGTTTTTTTATTATTGATATGGTTTAGTGTGTTATATATTTTCCAAAATATTAGATCATCCTTGCCTTTCTGGTATAAATGTGACATAACAAATAATGGCAGTTGTATAACTATATTTTCAAGCATTTTATTTAAAATATTCACATGATTATTCACTAATGATATTGGGCTATACTTTTCTTCTTCTATTTTATACTCATCTGATTTTGTTCTGTTACAGCTACCTCTTTACATACAAAATGGCTCCAACAAAAATTGACTGAAATAGACCACTGCTTTGGGTTGGTATTTTTTGTCTATTCCCCAAATTCCAATCTATTGCTCCCCTTTCCACCCACATTATATTGCCAAGAGTGTCATCACTTTTAAAATGCCATTTTACAGACATTCGCAAAAGTAACATTGGATTTAAGACACTGAAAAGACATATCATCATATAATGAAACATTACAGCTGTGAGATCATCATATAATGAAACATAGCTGTGAGTATATTTTGTCAACAAGGAAGCTCAATTTAGTCAGTTCCATAAAAGAAATACAATTGTTTTGGCATCTTGTTAACAAAACATCAGGATAATTGGCCAAAGAAACCAGATATTTTGGCTTGTGCAAACACTGTTTTGACATGGATTTGTATCCAAGATTTTGTCCTGTGTGTCAGTTTAAGTCCTAAAAACCTAACAGGAAAAATTAGGAGGGATTTCTCACCCAGCAGAGTAAATGAAATTATTTCTTTATGTATGTGAGGCCCTGTAATGAATACTGATAACCCAAAATTCCACTCTATTCTACTAGGCTTTTTGGCTCTGACCTTCAGCAGAACGACCTCAAGTCTAAGTGTATACGTGAGGGAAGAGGGAGAAAAGGGGTGGGAAGAAAGGTAGTGAGCTATATTAAGCATCACAAAATTCCTGTTGTCTGATGCTAATGAGATTTTTCCTGTACCTGCCTGGCAAAGCAGTAACCTGGGAAGAAAGTGAATGATAATTTATCATCATTTACTTAGGAAGTTCCTGGATAGCCCCTGCTTGCAGGCTTGCAAAATTGGGGGAAGGGAGAGATTTTTTAAAAATATACAGTGCACAAAAGTAAATTTTCCTGTTTACAAATTTCCAAATTGTAGAAAATACTGTATCCTCATCCCTTACATGTTCTTTTAAAAATTTCCGAGATAAAGGCTGCTCACAGATATCTTTATATCAAAATAAGTAGAAAACTAGGAGTTAGAAGAAGCATAAGAGACTTTGATCCTGTCACTGAGAAGATACCACTGTATTTTTTTCTCTTGTGTACCATCGGCCTATACACACATACACACACATACGTACATGTATGTATACAAAAACAGGGATATATAGCTAGATGGTGCAGCAGGTAGAGCACTGGCCCCAGAGTCAGGAGGACCTAAATTCAAATCAGACCTCAGATACTTAATACTTACTAGCTGTGTGACCCTGGGCAAGTCACTTAACCCCGATTGCCTCCCAAAAATTCACTTCTTAAAGAGGTCTATTTACTGAATGGGCATTACCTCACTCAAAGTGAGAACCTGAAGAGACCTTAGGCTGAAAGGGCCAGGGTCTCCCAATGCATCTTGGGCCATCTCCAGTCGTCCTAGTGAATATCAGGCCACTGGACCCAGATGGCTCTGGAGGAGAAAGTGAAGCTGGTGACCTTGCACAGCCCTCCCTCACTCGAATCAAAGTCAACTTCAAGGCATGTTATCATTTCCCTGATGTTGTGGTCCTCTTCAAGAATGAAGGACAAACACATACACGTATCCATAATCTATAGATATACATATACATATACAAGTGTGTGTGCAGACATTTGGACGGGGAGCTTATAGAGAACAGAAATGCAAATGTGCATTTGTCAACACAGCTAAGCCTCTGAATTGCTGCCAATTTGATTCAGTTCTACAAACACATATTAAGCAGTGACCATGTGAGAGTCATTGGACTAGGCCAGGGGTGGGGAACCTGCAGCCTTGAGGCTACATGTGGCCCTCTAGGTCCTCAAGTGCAGTCTTTTGATTGAATCCAAACTTCACAGAACAAATCCTGTCAATAAAAAGATTTGTTCTGTAAAACTTGGACTCAGTAAAAAGGCTGTACCCAAGGATAGGTCCACACTGATGAAATCACAGATTTTTAGAGCATTGAAGAAGGAAGTGCATCTCACACGTAAAAATGGTGAGTTGATATCTATGCTTATCCTCTACAAGAAGGCCTGAAAACTGAATGTAGTTCTTCATCTTTCATGGTGTTAACTAAGATTTAAGGGTCATAAAGTAGAAATATATACATGTATATATACATACACACATGTATGTGTATATGTGTATATACCTACACATACACATGTGAGTGTGTGTGCACACACGCATGTGTGTGTAAAATAGGATCTTAACTTCTGAGAGACTTAGCAATCATCTTCTAGAGTAATGGTATCAAACTCAAGAAGAAAGAGGGGCCATTAAATAATACATAAGGATTCCTGCGGACTGAATATTAACTTAGAAAGTCACATAATACCATTATCTATGTTCTATTGGATTTTTATTTAAATATTAAATTTAATTTTAAATATTAAAAGTTAAATATTTGCCAATTACATTTTAATCCGGTTCTTCTACCCTGGGGAGTGTTTCAGGTGGCATGCCACCAGTCCCCTGTTTGACCAACACCTTCCTTTTACGGAGGTGGTAACTGAAGCCCAGAGAACAGAAGTGACTTACCCAAGTCACACAGATGGTATGTGTCCCTGCTCGTGCTTGAACTCAGGGCCCTTCATTTCAAATCCAGTACTCTTTGGAGAAAACCACACGTCTATAAACAAGGTTATGGATTTGCCAGCGGCATAAGAACATAAATTCCCACATGTGAGCTGGTCTCCTTTTATTGTAGGAAATGTATGAAATAAATATCATATGATATAGTGCCTATTACGTGCAAGGCTCCATACCATGCATTTCTTTGCAAATATCATCTCGTCTGAAACTCATAACAACCCTCTGATGTAGGTGCTACTGTAATCCTGATTTTTACAGTTGCAAAACTGAGGCAGAGGTAAAGTGACTTGCCCAGGGTCACACAGCTATTAGGTGTCTGAGGCAGGATTTGAACTCAAGTCTTCCCAACTCCAGACCCAGAGCTCTATCCACTGCTCCACCAGCTGCCTCTAAATAGCATCCATATCATAAGCTTTTTTTCCTGTATGTTTATTTCTTTGTAAATTCGATTTGGCGGACCCCCATGGAAATCACCAAAATGTTTTAGTACAGGACCCTTTTGCCAAGGGTCGTTACACTGAGCCAAATTCACACATTTTTCAGCACAAGGAAGATTAGGACCTTTTTTTGTTTCACCCAAAGCAATAACCTCCAGAAAAGTACAATTGATGGGAATACCCATGGCCTTATTCTGTCATCTATTTCCTCACTTTGGGCCATATCTTCTACCATCTTAACCACAGTTGAAATCTACTACACATTTGAAGAAACAAGATTAGGGGAAATGTGTTTGGAGGATTTTTGTTTCGTTGCTGTTCAGTCATCTTTCTGTTGTGTCCAAACTCTTCGTGACTCCATTGGGGATTTTCTTGGCAGAGATACTGGAACAGTTTGCCGTTTCCTTCTCCAGCTCATTTTACAGACGAAGAAACTGGGGCAGACAGGGTGAAGTAAATTGCCAAGGGTCACACAGCTAGTCAGTGTCTGAGGCCGGATGTGAACTCAGGAAGATGAGTCCTCTGACTTCAGGCCCAGCACTCTATCCACTGTGCCGCCTAGCTACCCCACTTGCAGGATTGGTGGTTTATTTTGTTTTTGTTTTGTTTCCCCAATTAAAAGCCCAGATACAGAAATTTACCTGAAATTTAACAAAGGGTTTCAGATCAGCACCAAGGAGTGATGATCTGAAGCATAAGAAGAAGAAAAAAATAAAGTTTTATTGGAGTTTATGTAGGAAATGAGAATTCAGTACCTCTAACTAATGAACAGGTATTAACAGCCTCTGTCAATGCAACTGATCCTTTCCAAAGAGCTCTTAAAGAAGATCTGTATTTGGCTTCAGCCTTTGAGTAGCCATTTGTCAGGGGGAATCCTAAGATGAAGATTTTGTTTTGATGACCACAATCTTCTTCCACCTCAAAGCTCTGCTATTTTCTCATTGGAAATGAGTGGGAGGCTCCCTTAACCTATGCAGATTGGAGCCTCATTCTGTATGTACAGGGTGCTATCAGTGGCTGTAGGCCAAACCACTCATCCCACAGTAGCCCTCTGAACCTAGCCAGGCTGATTCAGGGACAGCAGAGGCCGGAACTGAGCACAGACCGCCTGTCCAGCTTGAGTTTGTGCTCACATGACTTAACCTTTGTGAACCTAAGGTCACCACCATAGGATGGATGATGGGTGGAATTTTAGTGAAGAGTTACTTTTTTAATTCCCTTAAGTGTCAGCAGGGGATAAGCAGTGACCCCTAAGCTTTCCCTTCCTGAACAGGAAGCATGGGGTTGGAAAAAAAAACAAAAACTCTAGATCCTGACTTACTGTGAGACCCTGGCCAAATCACTACTCACAGTACCAGAAGTAATAGTACCACTGCTGTGGTTAATATTACTACTACCACCAGTATTATTACTGCTGCTGCTGCTACTACTACTACTACTACTATTACTTTTTGTTATTCTGCTTCTCATCCTATTACTGCCCCTAGTAACTCATACTTAATACTGTTACTACCACTACCAGTACTTCTGCTAGGGTTGGAAATGGAATACTACTACTACCCCTACAGGGGTAAACTGCTCAAGTATCTTTGCCAAGAAAATCCCCAATGGGGTCACGAAGAGTTAGACACAACTGAAATGTCTGAATGACAAATAATTCCTACCACGCCACCACTGTTGCATAACAGTTAAATAGCGCTTTAACCTTAGCAAGCAGTATACACACATTAACTCCTTTGACAATCCCATGAAACATGTGATATTCTTTCCATAGCAATATCCCATGAGGGACTGCTAGATGGCTCAGTGGATAGAGCGCTGGGCCTGGAGTCAGGAAGACCTGAGTTCAAATCCAACCCCAGACACTTACTAGCCATGTGACCCTGAAGCAAGTCACTTCACCCTATTTGCCTCAGTTTCCTCATCTGTAAAAAATGAGGATAAGAATCCCCTACTTTTCAGGATTGTTGTGAAGATCAAATGAGGTGATAATAGTAAAGCATTTCACACATAGCAGGTGCTATATAAATGTTAATTATTACTTTACATGTGAGGATGCTGAAGCTGGATTTGAACTCAGGTCTTCCTGATTCCATGTCCATCATTTTATACTCTATGCCACAATGCTATACTAAGCCAATCAGAGAAACATAAAACCAAATTCTATTTTTCATTGAGTTTCATTGAGTGTGCCCTTTGACCTGTGGTATAACCAAAGCTGTGTTGGCACTGTTAGGCCCCTTATGATGGAGATTTTTGTTTTCTCTTTTCCATCTGTAGCTTCTGTACCGATAATGAAATGAACCCTTGGGGATGCCTATTTTGTATTGGATAGAAACCTTTCCAGAATAAGGAAGGACTCACTAACAACCACTAAAGTTGAATGCTTTGGCTTTAAATGGGCCCATAATTCCTAAAGATTTTAATTTCCAGCCTTTTGTTACTGATTCTTGAGTCCTAGCTGGAAAGTCAATGTTTTTCTAGCTCATCAAACAATCCAGGAGAGCGTGTTTGATGAGGCATTGCTCCCCTGTCTCACCCTCTACCTCTCCAGCCAGGACATTTGCAACAAAGCATCCAGAGACCAAGAGGAAGAAAGGAAACTTCTCCATGGAGATTACCTCCTGTAAGCACTGTTGAGTTTGATCAAAGTAACAGACTAGTTTAAAGTTATTCAGTCCCAGGACCAGAGAGGAATGTATTATAATGTCGGCATCTTTGTCAAAGCAACTTTTCTTGATTCTGGATCTTTATAATCATTACACTCTGGACCTTTCAAAGAATAAAGCCATTAGCTTTTTTTCTTAAAGAAAATAATGAGAAATTGAAGCTGAATTGTACTATTTTACTGATCTGAAGCTGGATGGACTTCCAGGGCTTGATATTGATGGTAGCTGGGATCATGGGGTCAGAGATCTAGAGTTCATTTGATGCCAGGGATGGGGAACCTGTGTCCTTAAGGCCACATATGTCCCCTTAACAAAAAGGATCGTTCTGTAAAACTTGCACTCAGTCAGAAGGCCGCCCCTGAGGATCTAGAAGGCCACATGTCCTTGAGGCTGCAGGTTCCCCACCTCTGAAGTCTAACCCCTTCATTTTCCCAGAGGAGGAACCTGAGAGGTTGAGGAGCTTGCCCAAACTCATACAGCTAGTGTGAGAGTAAGTGAAAAAGCTGAGATTCCAATCCAAGTCCTCTGATTCCAAATTCAGTATGTGGGTTATTCTATTGAGCCTTCCCTGAATTCCTGAAAGGGATTGGATGTGATAGGTGTTCTGTCTTGTGCCTTTTTTCTCTACTGTCCTTCCTTGTCTCCTCATCCCTCAGCATGCTTTCCAAAGCTACCATTCCCACCATTATTATTAAATTTTGTATTTTCTTTGAACTCTAGGACCCAGAGCCTATTTTTACACTCAGACACCAGATTTCTATTTCTCATGAGGGCCAACTCCAGTTGCAACCCTGAATATTGGAAAGAACACTGAACATAGGCACCGTAGGGGCTAAGGAGAACAAGGTTTTCTTTCAGTAAACCTGTCCACCTGTCTCAGCTCTGCCAGTTACTAACTGCGTGACTACCCAACTGTCATTTTCCTGAATTTCGTTTTTTCGTGTGCAAAAAGAGGCTAGATGATAGCAGCCATCCTCCCTGTCTTATGGGATTATTGGGAGGATTGAATGAGCAAATGAGTATAAAAGAACCTTGTAAATATTCACGGAAAAGACTACTATTTAGAAGTCTTCACTATTCTTTCATTTATAAGCAGGGATAAAGTGCCTACTATGGGTGAGGCACTAGGAATACCAAGAAAACAAAACAAAAACACTCTTCCTTTAGTTTTCTTTCATGCGCAAATAACCCACAGAAGGCTTTGGCCCAAATAGTGTCTGTGCTTCTTTTTTTTTTTAGTGTCTGTGCTGCTTTTTTTTTTCAGTGTCTGTGCTTCTTTTTTTTTTAAGTGTCTGTGCTTCTTTTTTTTTTTTTTAGTGTCTGTGCTTCTAAAACCACATGGCCTTTTGGGTGGGTTATTGGAGTTCGATCCTGTTGGATTTTGCTGTGAATCATCTGACTCCACATTTTCCTTGGGAGGATGGAGGGTTACCAAATAGGCTGTTGCAGATCTGAACTCTAGATTATAGCTTATAAACTAAGCACCAAGGACAGCATCAGAAATACCTACACACTCCGGCACATTTCCCCAGGGCAGGGCACTGCAGATCAGGGACTTTAGTTTGTTTCACACATGTCCACCTGCAGGAGCATTTGACCACAGGGGATCTCCAGGGTCTGCTTGCCCTTAAGCTATCCCTGAGCAGAAGTGTCTCCCTGCTGGGAAACAGAAAATTCAAGGGGAAAATAGTTCTCAGTAAGGGTGATGCTGCTCCTGCATACCCCAAAATGCTTTCTATTTGTTATCTATTCATTGTATCAAAACAAAAACATTTATTAATCACCTACTGTTTGTAGGCTTGCTGGGCACTGGAGTGAAGAGGAGATTTGCTTACTGACCTCACGGAGTTCACATTCCAATGGAGAAATGCCACCAAAATCCAGAGAACTCTAATACACAATAAATGGTATAAGAAAAGTCTTAGAGAAGAAAAGAAGAAAGTATAGCATAAGCTCCAGGGAGAATATTGTTTCTCTTTAGGCACCTTCTACTTTTCTATCAAGAAACCAAAAAAGACCACCACTTTCTATGGGGCCTCATCAATACTCCTAGAACCACCCATATCCAAATGGAATCTTGGAAGAAGTATCCAGGGAAAAATCGAAGTTAAGATTTGGTTTCCATTTTGCTCTGAGATTCCAAAATCAGAGTTAAATGCCAATAGTTTACAGGAATCGTAGCTCGTGTTTATCACAATGCTGGGGATGGAGGGAAGAAGGGAGTAAAGGGTTCCTTTTCCTTCTCAGTCAGTTATCATGAAAGGCATTTCCTAAGGGGTATACTGGCACACCTTGCAGCTAGGTGGCAAAGTAAACCCCGAGTCAGGAAGACCTGAATTCAAATCCTGTCTCAGACATTTATTAACTGTGTGACCATAGGCAAGTCACTTCACTTCTGTCTGCCTCAATTTACTCATTGGTAAAATGTTAAAAAAAAATCCTCATCGGCAAATAATAATAATAGTATCTACTTCCCAGGATTGTTGTGAGGGTAAAATGAGATGCTCCTAAACTGCTTTGCAAACTGCAAAGTTCTCTATCAATGTTAGCTAGACCACTGGTCCTCCCTTTTCCCCCAGGAGAAATGGGCAACTGAGACCCCTTGGCCATCCAACCCCTGTGATGTTATATAAATGCTGGCGATTCTTACTTTACTCTGCTGATATTTGCCACCAACCACTCACAGGCAAAAGAGGAGACTACAAGAAATATATCCTAGTAAGAAGACCATGCTATCAGGTCAGTGTCCCAGGTAAGAGTTCACTGACAACTGCCTTGTTCTTTGGTAACTTCTTTATAGCCTACTCCACTTCTCCTGGGAGTAAATTCAGTACAATCCGACCTAAGCCAGACCTGATGAAGTCATGTGATCTTGGGGTAGAAATATGGAATTCAGTACCTCTTCACCTCCCCCTCCATTTCTCAGAAGCCTTATTTCCTTCAAGGTATAACTCAGGGGCTACCTGCTACTGGGGACTTTCCTGACCTCCCACCAGTTGTTGGTATGTTAATTCTTTCTCTATTATCTCATAGACACTCATCTATGGGTATATTATATCAACAGGTATTGTTATAAAGCTGTAGGGTGGCTAGGTGACAACTAGATCATAGGGAAAAGCAGGGTTGAAATCCTCACATACCATTCTGATTTCTACCTACTGGCCCACCTTAGAGGTGTGGAGGGGGAACCTTCCCCTCCAGTTACTCCTCCATCTTACTCCCCTTTCCTTGAGTTAAAGAAGGAGTGAGGGGCCTGGAAAGGAGACTTAGCTATAGCCTTGAGCATAGGGTTTCCTAATAAGTACCACCCATGGTTTTGATAATAATGGAAGTTTACAATCCTTTAGTCATCTGGGAATTAAATGGCTCAGATACACAAGTAATGCATTCTTTGCTATTGGGGGATTTAAAGGGCTGTAAAAGTTGTAATAAAATTAACTCACGACACACCCAGATAGTATCTTTGACAAGCAAGCCAGTACGTGGGGCCTGGCCTGTATGAAATACAGCCCCACTTCAGACTTCCCCTCTCCCCATTCTGCATATTTTCAAAGTGATTAAAGACACATATGAACAATATTAGGGAGCTGAAGAAAGTAGGCATATAAAATACCATTTGCTATGTTGAGGAAGCAGCTTAACAAGGAAATAGAGCTCTTTGTGTTTATCTGCTGACCCTTCACATAGAAGCAGGGAGAGAGAAAAGATTCCTCCTAGCCCAGCCCCGCCCCCAGCAGTAGAAGTTCAAAGATGAGGGGGTGGGGCAAAGCTCACCTCCCACTCCCGGATCTTCTGGCTGGAGACCCTGGGGGAAGTAGATCCTCATTCACTCCCCTCTCTGTTAGATTTCCCCGTCATCATATTGCCTCAGCTCCTCTCTCTCCAACTTCCTCCAGCCCTTGTCTTGCCACTGGTTTCTGGTTTTCCCAGAGCCTCTCAGCACTTTCCTACCTTGAATGTCATTCCTCCAGAAAATTCTGTGGACTGGGAGATGTCCCACTGTCCAACCTCCAAATCCTAGGCATTGTCTTTACCACATCCCCCAGGGGGTTATGGCATTAGTTCTTAGTAGCAGGGGGGAGGATAGGTGGTGATATAGTTGTATCTCCAGAATCTAGCATGTTGTGTGGCACCAAGTAGGCACCTGGTAGGTACTGTAATGCTCCTCTTCATTACATTATTTCAAATAGAAAAGAAAGGAGTGGGGCAATTCTCCTTAATGACGATCTTGCAGTGTAGACTCTGAATTCGGATAGTAGCCTGTTTTTTAAGTCTCTTGGCTGTCCTGTGTGGTAGGTAGTATAAGCATTAGTATTCTCACTTACTTATGGAGGTCAAAGAGACTCTCTCAGGGAAGAAAACCCATCTCTTCCAGCTTTAGATCTCCTCTGGGACTCAAGCCAGCCCACCCTTTCCCCCCATCAGTAAGAGTCTGCCCAACAGAATTAAATCTCTTATTCAAAGTTACCCAGATTTTCTCTGACTGCACTTCCTTTTCCCCACCTTAAAAAGAAGAAGCCTACGTCCCTCCTCTTCGCTAATTCATAAGAATGACAGACCTGATTTGCCGCAGCTTCCCAAAGCAGCTTCCTGGTCAGCTGAACAAAAGTCTCAGGCATGGGCACTTGGGAATGCTAGGACTGGGTGGATTTCTAAAGAAAATTTCTACTATTTATTTATTTTTAACATTCCTTTTAAAAAATTTTGAGTTTAAAATTCTCTCCCTCCCTCCAGCCCCATTCCCACCCACCGAGAAGACAGGCAACATGATATAAATCATACATGTGAAATTGTGAAAAACATATTTCCTTATTAGCCATGTTTTTTAAAAAAAGCAAGAAAAATAAAGTAAGAAAATTATACTTCAATTTGTCCTGAGAGTTCACAGTTGTCTCTGGAGGTAGATAGCATTTTTTCATTCTGAGTCCTATGGCACTGTCTTGGATCACTGAATTGATTAGAGTAGCTAAGTCTTTCACAGTTGATCGTCACTGCAATACTGCTGTTATAGTATATAATGATCTCTGGGTTCTTCTCACTTCACTTTGCATCAATTCATATAAGTCTTCCCAGGTTCTCTGGAAATCATTCCTCTTGCTATTTCTTATAGCACAATAGTTTTCCATCAAAATCACATACCATAACTTGCTTAGCTATTTCCCAATTGATAGGTATCTCCTCAATTTCCAATTCTTTGCCACCACAAAAAGAGTTGCTATAAATATTTTTGTACATATAGAGCCTTTTGATTTTTTAAAAATCTCTCTGGAATACAGATTGAGTAGTGCTATTGCGAGGTCAAAGAATATATGCAGTTTTATAGCCCTTTGGGTACAGTTTCAAATTGCTCTACAGAATAACTGAATGAGTGCACATCTCCAACAGTTCATTGGTGTACCTGTATTTCCACATCCCCTGTGTAAGGTGGTGCCTCGAAGTTGTTTCAATTTGTGTTTCTCTAATCAATAGTGATTTAGAGCATTTTTCATATAATTGTAGATAGCTTTGATTTCTTCTTTTGAAAATTGCCTGTTCATATCCTTTGACCATTTATCAATAGGAGAATAGTTCATAAATTTATAAATTTACTCAGTTCCCTATATATTTGAGAAAAGAGGGACAGTTTTCTTTTATAATTTTTTGAAATATGATGTGTAGGCTCTTTTTTTATCCTGGCTTTCGGGTAGTCCAATAATTCTTAGATTATCTCTCCTTGATCTATTTTCTAGGTCAGTTGTCTTTCTGATGATATATTTCACATTTTCTTCTATTTTTTCATTTTTAACTTTGTTTTATTGTTTCCTGATATTTCGGAGTCATTAGCTTCTATTTGCTAAATTCTAATTTTTGAGGAATTATTTTCTTCAATGAGCTTTCATCCCTCTCTTTTCATTTGGTCAATTCTGTTCTTTAAGGAGTTCTTTAGTTCAGTGAATTTTTGTACCTCCTTTTCCATTTGGCCAATTGTGCCTTCTAAGGTGTTATTTTCTTTGTGTTTTTTGTGGCCCTTTTACAAAACTGTTAATTCACTTTTCATAACTTTCTTGCATCACTTTCATTTCTTTTCCCACTTTTTACTCTATCACTCTTCTCTCTTTAACTCTTCTCTCTTAATTCTATGCATTCTTGTTGGGCTTGGGTCCAATTAGCAGTTTTTCTTTGAGTCTTTGCTTACAGTTGTTTTCACAGTGTTGTCCTCTTCTGAGTTTGTGTCTTGGTCTTTCTTGCCACTTTTTTTGCTGTTTGCTCATTTTTTTCCAGCCTATTTCTTGACTTTAAACTTCATGTTAAAGTTGAACTCTGCTCACCTGGTGGTAGGGAGGCACTGTCTCAAGCTTCAAGTTTTTTCATACTGCTATTTTCAGAGCTAGTTCTGGGATCTGTATGTTTTTGGTGCTTCTAAGGTGGTATGATTCTAGGAGAGGTGTGATCACTGCTCTCCTGGTCTGCACTCTGGTCATTACCCGGAAAGGGTCCCTGCTACCCTATAGCCACAAGCACTAGTGCTCCTCTCCACTGGGAACTGTAACTTAGAACTGCATATGGGCAATATATTGGTCAAACAGCATCAGGTTCTGCAACTGATGCCAGAAAAGGGTCCCCTGTAATCTCTTTCTGATTAGTTGTTGGACCCTCTTACCATCCCTGGACTGAGAGCTCCTGAAGTTGCTGTTGTAGACACCTCCAAGGCCCACTTCTGGTGTTATGCTCTCCAGGCCAGCCCCTCGCCTCAGTGTCACAGTTATCTTAGGCTGGAAAAATGTCTCAACCTGACCTTTTGTTGGCTCTGCTGCACCAGAATTGGGTCTGAGGACTCATTTTAAGGTTGTTTGAAAGGGAATGTTGGGAGAGTTTGGCTTGGTTGCTGCCTTTACTCTGTCATCTTAGGTTATATTGGACTAGGTGGATTTCTGAAGAATACTCAAGTAACCACGTCCTTCAGCATATCTTGTCCTGATGACCAGACCCATTTCCATAAAGAGATGAAAGGGCCTTTATCCTTATCCTTATCTTTATCCAGAGAAACTAATTGCAACTGTATCCTTGTTGCATATCCTTGCTGTGTTGGGGCAAAGTAAACCTTGTGTTAACTGGTAAATGACCTGTGCATGCCCCCTTTCATCTCAACATCAAGCTTGCACTAAGAGAGTACTCAGAGATTCTAAGCCTATTCTCCTGAATCCCAGCTTTCTCCCCTATTCCACAAAGTGGAAGATATTTTTGTGCCACACAACCAGAGAATTCTGAGGTAGGATGGATCTTTGCTTAGCTTAATCCTCTTATTTTTTGTTTGTCTATTCGTTTTTTAGAGGCAATTGGGGTTAAGTGACTTGCCCAAGGTCAAACAGCTAATAAGTGGCTGAGGCTGGATGTGAACTCAGGTCCTTCTGACTACAGGGTGGGTGCTGTATACACTGTACCACCTAGCTGCCCCCAATCCCCTTATTTTAGAAAAATACAGTGAAGCCCAGAGAAGGGCAGGACCTTGCCCAAGGTCACAGAGGGACAGGCCAAAAGGGGCCTCGGGTCCAAAAGGAGCCTTAGAAATCATCCAGTCCAACACTGAATCCTCTTTTAAAACAAAGAAACACAAGCAAAAACACCCAAAACAATCAGACGTTGGTTTGACACCAGGTTTCCCTCATAGTTGACCTTATTCCTCTACTGAGAGAAAGGAGGTATGTTGTGTGATCTGTTCTCTAAGCCCTGTTTTCAGTTACTCAATTACTTTAGTGATATTTTCATTGACATTGTTGGACTCATCGTATATATTATTCTCTTAATTCTACTTATTTCACTTCAGATCAGCTCAAACAAATCTTCCTCTGCAATGCCCTCATTTCACAGATGAGCAAACTGAGGCCCAGATAGGTTATGAACCTTTGCAAAGATCATACAGTACCTTCCTCAAAGTCATCCCCCTCTAGTAAAGTCATGAATTACCAAGAAGGGGCTGGTGTGCTTAAAGTGCAATGGATCAATACAGCAGTACAGCTAAGGATACTATCATATATATGAAGACCAGAGATAATAAGTCCCAGTGGAAGAGAAGCTGCATCCTATAGCGGAGGCAGTCTTGTCTTGGGCCATATCATAGTTGGTTACAATAATCAGGTCCCAAAATAACAAAGGCCTCCATTAATTTGACCTCTTATTTGTGTAAACAGAGGATGTTACCAGGGCCTACCGTGAAAATGATGGAAGGATGTCTTGGTGACAGACAGAAGATAGTTATCACAATACATACACCAAGACAGGCTCTTTATATTCACAAATGGATGGGAAGAGTTAGGGTTACCTCTAATGAAGTCGGTCCCCAAATGCCAAAAACTAACACAAATCTTAACAGAAATTTTGATGAGCACCTTTAAAAGTGCTTCATTCTTCCTTTCAGCATTCTTAGTCTCTGGCATGGCAATCTGATGATTTAATTCTGCTTGCAACTATAGCATGCAGCAAAGACATGGATTCTAAATGCAGTTATATAGAGTCTATGCGTTCAAGAAAGAAATGTATATGCAGAAATATAGAGAATCGGAATAACATTTCATACCACAGAGCTGCAACTGGGGTAGAATGACTGGGCCTTTTCTCCAGGGTACTAAAAATTAGAGAGGGGTCAACATTTTTAGTCCTTCAGCACAATGGTAACTAACTTAGGATCTAGTGAGCAAGAATAGCTAGTTAAAACTGAGGCCCCATAATAGTGACGTGGCTTCATCCCATTATTGTTTGGGGCTGAATTTCTGTCATTTTGGACAGTCTTGGCAAAATGGCCCATTGTATGGTTGTGTGCTTTCGGCTCTGAAAGTTCCTATAAACTGTGAAGGAGTAATGCAGAGGAATATTTTCTGTTTCCACAAACAAAGGCTGTTAAAAACCAAAGAAACACAACAATTTTCTATCAGAAAGCAGACTTTCAAAAGCTGGCCTTCACCCTTGAGAAGGTAGATCAGAGCTCAGTTAACTTTCGCTAATATGTTTCTCTTTCAATAGCCCTGCTGCTAACATTTCATGTAAACCAGGCAACAGGCATTATCTTCACTGAAAAGAGGAGATGAGGCTGAAATTTAATAGCTGTTTTGTGATGGAGCCGCCTAGCTCGGGAAAAAGTAGTCCTTTATTTAAAACAATTACTGAATAGGTAACTATGTTCAATGCTTAAGTCAATTCATAGCACTGCATGGCACAAAAACTTCTTAGAAACGTAGGAAAATTGTATTTTCAATTTTCCAAAGAGGGGAAGACATTAGGGAAACTGAAGGAACCCTGAACCATTGTTTGCGCCGCAACTGCCCAAATCAGTAGACAAAGAGCCTCCATTCTTAGTGGCCCAGGTGCCTTGAAGAATATGAGCTGGGGTCCTGGCTGCTGGGATAGCATCAAGCCTGGAAAGTGTGTTGAGTCAACTTGTCTTTCCCTACAAATATGCTTTGTTGTGCCATGATGGAATGAGTGTTGGTTTCAGAAGTAGAGGAAATAGGTTTGAATGAGAGCTCTGCACATTAGTTTTTGGGCGACTCTGGGCAATTCAATTCAACTCTACGAGCTTTTATTAAGCACCCTAATGTGTGTACACCAGGTCCTCCAGTAGGCACTGGGGAACAGCATGATTTCATTTTTGTGTTTGAATCCCCAGTTCCTAGGACAATGCCTGGCACATAAAAGAAGTTTAAGAACTGCTTACGTGTCACATGAACACCGTACCGGGGGCAGATGTATATGAATAAGCAAATATAAGATATATTCATAGCAATAAGGGGACAGGCAGAAGTAAGGGAATAAGCATTTCTATAGTGCCTACTATGTGCCAGGCACTGTGCTAAGCATTTTTGCAAATATTATCTCACAACAACCCTGCAGTTTTGTCCTCTGTCAAGTGAGAGGGTTGAACTAGATGCCCTCTGAGGTCCCCTTCAGCTCTAATATTTTGTCCAACAAAGGAGGCATCAATAGTGTGTTTCCTTCCCTTTGTGGCCTTTTTCAACTGTATGCAGCAGGATCAAAAGAAATTGGACTTGGCACCTTTAAGAAATGGCTCTAGAAAGCTATGTATATCTTCACCATGCTCTAGATCTTAAGCTGCCATAAAGCAAATATAAATACTGCTATCAGAGGACTCTTGTTAAATGTTACCAATCTCCCTGTCACTACTCATCACAGGCCAACTATGTGAAACACTGGACACAAAGAAAACTAATATAGTGCAACTCAGAAGAACAGGGGGAAACCGAGGACAATTTTTGGTAGCAAGTTTCTCTGATTAAGGTCTCATTTCTTGAACATACAGAGAACTGTGCCAATTATATAAAAATAGGAGCCATTCCCCAATTGACACATGGTCAAAAGATTTGAATAGATAGTTTTCAGAGGAAGAAATTGAAGCTATCAATGGTCATATGAAAAAATGTTCTAAATCACTAATGATTAGAGAAATGTGAATTAAAACAACTCTCAAGTACCTCCTCGCATTGATCAGTATAACGGGTATCATATTTCTTGCTTTCTCAATGGGTGGTAGAAGGGGCAAAGAGAGGGAGAGAATGTGGAACTGAAACTAAAAATAAAATTTGAATAAAAAAGGAAGAAACTAATACCTAAAATAAAGAAAGATCTGACAGCACCAATGAAAACTGGTTACTAAAAACGTCTCTGATCTCAATGTAAAGAATTCTATTCCTGGAATAAGAAGCTTCAATCTTGTTATATATTTGGAAGGAATTTCCTTCAAGTTATTTCAAGTGTTCTAGAACTAGTCACAAAAGCTGAGAGAGAAAAAAGTTACTATTTTCAAAATTTCCAAAAATATTGTGTGGAAATGAAAATTTCAGACAAGACTGATTCTCATGTTCCCAAACTCTCAGCCATTGTTTGCACTAAAACTCCCATATGTGCCTGCTGTGGTATGTATTTCTGATCATTTGCTGGACAGCTCCACGTGGATATCCTCTCGGCAGCTCAAGAGTAAAAGAATAATCTTCTCACATCCAGCTGCTTTTCCTGTCTGTGGTTGCCCTTCACCTCTACCCTTGTCATCGGTCAGGGTCACCTTTAATTTTTTCCTCACCAACAACCAATTAATTGTCCATTTCCATCAATTCTTTCTTTGAAGTGCTTGTTCCAATCACTACCAGCCACACTCTACTTCAGGCCCTCATTAGACCCAGGCTGGACTATTGCAAAAGTCTCCTAACTGGTCTGTACCTAGTTGCCCCTCATTCATTCTATATACTATAAATGCCTGCCAAACTGTCCTTCCTGAAGTATAAGACTTAACACTCCCCTTTTCACTTGTCTAGATGACCTGGTCCAGATCTTGCCTACCATAAGTGAGTGCCTCGAAGTCTCTCTACCCTCCCCGCTTCACTCAAGGAGTTTAGTACCTGGTTTACACTTTTCTTTGTGTCCCAACCTCTGCCCTCATACTTGAGAACTTTAAAGTTCATGGTCATTCCTTCTCAAACACCTGAGCTTCCAAATTCACAAACCTTCTCAGCCTGATTCAGGCTGGTCCTCTGACAACTTAGGTAAGATAGTAGAATAAAGTGAGTGAAACACTTAGAATTGTTTTGTAATGGAAGGAGATTTACTTAGTCATAGCAGGGAAAGGATATGCAATAAAGATATTCACTGTCGACTCTTATTTGATTCAGTTGATCACAATTCCTTTGCCTCTGAGTTGTACAGTAGTCTTATGGTCAGGCACCAGGAAGAGCTGGAGTTCTTCCTGGCTTTCTGTTCTCAGGGATCATGAATCAAAATCAATGTGCAAGCCTTTACTCCTCTGAACCAATCAAGTCTCCCCCCAAAAAGTGTTGATACCTTTTTAGTAAAATAACTAGTTCAGGCCACATGGAAGAGGGTTCTGGTAAACATTCCTCCTACCACACTCCTTCCCCTTGGTGGAAAGGTCTTAAATGTTTTCCAGAAGACCTTCTGCCATTTAAATGGCTTTAGGACTGTTACTTCATAGCCCTGATTTTGATGTTGCAAGATTTCTGACACAGGCCACATTGGAGAAGTGAAAACTAAACCAGAAAGAAAACCCCAAAACAAACTAAAACAAAACAAAAGACAACAATCAAAGTAATAGTAATCCTGACAGAATGACCAAGCAGAGGGAGAACAAAGACTAGCAATTCCAGGCTCCCCCTACTCATTTGGAAGGAATGAGTCTTGGATCAAAATGATCTTGTCCACGTGGTGAGGGATGCCAAATCAATCCAGTTCATAGTAGGTCCCCTGATGGGTGATCATGACCTAGAGCAGTACACCAGGAGCATCAGGGCTACGGTGAAGATGATGATACCTCCTGCAAAGGTATTTATTCTCAGCAAGGGATAGCATTATCCACAATAAAGTAACTGAGAAGTTATTACCTTCCTGTCCTCAGTCCATCCTACTTCCATGTTCAATACCAAGGCTCATCATCTAAGTCATCTATGAAAAAGACTAAAGTGATAATCACTGGATTTTGTATTAGCAGCAATGTGGAAGGGCCAAACAGTTCTAAATTACAGAAAACAAAGGATAGACATTTTTACCTTTCTCCTGTCACCAAAAAGCAAGCCACCTTCCAATACCACCACTCCTTGGTCCTCCAAGCCCTCCCTAGCAAGGAGGTGTCCAACAATCCCTAGGTGGTATACCTGCAACAATGTGGAGAGGCCAATTTGTTCTATATTAAACAATTTATTGTTTTGTAGTATTATTTATTGTATCAAAGTAAACAAAGCAGGCTATGCTGAGCCTGCTTTTGCCTTTGCTACTGCCCATGTCTGTGCCCACTCTGCTGAGGCCCAGCCACTGGGGCTGGTATCACTGCTCAGTGCCATTGGAGTCCATACTGCTGGCGCCATCTAGACCAGCACCATTGTTCACTGTTGCCTCTTTGTGCCAACATTTGATGCCTCTCTAAGCTAGGAACTAAAGAGTGCTCCTGCCCTCTGTGCTGTTAAAGATGATGCCACTACTAGGCCCTAAATTCAAGAACAAGCCCTGCCTTGCTAGTCCCTAACCATTGTCTACCCTCAGCCTCAGACTTCTCTGCTCATACTCCCATGCTGATGTACACTGCTAGAAGTCATGTAAAGGAGTCAAATTCAGATTATCTGAGATTGACCTGGAACACAAAGCTGAATTTTACTTTATTTGAAACTCGATTTTTCTCTTCACTGCGACAATTCCAAACATTTTCCTCAAGTCCATGTCATGTACTCCCAAAGAGAAATCTCTTGGCAGATGACCCTGATTCCTATTTGACTTAAGAAAATTGAGGTCATCCTTCCTGGGCCTTCTCCACAGCAAAGCTAATCCCTCTTCTTGTGACCTTGTTCTACCCCTTTCTATTTTCTCCAGGAGTCTGCCCTGTTCCTTCCTCTCTTTTTCTTTCATAAACCACAAGTAACCATGTTAAGTCTGCTCAGCTGCTATCAGTGGCTGGGGAAGTCTGCATTAGCTCTTTAAAGGCTATGGACACTTCCCAACTTGTTCACAACCTGGGCCCCCTAAAACCCAGCTACAGGCAAATCAGGGGTCAGAGGAGAAAATAGATTGCAGCTTTGGAAGGGACAGGCAGTAAGTATCAACTCAATAGACACATCTTGGCAAACCACTGTCATATACAAATTTAGATGGTAATCCCTTACTTTAAATTATCATCATAATAGCTTAACCAAAAAGAATTCATTGTCTTTTAAGCTACAATCCTTTAAATGAGAAGCCTTCTTCCTTTCCTCCTCCTATTCCAGAGCTGACCATGATGTGATCTGTTGGATATTCCTGACACACTGAAATGCAGAACTATAACTAGGAATTTCTCTGTCTGGGGTAAGGAAGATGGGGCAAGAATGGGGCAAAGTGGGGACCTCACCTGGAATGAGGCTGTGAGGAAGAAGAAGAAAATACCAGGTTACCTCAAGGTTTCTAAGCTGCAGAAGGAATGGTCACTCCTGGAAAGATGGGGCAGAACAGAGGCAGACATGTGTCCCCTGGGTCAGGAAGTGCACCACAACCCAGTATTGTTGGTATTCTCTGGGTCCTGGAAGCAAAGGCATAATTCCTTTGCCATATTTAGAACTATACTGAAACAGATGAACCATTCTTTACCTTGCTCTATATGACAATCACAGACTCTTCCATTGGAAGGGGTTGCAGAAAATATCATCCAACATTCCATTCAAATCAGGAATCCTATCTGTAACTTTTCCAACCAGCTCGATCTCAATACCTCATGAAGCAAATCACTTCATATTCCATTCCCCCCATTCAAATAAACAACACGCACACACACACACACACACACACACACACACACCTCTAGATATTAGAAGGTGAGAAGACTAGGTTTTGTTTGGTTTTTTATTAAGCAATCAGGAAGTGGTCGTCTGTAGATGACAACTAATTGAAGCAGGAAATAATCGGCGCTTCACCAAATGGTTAAATGTAAAACCAAATGGTCCATTCGGCTCCTTATTTCTGGAAGCTTCTGACTCTCTGATTGAAGGCTTCAGAGCATCTCATTAAGCACACCTGACATACTCAGATGGGGAGCTCAGCCATGCATGGCGACTTGGAAATAAGTAACAATCACCAGAGCAGCAGGTTTCTCCATTTGTGCTGCCAGAAATCCCCTTTGTTAGCTGGGTCGCTGGGTTTTCAGTTATCCTGGTGCATGCAGAGCACCAAAATGGAAACAAAAACTCCCATTGATTTCTCTGATTTGAGAAGTATTCAGCAGGAAGGCCCAGCTGCTACTCTGCAGTCTCTCTCAAGTCTTCCTTTCCCAATGTCGCTGATCCCAATTCTGTCCTTAATGCTTTTCTATTACTTTCATTATCTTGATCACAAAATGATTGGATGGCAGAACAAAACCTGATGTAGTCTTCCTTCCTTTGATTTCTCTCAACACAGCAGGGCCAGGCAAAGTTGAAACAGACAAGTTAAGTCCTTTGGCAGACACCGAATCCAACAGAAAGGAGAAGAGAATGGCTTCCAATCCAAAAAACTATTCAACAAATCAGAGGAAGAGGAAGAGAAGGCCACTGAACTTAGCTATTTAAGAGTAAGAGGCCAGTCCAAGGACCACTTCAACCTTAACTCCATTAAAAACCATAACGAGAATGTGATAAGTAATAATCCTAGTAGCTGGCATCTACCTTGTACTTTCAATTAATTGTTTTTGCTTATTCTTAACCCAACAAAGCAGAAAACAGGAATATTTCCATACACAATGGACCTGCTGCAGTCAACAGGAAAGAGAGAACAGTTGTCATTTTCCTTTTTTTTGGTGATCTTTTTTTTGCCAATCTGATGGGTGTGAGGGGGAAACTAACAATTGTTTTATTTTGCATTCCTATTATTTTTTTTACAACAATAAAGATGGTCGTATGTGAAACTGCAAATCTCATTCTATTGTTTTCTAAGTATGTATTTAATTCAGCATACTAGATTCAAAGCTACCTTCCTTGTTTATGGTGCTCTCAAAACCTCTTTATGATCTTTTCTTTGCATTTGCTCTAAATACTTCACTGACATTGTGCTATAGGAAATGATGAGTGGGATGCTTTTGGAAAAGCCTGGAGAGACTTGCATGAACTGATGCAAACTGAAATGGACTGTGTACACAGTAACAGTAATATCATAAGATGATCAACTATGAGTGACTTAGCTCTTCTCAGCAATACAATGATCCAAGGCAACTCTGAAGGACTTAGGTTGACAAATGCTATCCATCCCCAGAGAAAGAACTGATGGTGTCTGAATACAGATTAAAGCATACTTTTTTGCTTTCTTTATTTTTCTTGAGTTTTTTTGGGGGGGAGGTCTATGTTTTCTTTTATACCGTGACTATTATAGAAATGTTTTGCAAGACTGTATATGTTTAACCTATATCAAATTACTTGCCTTCTCAATGAGGAGGAGTGGGATTGGAAGAGAGAGAATTTGGAACTCAAAATTTTGAAAATGAATGTTCAAATTGTTTTTACAAGTAACTGGGGAGGATGAGAAATAATAAATATTTCACTGATACTATTTTATTTCTTCTTTTTTATTTTTGCTTTGCGATCATTAACTCCCTCTTGTCTCCAATTCTCAGTTTCTCCCTATTCACAACAAATTAGAAAGTTGACAAATCCACACACTGCGTCTGAAAATGTAGGCCTCATTCTGCATCTCTATTCCATCCCTTCTCTGCAAATAAGTGGGAACCATATTTTATCCTTAGTCCTTTGGAGCCTCAGTTGATCACTGAATTGATCAAAGTCCTTAAGTTGTTCAAAGTTGCTTTTCTTTACAATGCTATAGTCTTCGGAAAAATTGTTCCCCTGGTTCTAAAAATCATTTTGCATCAATTCATACAGGTCTTCAGATTTCTCTGAATCCAATCCTGTCATCATTTCTTATGGCATAATAATGTTCCACTACATCCGTATGCCATAATTTGTTCAACCATTCCCCACCTGATGGCTACTTCCTTAGTTTCCAGTTCCTTGATGCAGGAAAAAAGCTACTATGATTATTTTTGTACAGATAGGCCCAATCATTCTTTCTTTTATTTCTTTAGCAGGGTGCCTGGAAGTGGGCCAAAAAGTATGCATGATTTAGTCACTTTCTGAGTACACTTTGGGAGTTAGTTTCCAGAATGTTTGCACTACAGCACTTCAGTGTGCCTGTCCTTCTGTAATCCCTTCAACAACTGTTGTTTTCCTTTTTGGTCATTATTGCCAATCTTATAGGTGTGAGGGGAAATACAAAGTTATTTTAGTTTGCATTTCTCTTATTATTAGTGATTTAATGCATTTTCCACATGTATGTTGATATCTTGCTTTTCTTCTGTTGAGAATTGCCTTTTCATATCCTTGACATTGTATCTGTGGAGGAGTGGTTCTTATCTAGTTAAATCAAGTTCTTATATATCTTGAGAATCAGACTTTTACTTAAGAAATTTGTTTAAAAGATTTTTCTCAGCTAACTACTTCCCTCTAATTTTAGCTGCATTGATTTTATTTGTTCAAAAGTTTTCCATTTTACATAATCAAAATTGTCCATTTTATCTTCTATGATCCTCTCTATCCATTGCTCGGTCAACAATTCTTCCCCTATCTATAACTGTGAAAAGTATCTTCTTGCTTGCTCGGCTAACTTCTGATATAACCATTTATATCTAAGTTATATACCATTTGGAATTTAATGTGATATGTGGAGTATGATATTATTTTTCATTATTTGCCTACAGATAATTGATAATTTGTTGCTATAGACGAATTTTGTTATTTTTTCTAACTTCATAAAATATATCTTTGACAGTCTGATATGGCATTATACAGATAAATTAATTTGGTTATATTTTATTATATTGGCTCTATCCAATGATAATCAACTAGTATCTCTTTACTTATTTAGGTCTACCTTTATTTCTGTAATGACTATTTATACTTGTAGTCATATAATTCCTGTGTTTCTTGGAAGATGGACTCCTAAATATTTTATACATTCTGTAGTTATTTTGAATGGAATTACTCTGTCTTTTTCTGATGGGTTTTGTTGGTGATACACAAATGGCTGATTATTTGTATAGGTCAATATCAATCAATCAATGAATTAATAAACATTTATTGTGTGTCTACTATGCTCCAGGCACTGCATTAAGCACTGGGGATAAAAAAAAGAGGCAGAAGACAGTCACAACTCTTGGGGAGCTTACAATCCAGTGGAGGAGACAGCATGCAAACAAATATATACAAGCAAATTATATAAGGATAAATAGAAAATAACTAATAGAGACAAAACCCTGGAATTAAGAGGGGTTGGAGAAGGCTTCCTGTAAAAGGTGGGATTTTAGTTGGGACATAAAGGAAGCCAAGGAGGTCAGGAGTCAGAACAGAGAAGCAACAGAGTTCCGGGCATGGGGGGGGGGCAGTCAGAGAGAATTCCCAGAGCTGGGAGATAGAGTATCTTGTTCATGGAAGAGCTAGGAGGTCAGTGCCAATGAATTAAAGAGTATATGTTGAGGAGTAAGGCATAAGAAGACTGGAAAGGTAGGAAGGGAGCAGGTTATGAAAGGCTCTGTAAGCAAACAGAGCATTTTGTAGTTGTTCCTGGGAGGCAATAGGAAACCGCTGGAGTTTACTGAGTAGATGGGTGACGTGATCGGACCTGTGCCTTAGGAAAATCACTCTAGTGGCTAAATGGATATACGGGAGGAAGGATAGACTTGAAGCAGGCAGCCTCACCAGTGGGCTACTGCAGGAATCCAGGCATGACATGATGAGGGCCTGCACTAGAGGGGTGGCAGTGTCAGAGGAGAGAAGAGGGTATATTCTAGAGATTTTGCAAAGGTGACATTAGCAGGCCTTGGCAACAGCTTGGATATGAGGTGTGTGAGAGAGTGATGAGTCTAGGATGGCTTCTAGTTAGTGAGCCTCAGGGAGTAGGAGGATGGGGTTGCTCTCAACAGCAACAGAGACAGTGGAAGGTGAGGAAGGCTTAGTGGGAAAGAGAATGAGTTTCATTTTGAACATAATGAATTTAAGATTAAAATAAAATCAAACTGTATGTCCAGTTTGAGATGTCTAAAAGGCAGTTGGAGATGTGAGATTGGAGGGCAGCAGAGAGACTGGGGCAGAAAAGGTAGATTTGAGAATTATCAGCACAGAGGTGGTGATTAAATCCATGGGAGCTGATTTGATCACCAAGTGAAGTAAAATAGAGGGAGAACAGAAGGCGGCCCAGGACAGAACTCTGAGGGACCCTACAATTAGAAATGGTGATCTGGATGAAAATTAAACAAAGGAGACAGAGAAGGAGTGGTCAGACAGGTAGAAGGAGAACCAGGAGAGAGGGCTGTCCTGAAAACCTGGAAAAAAGAGAGAATGATCAACAGTTTCAAAGGCTGCAGAGAGGTTGGGGGGAAAGCTACTCCATTGCTGACATAGTTTCAAGTAATATTTTAGTTTGATCTCTAAGGGTTCTCTATGTAGATTACCATATCATCTGCAAAAATTGATCATTTTGTTTCCTTGTTGCCTATGATTATTCCCTTGATTTCTTTTTTCCTCTAGTTTTATTGCTATATTTAACACCTCTTGAACTATATTAAATAACAGTGGTTACAATCTATACCCTTATCATATCTGCTAATATTGAAAAGATCTCTAGTGTTTCTTCATTATAGCTAATGTTAATTCTTGCTTTTAGATAGGATACTATTTTAATATTCATGAAAGTTCCAATTATTCCTAAGCACTTTATTGTTTTTTAATAGAAATGGGTATTGTATTTGGTCTAAAGTTTTCAAGGCAACTATTGACATAATTATGTGATTCTTTTTTTTTATTTTCATCACTAATATGGTCTAATATGTTTACAATTTTTCTAATATTGAATTAACCCTGAATTCCTGGTACAAAGTCAACCTGCTCATAATGTGTAATCTTTTCAATACATTGCTGTACCCTCTCTGCAAATATTTTACTCAATATTTTGTTTTAGGTATATATTTGTCTATATAGTTTTCTCTCTCTGTTTTGTCTCTCCCTTGTTTAGGCACCATGATCATATTTGTACCATCGAATAAGTTTAATAGAATCCTCGCCTTTTTCTATTTTTTTCAAAGTTCATGTAATATTAGAACATTTTTTTTGAATTTTAATAGAATCCATTTGTAAATGCATCTGGTCTTATCCCCCCCCCCCACCTTTAGAAATTCTTTTATGGCTTTTTGATGTCTTTTTCTCAGATTGGATTATTTAAATTCTCTGTTTGTTATTCTGTTGATTTGTGAATGTAACTTTTTGGAAAAAAATTGAACCATTTCATTTTTCAATTTTGTTAGCATAAAGCTGTGCAAACCAGTGTCTAACAGTTCCCTTTATTTTACTTTCATTTGCTGACAATTCTTCATTTCTAATGGAGGATATTTGGTTTTCCTTTATTTAAAATAGGGTTTGCTAATGATTTATCTATTTGTTTTTTGAAAGCAGCTCCTACTTTTATGTAACCAATTAAATATGTTTTTTTCGTTTTCTATGTTATTAGAATAATAACTTTTCTTTGAATTTTAAAAGTTGTATTTTGGAGTTTCACTGAGATCTTTTGCTTACTTGGTTTTCTACAGTTTTCAGTTGCATGCTCTATTCATTTCCATGTTCTTTCTCTTTTCTATTGATGCAAGTGCTTGGCAATATAATTTTTAGAACTGCTTTGGCTATATTCCAAAAGTTTGGGCACATCGTCAAACTTTTTGTCATTTTCCTTGATGAAATTATCTGTCATTATTATGAGATGTACTTTGAAACACTAAATCTTCAGGAATAAGTTTTTTTAGAATACACTTAAGTTTTACTTCCTTCAAAGTAAATTTATGGAACATAATTTTTATTGCATTGTGATCAGTCAAGGATGTGCGTATTTCCTTTTTTCTGCATTTGTTTATAGAGTTTTTATTCCCTAACACAGGAGGAATTTTTGTAAAAGTGACATATACAACTGAGTATATGTATATTCCTTTTTTATTTCCCTTTAGTAATCACTGGATCACTATCATATTAGACTTTTCTAAAATTCTAGTCAAATCTTTCATAGCTTGTTTATCTTTTTGCTAGATTTATCTGGGTTTGAGAGATTATATCAGGACTTATTATATTATAATTTGGGCATTTCTTAATGTAATTCAAGTAATTTTTCCTTTAAATACTTGGATGCTACCTAATTCAGCAGATATATATTAAGTACTGATATTAATTTATGTTCCTCATACCTTTAAGTATGATGTAATTTCCATTTATCTCTTTTTTTAATCATATCTATTTTTATTGTTGCTTTGAGATTATGATTAATACTCCTACATTTGAGTTTATCTGAAGAATGAATTCTCATTTGAACTCTTCATAAATATTTTTGTTTTAACTGTGTTTCTTGTAAAATAAAGCAAAACCAAACCAAACTTATTTTTGGATTCTATTTTCTAATTCATTCCACTACTGTAAGTTTATCCCATTCCCATGCACAGTTATGACTATTAATTGCACATTTCCCTCAATCGTTTTGTCATATTTTTCCTTCTTTACCCACCGCCCCAACTCTTTACAAAGATAAGGGTAGTATAAGATTAGCAATGTGACCTAGAGCAACAATCTGTAATTGAAGCAATAATCTGTTTCCACTCCACTGTCCTTACTCTGTTCCTGAATCCCAGAACCTAATCAGTGGCCCTTTACTTACTTTCAATATTCCCTTTAAAATCCATCTTCTGAAATTGAAGTTTGCTTCCTGTGATTATTCCCTCCATGACCCATTTCTTCCTCTTAAGCCTCTTTCTTCTTTTTCCCCATCCCCACCTGTTCCACGTTGTTTTTTTTAACATATTTCCACACCAAACACTGACACTCACACTCACTCCCTCTCTCTCTCTCTCTCTCTCTCTCTCTCTCTCTCTCTCTCTCTCTCTCTCTCTCTCCCCACCAACCTTGTTGTGATGACTGAAAAAAGGCAGTTCCATATGGGCATATTGTTTTATCCTTTTCGGTTGGGTTTTGATAAAAACATGTTGAATGGGTTGATGTGACAGAGGGATGCGGTTACCACAGAGCATGGATCCAATGGAATTCTACTAAGATTCTCTTAAATAGTCAATCGAATGTATCATCAAGTGGTCAAAAAAAAGATTTACCACCCATCCCACATAGTACCTGAAAAGTCAAGGGGAAAATTAGAATGCTAATGAAACTTTTCTGATGATTTCCAAGTTGCTTAGATACTGTCTTGGAATATACATCTTACAGGACATAATAAATAGAAGACATTTAATTATCAATTTCCATTTTAATTTCAGGTGTCTAATGACTTTTATAAACCTCTCAAGCATGGGTCTCATAATTTAGGACATCATTAAAATTTCCGGTTTATAATTAATCACCCATCAAAGTATTGATATTAGCTCATGCACCTTCTCTAACATTTTTATCTCATTAGGTATTCATCATGTTGGGGGAGGAGGTGGAATTGGGGGCATTGAATTACCAACATTATTTATTCCCCATCAGAGTTTAAAGTGGTATTTCTCAGTGGGGAAACTAAACTAAACTGACAACAAGAAGACAGCATAACCAAATTCTCTGAATGGTAAATTAGCAAAACACAATTATTTTTTTTAAAAAATGCCATGCCTTTCAAGGCACTGGTATATTGTACATTTTCCAAAAGATTGTTCTTATATTGCTAAAGCAAGAATAAAAGAAACCAAAGCTGCCAATTTGCTTCTTTCTTCTAAATTGAAAGCTAGTGATTGCGAGGGAAAAAAAGACTGAGAAATTGGCTTTGGCAAACCCCGTGGATAAGTAGACTAAACTCCCACTGTGTTTTATTTCTAAGACTTTGCTGAAAAACTCAAATCAAATCAAAGGGACAGCATGGAATAGTGGGAAAGAACACTGGACTGGAAGTTGGGAACACCTGAGTTTAAATCCAGCCTCAGACATTTACTAGCTGTGTGACCCTGAGCAAGTCACTTAACCTCTATTTGCCTCAGTTTCCTCATCTGTAACATGAGGGTAATAATAGCACTTTCCTCCTAGGGTTATTGTGAGGACCAAATCATATAATATATGTTAGGCACTTGAAAAACCTCGAAGCACCATATGTATCAGCTATATGTTTTAATTTCTCATGTCTCTTGTAAGGTAAACGCAATAACAAATTTCTATTTTGTTTTAAGCAAATTTTTTAGGGAGTATTAGTGATTAAGTCAAAAAAGACTTTATACTATCTATACAGCATAAAACCACAGCATGGCACAGTATGGGGCAGTTTGGAGTGGTGTTGGACAGTGAAAAGAGCATGAGATTGAGAGGGAGAGGACCTGGGTTCAAATCCCAGCTCTAATGCTTAATACTCAGCATGAATGTAAGAAAGACACTTCTGGTCCTCAGTTTCTTTGTCTATAAAATGGAGGAATTGGATAAGATGTCCTCTCAGGCCCATTCAAGCCCTAAATCTATGATCCTATGAATTCTTACTAGCCTGGCATTCAAGTCCCTCCACAATCTGGCTCTAAATGACCTTTTTTCCCTGAACTCAAACCTCTCACACCTGTGTATTGAAAAGCCATGCCTCTGACAGGTGAAATCCTTAGCTGCCTTCCAGACTGACATACCACCTCTCTTTGCTGATGCTTTAAATGAGAAATGATCTCTCCTGAATGGAATCTCCCATTATACTCTATCCTCAGAACAACGCTGAGAGGTAGGTGATGTTGTTATTGTCATTTTACAGATGAGGAAATGGAGGCAAACAGGGTTGACTTGGCCAGAGTTACATAGCTAGGAAGTGTCTCAGGCCAGACACTACCATCTCACTGCCTCAGTACGGGGAATATAGGGTCCTGCATATACTAGGTGCTTCAAAATGTTAATTGAATTAAATGTGAGAGCTAGAATGGGTCTTTTTGTTAGTTGTTATTCATTCATTTCAGTCCTGTCCAACTCTCTGTGACCCCATTTGGGGTTTTCTTGGCAAAGGTATTGGAGTGGTCTGCCATTTCCTTCTCCAGCCCATTTTACAGATAAAGAAACTGAGAGTCCATCAAGTTTGTGTGTATGTCCACATGTCTGTATGTGGTATGTATGTGTCTCTTCCTGCTTTAGATCTATGATGCTATGATTTTATTATGGATCTGGATGAGCTGAAATCCTATATAATGAAGCCCTGGATATAATAAAGCTATTTCCATGATGCCCCAGACTGGCCCAATTCTCCACAATGTATTGTCCACTTTTCCCAATCCAAATCCTTTCCCATATGGCTTTTCACAATTCTTTTGCCCCTTATCAAGGAGTGATTATTGTTCAGCCCCTATCCCTCTCCACCTCAAATACCCCAAGGACTGCACAGCTTCTTAAGCTCCCAAATGCCTCCTAAGACAGAGTGCCCAAAAGATCCACATATTAGGAGGACAAATGAGAAGGAAATGGATAATGAGACATGGGAGATGAGTAAGAATTTAATTTCACTTGTTAATTTACTATAGAAGGACTAGGTTTCA
The DNA here is from genome assembly GCA_028646595.1 of Phalanger gymnotis. Classification (NCBI taxonomy): domain Eukaryota; kingdom Metazoa; phylum Chordata; class Mammalia; order Diprotodontia; family Phalangeridae; genus Phalanger; species Phalanger gymnotis. The sequence goes on along the minus strand of CM053628.1, from coordinate 23,983,641 downwards.
AGTACTTACTTTCCAGGGCCTAAGAATTGGCGATGTGATCTCTGTGACCTGCATCATTAAAGGGAATGTTCCCATAAATGATATCAGAGATCCAATTAAATAACAGGTTATTAAATGGAGGATGAATTAGAGAAGGGACAGACTAGCCACAAAAGCAGGGAAAGCAAGAAGGTGGCTGCTTCTACAGTCTACCACAAAGATGGTGGTGGCAGGAGCACATGTAAATGCACATGTTATGAATATATGTCTATGACTTGGGAGGGAGGAAGAGAGGGACAAAGATAAGGAGAGAGAGAGACTTCGATGGAAACACAGACAAAGAGAGGCAATGACTAAGCATAGAGTCCATATGTCATAGGGGTTCCCGGCCTCTGACACGGTACCTCAGGGGTCTCTCGCAATACTACCGCCTTCATTTTCCCCTCATAATATCAGATGTGGCTCTTATCTAAGGGCCCTTATTTTTCTTGGAAGCATTTAGGCTAACAAGACATCAAATGGGGGACAGACTTTATTCATCTTGACAAAACACCTGGTCTCCTACCTAAGCTCCTTGACTATCGGGAAAACACTTTTCTCCTTTGTACAGGGTATCAAACAACTCTCTCTTGTGATAGGTCTCATCATTCCTCTGGACCCATAATGTCCATGTGACTCAGTAGACATTCAGGAGATGGGTCTAGTTTGCTTCTGACTGCCAATGCGTTTGTGTACTTTTCAATTTATTGCTTCTATGTCCAACATCAGTGCTAGGAAGGAGAATGAATCCAGTGTCTGGCCAGATAATTTTTTTAATTTGACACATTTGAAGATGGCATCATTCTCTTGTTGGCATTAAAAAGCTGTTTTTGTTTTAAAGGATGACGGTTGGGGATGTGTTGGTATTTGTTTTCTTTAATTTCCTTTTCAATTTATTCAGGCCTGACTTTTCATGTCAAAATTCACCAAGCGAAGGCTTAGGAAGAAGATCTGGGAGCTCTGTCCGAGCTTCCTCTCCTGGAATTACTGGAAACAGCTGATTCCACTTAGTAGATTTCTTTTTGCCACTTACAATGAAGGAAAGTAAAATAGGCTGGAACTCTTTGAGACAGGATTGCCTTGAGCAAAGAAATCTCAAGGTCAGGAGTAAACCTTTTTTTTGAGATGTATATCACAAAAAAATCAATATTTCTGAAGGAAATATCAGCTACTGAAATAGAATTATTATCAACATAGAGGCTCCCACCCCAAAGGGTCATCAGCTTTGTGGGGCTGTACCCATCTACTGCTCGAGTAACTTCAACTGAGTTTTCATATGTTAGGGAACCCAGAAAGCCATGGAGATTTATATTCATTCATTCATTCTAACATTTTTAAAAGTGCTTCCTGTGTGCATATCTCTGTGCTCAATGCTGTGATGGATAAAAACTTTCAAAAAGACACAGTCTCTGCCCTCAAGGAGTAGCAGTAAGGAGAGATATTTTTACTTGGGTTCAGTTGCCCCAGATCACATAGAGTTAGGATTTGCATCAAATTCTTTGACTTTAAAGCCCAAGCCCTCTGTCATATAGTACTGTCATATTTTACAGATGTAGAAATGAAGGCTTAGATAAATGAAATGACTTGCCCAGGGTCATGATGCTAGGATGGGGCACAGGTAGGATGACAGCTATTGTCACATGTACAACAGGGCAGTGCTGTGTAGAGTAAAGGACACTAGATTTGGAGTCAGAGAAACTGGGTTGGAAGGCTGGCTTTGCCATCTACTGTCTGTGTGACCTAGGGCAAGTCAAGATGTAACCCCTGTGTGCCTCAGTTTCCCCTTGGACTACATGACTTTTAAAGTCCCTTCCAGCTCTTGAGCAATGATTTCATGACTGACTCATTAGGCCACTGCTCCTGATGCTCCCACTTCTCCCACACTCTGGGCTGGAACAGCCCTATAGCCCTCGTGGTTGGTTGGCATTTAAAGCTTTTCCAATGTGAAGACAACCTCCCTTTCTAGTCTTATTCCACATTCTCCTCCCCCATGCACTCTTTAGTCCAGATAAACTGGCCTTCTGACTGTTCTTCACACACAGCCTTCCCAAACTCCCCTGCTCTGGCACTGGCCGCTCCTCAAGCAATGATGAGAAGATACACAGTCTACATTTGGTGGAAATCAAATAAACTAGATAACAAGATTGGAATGTACTTCTCTTGTGCCTCCTAGATGCCTTAGTTTCTTCAAAGCTTAGCTCAAGAGCCATCTTTAACAAGAGGCCTTTCCTGATCTTCCCACCAGCTAGTGCCTTCTCTCTCCACACTACTTTGCATTTGTTTTGTATCTAATTTTCATAGAACTGGCATTCAAAGCCCTTTACAACTTAGTCCCCTCCTTCCTTTCCAATCTTCTTATACCTTATTTTCTGACCCATATTCTTCCATCTAGTAACACCAACCTACTGACTCTTCCACCAATAAGATACTCCATCTTTCAGCTCCAGGCTTGGCATTCTCTCTGGCTGTTCCCCATGTCTGGAATGCTCTCCCTCCCTTGCTCCAATTAATGATTTCCCTGGCATCTTTAAGTACCAACTGAAATCTCACCTTCTATTGGAAGCCTTCCCCAACCTTTCTTAATTCGAGCACTTTCCCTCTGTTAATTATTTCCTACTTATGCTATATATAGCTTGTTTGGATATATTTATTTCCATGTTGTCTCCTCCATTAGACTGTAAGTTCCTTGAGGGCAGGAATTCTCTTTTGCCTCTTTTTGTATCCATAGTGCTTAGCATAGAGCCTGGTACATAAAAGGCATTTAATAAATGTTTATTGATTGGTATAAATACATATGTATATTTTTTGCCCTTTGAGAGATTATATTTCTTGAGGGATTAGGGAGGCACTGAGAATGAAGACAGGAGAACATGTTGGGAAGGTATGTGTTAATAAGTATCTATATTAGTGGCAAGGCAATAGAGAAGGGAGGACTGATATGAGGGATGTTGTAGAGCTGGAACTGACCAGACTTGATCATCAACTGGCTATGACAAGAGGAAAGAATTCAAGAAAATCCAAAATAATGCAAGCATCTGAGACAACTCCAAAAGACTCACAAAGGAAACCAGTATCCATATCCAGAGAAAGAACTTTGGAGTCTGAATGCAGATCGAAGCATGCTATTTGCTCTCATTCTCTTTTGTAGTTTTGTTTTTTCTTTCTTGTGGTTCCTCCCATTAGTTCTAATTTTCCTTTACATCATGACTGTTGTGAAAATATGTTTAACATGAATGTATAAGTAAAGCCTATATCAGATTGCATGCCCTCTTGGGATGGGGGAGGAGAGGGTGGAGGAAAACATTCAAAATTCAAAATCTTATGGAAGTGGATGGTGAAAACCAAAAAAAAAAACCATAATTATTTTAAAAAAGAAAATCCAAAAATAATGAATAGAAGAAATCAGGTGAATGATTGATGCCACACAGAGAAATAGTAAAAAGCCAAAGGAAGATTGAGTCTAAAGGTAAAGATAAAATGGAATCTTGAGAAACATAATAAATCTCATGACTGGTCTTTCTTCATCATTCTATATCGATGCCACAAGTCTTTATGTAATCCCAGAATCATTAGGTGGTACAGTCACTGCCATTTTAAGATCCAAAAGGTGTTATCTTGGGTACAGTTGTGTTTCTCCTACGTCATTCAATGAGTTGGTTGCTCTTCCCTTTAGCAGTACCAACATGCATTTGATGGCCTGGGTCAGGAGTGTAGCCTGGGACCATGGACAGAGCAAAGGTAAGGAGCATAAAGAGGAAGTGGATTCAGCAGCTTGGCTTTATTGGAAGTGAGCTCTAATCCACAGTGGTAGACAAAGACAGGGGTCATGCGGAATTACTGCTATTGCCTTTGGTCCCTGCTCTAACACTACACTAACCCACCAGGTGAGCTTGCATATGTAATTTACTCCTCTGCAGAAATCCATAACGATGATTGGCTTGTTAAGATAATCCAGTGAGGCAGTGTATCTGCAAACACTTCACATATGAGAGGCAGCACAACATGATGGTGGAGGCCTGGCCCTGGATTCAATTCCTGCCTCTGACATTAACTGACTACCAACAAGTCACTTAACTCCTCACTTGGCCCCAGGCAACTTTCTCAGACTTTTGTTGTTGTGGCCCAGTCTTTTCAGTCAAGTCTGACTATTCATCACCCCATTTGAGGTTGTAGTCACAGATGAAGTGCCCATCTGCATCAGGGAAGGCAGTTTCCATACAGGGAGTCCTCCAGACTGATGAAATCGCAGATTGGAATTTTTAAAACCCCATTCTTATACTAGTATAAGGTTCAGTGTGTGATATGAGACAAGCGGTAAAGTAGCGGTGGGTCTCAGTTTCCCCATCTGCAAAATAAAGGACTGGATGATCTTGAAGGTCCCTTTCTACTTTCACCCTTATATTCCAACAATCTTCTAATAACACTAATACGTAGGCTTTCTAGTACTTTCTAGTTTTCATGGAGCTATCATATCCAGCATCTTATTTGATTTCTGCCAAATGTAGACCCTGTATCTTCTCATCACTACTGTTCTCCTGCAGTGAGGGGCTGGTGATAATAGGGGTCTTTTTGAGCTTTAGAAGTGTTTAAAAAGAACACTAAAATAGAAGGGATGTTTTTTTTTTCTTTCAAAAGGACAACTTGGTGTTCAAAGGAAGTGATTCTAATGTTTTCCCAGCAAATCCCCTTTGTAAATTGCTCTATTACCCCCATAGCCCAGGGCTTTAAACAAAATAAAAGGAAACAAAGAATGCCCTGATTTATATTTATAGGAAATATCCATCAATGTCAGCAGCCTTTTCTGGAGTTAGAAAAAGAAAAATCTGTTCCGCGTCAGATACACATTTTCTCAAAACCAAACTTGTTAGTAACAAAACTTACTAGCATAAAGGTTTAAGCCAGATCCTAGTAGGATCAGATAAGGACACAATTAAGGTACAGAATTAAGCTTTTACCAAGAAGCCTGGGTGGGATTTACAGAGGTCAGCAGTCACCTAATCATGGCAGATCAGTATTGGAAAGCACCTCAGAGAACAGGAGCTCAGTGCCAGGCTGGTTCTACTTGACTTCAAAGGGTAGAAAACTGTAAACAATGGGGGAAGGGGGATTACAAAGAGGCAAATTGACTTTGGAAGTTGGAGGAAAAAATCCCAAAAAGTTCAAGCTGGCACAAAGTGTAATTGACTGTCTAGGGAGGGATGGATTGCCCCTCATGTGAGGCTTCTGAGCAGAGGCTGTGTGGCCACTTGGGGGGGATCTTGTAGAGGGGATTAGTGTTTAGGTAGGAGTTGGACTTGCTGACTTCTGGGATTTTTTCCAACTTTGAGATTCTGGGACTGAGAGCGATTGCCACAGGAGGCCAGTTTGTGTGGCATGCCCCCTTGGCAGAACTAAACCAACAGAGGATTGACAATTCATCATCCTCAGAGACGAGAGACTGTAGAACTTTGGCACACATATCTTCTCCAGGTGTTTCCTCCAGTTGTGCTGGGGCTCTCTGAATGAGGGAGCAGGCCTTCAGGGCAGGGAAACAGGCCCCCTCATTCAAAGTAAAGAGAGACTGAACAGAAATGACACTTCTAGAAACTTTATCCACCAGATGTGCTGTTTCCTTTGTGCTTCACATAAGGATGATGATATGCCCTCTTTCCCCTGCCCTAGTCACACAGCTCTGTCCTATTCTGGGCACTGTATTTTGGAATGGACATTGACAAGGACATTGAGGCAGCTGGGTGGCACAGTGGAGAGAGTGGTGGATGTGAAATCAGAAAGAACTAAGTGCAAATCTGGCCTCAGACACTTACAAGCTGTGTGATCCTGGGCGAGTCATTTCGCCCAGTTTGCCTCAGTTTGCTCATCTGTAAAATGAGCTGGAGAAGGAAATAGCAGAACACTCCATTATCTCTGCCAAGAAAACCCCAAATGAGGTCATGATTGAAACAACTGAATGACAACAAATGAAATTACCTAAACTCTTTATCTCAATTTCCTCACCAGGAAAATGGAAAAATAATAGCCCTAACTCACAGGTTGACATATTATTTTTAAAGCTTTTTACATGTTTGAAGACAGCACAGAAAAAGCCAATTGAGATAGATAAGGCAGGAAAGGAGAGAGGGTAAGATTTCTGGAGGAGTGGTGGTGGAATAATCTGCTAAAGGAGATGGGAGAAGAAGGGATCAAGGTACAAATGGAAGGAGGATCTTGCTAAGAATAATAAATACTTTTTCAAGAGAAAATGGAATAAGAAGATAGACTATGTGATGAAGTCAAGGGGTTTTGAAATGTAGAGTAGGGGAGGAAGGGGAGCTCAGGGGAAATGGCCTTTATTTTCTTAGTAAAATATGATGTGAGGTCCTCTGCAGAAACAGGGGATGGAAGGGGAAGCTTGAGGACAGAAGAGGTTTGAAACAGCCTCTTGAGGATGGGGATTCAGAGTCAATCAGTGAAGAGTAAAAGGAGTAAAGACCCAGTTGAGACTTGACTACAAATCTGTAGTGGACTCAGTCAGCATGGATGTGTGATTTCCTCTAGAAACAAGTGAATAGGAGAGCAGGAGAGACGTGCAGGTAATTCAGGGTTGGGTCCAGATGAGGCATTGGTGAAAATGACATGGGGGCAAACAGTTCAAGTGGTGAGGACAGCATATGGTTGATTCTTTAACTAGAGGATAAAGAGTAGATAGAGAAAAGCAAAGCCCAAACAGAGGTGGCGAGCTGGGAAGACTGAAGAATGGAAGGATTGCAGGTCACTGTGAGGACAAAGAAGTTTCTGGGGAGTAAAGCACAGGGAAAGATGGAATGATGGGAGGCATTTCAGATACGCAGCAAATCCATGAGGTTACAGGCAACATCTGACCCTCCCTGCGTGTGGCTGAGGTGGAGTGAAGGAAGAGGCCATGAGCCAGGACATTAAGAGCTAGTAAATATGGCTCAACTTTCACTTCATTGAATCACTACAGAGATAAAACATTTGGCGTCCAGAAGTCCCAACCTAGAAGCAGCTGGTGTGTTTCCTTCAGCTCAGTAGTATCTACCATTCAAAGAGATAAGGAAAACTTTCGACAAAACCCAGATGCTTTCATAGATCATGTGCGTAGCCCCTCATGGGGTATATTTTTTTCATTGAAAGTCAACTGGTGTTACTTCGGATCCTCAATAAATATTTCATAGGATTTAGGGAACTGGAAATTAGACCACCTAGTCACCCGACTGATTACCTAGAGAAAAAGCCTGAAGTGACTTGATTAAGGTCACATAATCAACAGAGGCAAGATTCAAACCCAAGTCTTGTGACTTTCAATTCAGAGAACTTTCCACTGGGCCATGTTGTGTGTGTGTGTGTGTGTGTGTGAAAGGCTTACTCAAAAGATGAAGGATTTCCCATTGTGTTCTACAGCTTAGCTTTGGCAATTTTGATTCCTATTGCTGTCTTGTCTTTCAAGATTAATACTTCATGTAACTTTGAGTAGTCTGACATTTAAAAGAGTTAGACGAGGATCTAAGTTCACAACCTCTTGCAGTTGTTTTTATTTGTATTTCAGATCAGATCACCTAAGAAGATAAATTGTTACTCATTAATTAGTTCCATAGTTTCCTCCTAATTTCACATCTGTAGTGTGGTAGAGAGAACACCAGATTTGGAGTCCTAGGGTCAAGAAGACCTGAGTTCAAGTCCTGCCTTATATACTTACTAGCTGTGTGATGTTGACCAAGTCACTTAATCTTTGTTTGCCTGACATTGCTCATTTGTAAAATGAGGTATTACTAGCATCTTCCTTGCAGGGTTGTTGAGAGGCTAAAACGAGATCATATACCTCAAGTGCTTTACTAACTTTAAAGCGTTATACAAATGCCAGCTATTTCTATTAAATACTCATAAATTCTGTCCTCTAGTAACAACCCTGAGAAATGAGAAAATTTGGTCCATTTCAGAATAGGTCCCTCCCACTTTTGTCAAGGAGAAGGTACTTTTTTTTAACAAGTGAGCTGTCACATCATACTGCATGTTTGCAAGACATCCGTCTCACACATGTTCACACTAGAAAGATGTTATGTCCCGGATAATATGCATGATAGGATTCCAAGGCAATGACTTCTCTTTTAGCAACAAAATCCAGTGAGGCTTCTGATCAGGATGATTTTTAGAAAATTTTGGTAGTGGGGGGATGCAGTGAGAGTGATGGAAGCTTCTATTTATGATTCTAAAACTGGCCTTAGAAAGTGTGCAGCCATGTTATTTGGAAGGGATTGAGTTGGCAGTGAAATTGATAGAGACAGGATTAATGGATAAAGTGAGAAAAGGGGAGATGAATAAAAGCTTGAGCCTACATTACAGGTAAGCCGTGTAACCCTTCACTATTGTCTACCCACATATTTCTGAGCTAGACTGGAGATCATGTGATTTATTTATTTTGTCATGGTTTCCCAGATGCCTTTTTAGAGATTCCTTTTGACCTTCAGTTTCTCCTACTAAAAAGTCCCAAGGCAGTATTGCCTTGGCTTCCAGACTTCGTTGTCTTTCCCCTAATTTCCTTCTTCAGTTCAAATCCCTGGAAATCCAGGAACCACACAAGCAAGGAAGCATCCATCTACCTTAGTGACCAGTTTATTTCAATGGCAAAGTTGACCTTAAGGTGATGGAATTTCAAGAGATTAATATTAAGAAGGACCAAAGGAATTGCTGTAAAATACAAGGACATCATTGTGTATACAGTTCCTCTATTTCTTAACTGCAACCACATGCTAGGAAGCAGAGAATGGGTGTGTTCTGCTAGGAAACAGACTTCTATTTTTTACCATCCTGTTATTAGTCACAGCAAGGTAAGTGTTTTCTCCTGAAGTATTGTTTAGAAAAAAGGGGGAAGAGAGAGGGGATAGAAAGAGAAAGACAGACACTGGGGAGAAAAAAAGGAAGGAGGAAAGGAGGGAGAGAGGACAGGGGAGAAAGAGAAAGAGAGAGAGAGAGAGAGACAGAGAGAGAGAGAGAGACAGAGAGAGACAGAGAGAGAGAGACAGAGAGAATGATAATGATTTAGGCTTTCACATACAATAGGAAAAAACAAAGACCTGTTCAATTCTTTTGATCTAAGCAGAGCTTATGAGATTTACTGTCCATGTGGGGAATGGTACAGCTTGAGAGTCGAGCTAAAAGAAAAGTAGGAGCTCTCTGGTGACATAAAAGGAGAAAAGCCTTCAACTGAGAAGAGCCTTGGGACCTATGACCTATAGCTCCGAACATTTAGGGAGAGCAATGAAATTGTTCTTTCAGAGCCCAAGTAAACAGGATTAGTTCTTTTGATCAGACCATAAAGTACGAAGATTGACTGCCTTTTAGCTGAAGGCCTGATGTCATCTCTTCTTTTGAGGAAACAAGAGAACAAAATAAAAATAGATCATCTGTATAGTCAAATTTAAAGGAAAAATTCCTCACAGTTACAAGGTATGTTACTCTAGCTCCTACCACGAGATGGAAAAATAAGGAGAAAAGAGGCTTTCCCAAATCATCGGGTCCTGAGAAGCTGGCTGCAGAGGATTCCTACAGCACATTTAAAAAAAAATCATATGGGTAGAAATTTCATGAAAGCTCATGGGATGGCAGAACTAGAGCCGGAAGGGACCTAGAGGCTCTCTGGAGAGGAAATAGAAGCACAGAGAAGGGAAGTGACCCAACTGAGGACACTCAGGTAGTAAGTGTCAAAGCCTAGAGTTGGACCCAGATCTTTTGACTACAAATCTGGTTATCCTCCCACTACATCAGAGAACATTCGCTATCCTCCCCTGTGAAATGAAGGGGGGGATCACACTAAGAGAGGCCTAAGACCCATTCCATCTCTGAATCTCTGGTCTTATGATATCATCCTTGAGCTCATTTTGTAATTCTTTTATTTTTTTCTACCCCATCCCAAACTTAACTTAGAAGCAGAAAAGAGCAGCTATTATTTAATAAGGTTCTGACTCAGAAGCTTGTGTTCATATGAATGGGAGTTGGCCCTAGCCATCTGTACAGAGCCTATTTGTAGTCAGTACCTTTGGCACAATCTTTCTAAATATCTGTCTAGCTATCTATCTCAATGTTCTCTCTCTCTAGCTATCTACAGTAACTATTTACTATATATCATCTGTCTATGGATATAGGAGCATAGTAAGGCACATGAAAAAGAGGAACATTACCATACTATAAGAAATGATAACTACAGAGAAGCATTGGAAGACACAGAGAAATTGATACAAAGAGAAATAAGCAGAACCAAGAAATCAATATGCAGAATTATTACAACAATGTAAATGGAAAGAACCACAACAATAAAACTAAAAGTGAATGCTTTGCAATTATAATGACCCCATTTGGTGCCCAAAACAAGATACGTGAATATCCACAGAGAGTGGCCACTAGGGTGTGGAACACTATAGACACTATTGGACTTGACTGATAAGTTGATTACTTTGGCTGAACTTCTTTTCTCTCTTTCTTTCCTCTTTGCTATAAAGCGTGATTGTGGGATGCACAGGGAGGAAGGATATGTTGAGAAATGCGGGTGATGGGGAAAATGGATTATCAACATTTTTTTTAAACTTGGCAAATAATTTTTGCTGCAAATATTTTGGTGTAAATTGACCTTTCATTTCTACCTTTGACATCCTCAGGGTACATACCTAGTAGTGGGGTCTCTGAGTCAAAGATAAGTCATAAGATTTCCAAAGAATGCTAACACATTACTGATGTCTCTGGGACTACTAGAATTCAATATTAATAAATTACTTTGTAACTCACTAGGCCTTATTCTACTGTGGAGCTAAAAATGCATTTACCAGTGCTCTTCTGAATATCACCTACAAACTCAATATCTATATTCATAGGCCAGTTTTGTATTCTCAAGGTTCACCAAGACCTTCACAGCCTTCCAGCTCAGAGCTCCCTTCTCCACACTAAATCCATGTCTTTATCTTGAGGATATCCTCTCATTCTAATGCCTCGTGGGGCCTTCCAACACCATATGCTTTCATAAGGTACAAAGTACTGTGTGAGGCCTCAAAGAAAAGGAGGAATTAGGAGTAAAGTACTGCAGTGATAGGAATTCTGGACTTGGGATCCTGAGTCATCAGGGCTGTCATTTACTAGTTATGTCCTTCAGGTAAATCACTTCATGGCTTAGAACTCAGTTTCCTCCTCTGTACTGTATCAGAAGCTCTTTTCCATGTCATGGACCTCCTTTGGCAGTCTGGTAAAGTCTATGGGTTCCTTCTCAGAACAATGTGTTTAAATGCATAAAATAAAATATACAAGCTTACAAAGGAAACCAAATAAACTGAAATATAGTTATGAAGATATATGTTAATTTTTTAAAAAGTTCACAGACCCTAGGTTAAGGACCCCTGAACTACAAGATCTCTGAGGTCTCCTACAACTCTAAATCTATTATCTTCTGGCCTTTTTGAGATTGACACCGTGCAAAACAACACTCATGCTCTGCCTAAGATCAAAACAGACCCTGCTATGAGGGCTAAGTACTGGGCTTGGTTTTCTCATCTGCAGGCCTCGGTTTTAGAGCTAGAAAGGACCCTTCAAGGCATTGAGGCCAACTCCCTCCGCTTACAGATGAGGAAAGTGAGATGACCTCTAAAGTTCCTTCCGCCTCTGATTCTCTGATCCATTGAAATATGAAGAGTGGCATCAGAGTTGGGATGGAAAGAATGGAAAGAAGTTGAGCCAGCTCCAGTTTCTTAGGGACAAATAAAGTCATAGGAACTCTCAGAGCTGTTTTACATTCTGTCATTTGATTCGATGATGAAAGAGTCTTTGACTTTCTGCTTCTACCCAGAAAGAAATGTAAAGTTCTTCTTCTTCCATTGTCTTAGGCCCCAGTGTTCAGGGCCCAGGATACCCTTTCATCTCCAAAACAGGCCTTGGTGTTCTTATCTATGTCCATTCCTAGAGAATTCTGGGAGAGGTCCTCTGGGAATGCTGCTGCTGATTGAAAGAATAAGGATATAGCCTTGTGTGGTGTCCATGATGGAGATGGAAACCTCAGGATGTTCCAGGAGCTCCTTATGTAGCATTTTCCAGAGCAGGCTCAGAAAGCTCAGGAGGAAGTTGCTGGTGACCTTTGCCCTGCATGTCTGAAAAAGACCCTGTTCCCCTTAAGGGAGACATGTTCAGTCTTATGCTTTGGTTCAAAACATCAAGTACACAAAATCAAGACTAGAGAGACAGTTCACGCAAAAAAAGATATGAGAGTTTTACTGGACTACATACAAGAAAAATATAAGCCAAGCTATGCCATGCCATGGATGCTTCCAAATTATCTTAGGCTTCATTAAGAAGAACAGGGTCCAGAAGAAGGAAAGTGACACTGTTTTCTGCCATAGTTAGGACATATCTGAGGTAGCATTTAAAGTTCTAGACACCACATTATATGGATGCTATCATAAAACAAGAGTCTATCTAGGGTAGGTTGACCTAGATTGTGGAGGGACCACTTTAGAGCCAGAAGAAAACTTAGAGACCACAGAGTCTAAGGCATAAGTTGAAGTAACTGGGAATGTTTAGCGCTGCGCCTGCAGTCAGGAAGACCTGAGTTCAAATGCCTCAGATACTTAATAGTTTTGTGACCCTGGGCAAGTCACTTAACTCTGTTTGCCTCAGTTCCTTATCTGTTAAATGAGCTGGAGCAGGAAATGGCAAACCAGTGTGTCTGCCAAGAAAACTCCAAATGAGGTCACGAAGAGTCAGACATGACCGAAAACGACAGAACAACCATGGCACGTGAAAAAGTGATGTAGAGTTGTCTTGCTTGATCCCAGGGCTCGCTAGGGTAGAACTAGGAACAGCGCATAGAAATTACAGAGGAAGATTTCAGCTTAAAGGAAGGAAAACCTTCCCAGCCACTAGAACTATCCCAAAGTAAAGTGAGTTGCCATCACAGGTAGGCTCTCAAGTGGAGGATGAAGAACCATTCAAGTGAGATGTTTGCAGGCATCTGTTCATGTAGGGACTGACTCAGATGGCCTCTGGGCTTCCTTCCAGTTCTGGGATTCTGCCTTTATCTTTGCAATGACAAGAAGAGAGCAGAGTCCAGGGCCTAGGACATCAGGCTAGTTCCCACCAAAGAGGATGGGGAGTCAGATCAGCTGTTGTGAAAAAGGCTGGTATGGAGAAGAGTTTATGGAAATCTTCAAAGCCTGAACAAGAAAAAAGATTCCATTAGCAACAATTAACCATGCAGCAGTGGGAAGCGATTGCAGTTTATCTATGATAAATGGAAGTCGGACTATATTGTGTACCAAACAGCATTATTGCAGAATGTTCTTTTAGCAATAGAAATAACGCAGGTTATTAGTTATTCAAATTGATGGCTGACTCTTAAAATGATATCACCAGCAACACCATGAAGGATGTTCACTCCTGGGCAAGCAATAGCTAATGTAATGAGCCCAGATGGAACTGTTCTTTCTAAGTGATTTACCTAGACCAGGAAGCTCATTTATCTCCCAATAAAACAATCCCCCAACAAAAGCCCACATTTGTTTCCAGGTTACAGCTGTTTATCACACCTCATAAAACCGGGAAGGGGGGGGGTGATCATCAGAGTGTGTGATCATTGAAACCAGGGATTAGAGGCCTGCTGAAGCCCATATGTGGCACTTGAACTGGGTAACCTTAGGGTCAAGTTAGAATTCAGTCACTTGGACTTTGTCTCTATGCTTCTCAGGCATTGCCATGACAAATTACCTTCAGGGGATCAGTGAAAACTACTACTGGCACTTGGCAGTTTATGAGCCCCCAAACCCAAACAGAGATGGAAGAAAATTACTTATATGTGGATTAAATCAGACACTTTTGAACTTTAAAGGGAAGTGAGAGATCACCAGTTCGACACTCTCATGCGACAGAGGAGGAAGAAATAGCGTGGTAGACTGGGAAAGCGTATTTAGTTTAGAGCCAGGTTCAAATCCCAAGTAAGCCACTTATTATCTACGTGTCCTCTGGGCCTGTTTCTCATCTTTAAAATTAGGGGGATGGGGTAAATGATCTCTAAAGTCCCTTACAATTAAGATGGAATAATTTAGGCCCAGTAGGGTGAAATAATAATAATTATAGCATTTATACAGCTCCTTAAGTTTTTCAAAGTGCTTTACATGTTTTCATTCAATCCTTGCAACCACCAGGTACAATTATCCCATTTTCCAGATGCAAAAATCGAGGCTGAGAGGTTGAGTGACTTGTCTAAGGTCACCAGCCAGCTAGTGGTAGAGTGGGAACCAGATTTCTTGCTTTGAAAGCCAGTGCTTCTGCCGCCTACTCCCTACCCCAATCTGTTTCACTGCTGACCGGGATCCCTCAAAACGAGCTTTACCTGCAAACATGATCCTGTGAATATGCAACATCAAGGAAGGCTAGAGAATTGAAACATACAGAGCACTAAATCTCTGTCTTAGGGCAACTAGACAAGCAGAAGTCAAGTATGGGCTTCTCGAGGTATGAAAAGAGCTCGAGAACTACGGCATTTCATTTTCTGTCCTGTTGCCTAGACACCCCCTTCTCCTCCGAATTTCTAATACAAAATGATTGCCTGTTGTCACCCATACCCCATACAGTTAAATCAGGATTAAGTGACAGGTAAAGTGTATTTTAAAGGCAAAATAAAAGCACTTGATTTCACTCAGAATGTGGGCACCTTCCGAAATAGGCCCTGGCTCTCCTGAATAAGCCTGATTGTTGACAGGGTGACATTAATTTTAAACCATTCTTCAGATTTCAGAGCGCTCAGGCTCGACTTGATTACAGACCACACTGGCCACTACCACATTTTGTTTTTACCAATTTGCTACTATTAGTTTATAGCCTACCGTCCTTTTAGAGCAAAGCTATGGAGATGTATCCCCCACCCCAGATAAAGCCAGGCTATCAAAACTCTTTTGCATTTTGCATATATTGGAGAAAATCTACTGGTTTCCAATGCCATCCTGCAGCAGAGAGGGGAGGCAGCTAATCTAACTCTCCTACTTTGGGGGAATTGTTTTCATCTGTAATTTTCCTACAAATGTGCAGCATTGTGCCAAGCCACATCTTGCCCCCTCCCTAGGCTTCCAAGCTTCCTGCCTGAGATACCTCCTCTGCTTCTTCCTAAGCTTCCTGATTGGCCTGTGCAGGCTGGTGAAGAGGGGCCAGGCCATACTGCTGCCTAAGGCCTGAGGGCCCCATTGCCCATCAGGCTAACCCCAATGTAAAACCATGAACCTTCCAATAATCTGCCTTCCTCAGTGAAGTCACTGTCAACCTTGCCTGGACTTCTCCATGGGCCCTCCCCACCCCCTGCTATTCAGTCCCTCACTCCCATCCCTCTCAATCCTATACCACCAGTGTCCCTGTCTCTTCCACTGCATTCTCTGGAATGCTTGCTTCATAATTAAACTTCCTTTCATCTGTAACCTTGTCCTTTCTCTCATCTTGTGACTCTGAGACCTGGCTCCCTCCCGATGACATTTCTTCCCTGGACAACCTTTTCCTGTACTGACTGCACTGTGACTCATATGCCTTATTCACTGATCACAGTGGGAGTGAGGCCTACTAAGTCCTCACTTCCCGTTGCCATGTACAGACCTTTCTGCTTCCTCCATGACTCACTAACCTCTCTTCCTGTAAGATTCATTCAATCTACATGTATTACTCAGCCCAGATTCTGGTGGCTGTTATATACCAACTTCCCCCTTCCTAAATGAGTTCAGAGATCACAGTTTTCCTCTCCATACCAATTCCTTCGCTCATTCTAGGATACTTCAACATATATGTTCATGTTTCCTCCATCTACTCCAACTACACACAGGAATGCATATTCATCATCCATAACTGTTCCACTTCCACATAGAGCATGAAAGGCAACTAGAGGCAGCTAGGTGGCTCAGTGGAGAGAGCATGGGATTTGGAATCAAGAAAACCTGAGTTCAAATCCACTCTCAGAAATTTACTAGCTGTGAGGCCCTGGGCAAAATACCTTAACCCTTTGAGGTTAAGTTTCCTCAATTGTATAATGAGGATCATAATAACATCTACCTTCCAGGGTTTTTGTGAGACTCAAATGAGATAAGTCATAAACCACTCTGCACAGTGTTTGGCACATGGTAAGCTCTATAGAAACATTATTATTATTCCATGTTTAAGACCTCTAAATTTCCTTTATCTGATCATAAACTTTTTTCTTTCCTTTCTCCCTATGCTCTGTTCCTCTTAAATCTACTCTGTGTCCTCGCCATGACTTCCAATTCCTCTATCTTTCATATTTCAGGCCATCACTTCTCTTCTTTTTTTTTAATTTATTTTTAATATGTTTGGTTTTCAGCATCGATTCTCATAGGCATTTGAATTACAAATTTTCTCCCCATTTCCTCCCCCCCCCACTCC
>CM053628.1:23939471-23966722 GCA_028646595.1 Phalanger gymnotis | reverse complement strand
AGACTAAAGAGTTCTATGTTCCATGCTTGGGCGGATGCGCTGCCTCACCAGCACTCCTCCTTCCCCAAGAACCCCCTACCCAGACTGGGCTTAAATCTTCAGCAGGCTCTTCACTCCTGCTCTGATCAGCCACTTAATTCCTCTCACCAGGTGGGCCTGGGGCCAGAAGCAACTGCAGCCATAGTTCTAAAGCTGCCCCACCTCCGCTGCCCCAAGGGTGGTGGCCAAACCCCAAACTCAGTCCTGCAGCTTTTTCCACTAACCTTCTCTGTTGTCTTTGCTCTTTGTGTGTTATAAGGTCTGGTAGATGCCACAGCTAAGTAATTCATGCCTGTAGGGCACTCTCCGCTCGGCTGCTGGTCTGGCACCGCGCTGGGCTCTGCTTGGCTCAGCTCTGCTCCCCTCAGCTGGGAGTTGGGAGCTCTGTGTGGGACAGACCTTACCCAGAGACCATCCAGGCTGTCCTGGGCTGGAGCCCTGCTTCCCTCTGTCACTTTGTGGGTTCTGCAGCTCTAGAATTGGTTCAGAGCCATTTTTTATAGGTTTTTGGAGGGACTTGGTGGGGAGCTCACGCCAGTCACTGCTTCCCAGCTGCCATCTTCCATCGCTTCTCTTCTATTTACAATCTCCTCCCTTCCCCATCTTAACCCCTGATAACCTAGTTCAAATTTACACTAGAGTTCCTTGCTTCCTTGTCCTATAACTGATAGCACCTTGCCAAACACTGATCTTGGATTACTCTCACCCATCATATGCCTCCCTCCCTCCTGCTCCCACGCTAGTGAACGGAACTGGAGAAAATCAGGAAACCCTGCTGACTGGTCTTTTGCCAACTGATGCCCCCAGCCAGGCAATTCTACTAGCTTCCCTAGTTGATTCGCTTTGCCATTCACCTGAGCAACCATTCCACACCTTCTGTCCTTAGGCCTTTTTTGGGCACTCTTCCCCTGGCCTTCTCTGCTAAGGGCTTTATTCACCTTGAACTTCACTTAAAAAACTGAGACCATTCAGCACAAGTTCCTCCTTCTCCCCTCCCCCTCTGTTATTGTTGTTAACTATATGCTTGGCTCAAGTCTCTGATGATGTGGTAGACCTTCTGCTTGCCAAGGCTAATAACTCTACACGTACCCTCAATCCTATCCTTTACCGTCTTCTCCCGCAGACTGTTCTGATTATCTTTCTCACTTTCACACTAATCTTCAATCTCGCCCCACTTACTGGTACTTTCCCTGCTATCTACAAATAGATAGTCAAAATCTCCCTTATCCTCAAAAATACCATCATTCTATCCATCCATGCCTTTCAGCTATAATCCTATATTTCTAAACTCCTTGGAAATTAAATGGCTCCTCTTCCCCTGTTCTTACTTGCTTCTAAACCCTCTGAAATCTGCAGTCTGACCTCATTATTCAATTGAAATTGCTCTCCAGAATGAGCAAAGATCTCTTCATCATTCAATGTAATGGCCTTTCCTTGGTCCTCAGCATTCTTGACTTGTCTTCAGCATACAATGCTGTTGGCTACCTTCTCCTCCTGGACATGTTCTTCTTGGGGTTTTCAATACCTTACCCTCTTCTTGGTTCTCCTGCTACTGGTCCGATCACGATTTCTGGATCTCTGTCCACATCGTGTCCATTAATTATGGGCATCCCCCCCAAAGTTCTGCCCTGGGTGCTCTTTTTTCATAACCACACTCTCTCATCTAGTTGTCTCATCAACTCCCACGGATTTATCTCTACGCAAGTGACTCCCAGTTCTATTTAACAAGCTCTAGTTTCTTTGCTGAGCTCCATTTCCGCATCACCAACTACCTGTTGAATATTTCAAACTCGATGTCCATCACGTCCAAAAATTCCTTATCTTTCCCTCTAAACCTACATTTTCCTGAAATTATTTATCACTAACAAGGATACTATCATTCTTCCAATCACCTAGGTTTGTAAACTTAGTGTCATCCCTGACTTCTCTCTCTCTTTCATTCACTATATCTATCTATCTATGTATATATTATTAATTTCCAAATCTTATAATTTTTTTCTCTAAAATATCTCCTATATACTTTCCCTTCTCTCCACTCAAACAACCACCACCCTAGCTCAGACTCTCATCATATCTCTCTTAGATTATTACAATAATAGTTGTAATAGATTATTATTTTAGATTACAATAATCTTACACAATATACAATAATCTCAGATTATTACAATAACTTTTTCCTTTTTTAGTTGTTTTTTTAGAGGAGGAAAGGCATAGCAATTGGGGTTAAGTGACTTGCCCGAGGTTATACAGCTAGTACATGTGTCAGACATCTGAGGTTGGATTTGAACTCAGCTCCTCCTGACTCCAGGGCCAGTGCTCTACTCGTTGTGTCACCTAGCTACCCCCTTACAATAACATTTTAATTGGTCTTCCTGCCTTAAGTCTTTCCCAGCTAGAATCCTCGTCATACTAGACTGCCAAAGTAATATTTCCAAAGCATATTTCTGACCATGCAACCCATGAAGGAAATGGACACTGCCGAATTACACATCATCCTTCGCTGTTTACCCTCTCATATCTCCCCACATTTAATCTGCTGCCAAGTCCTGTCCATTCCCTCTTCACCACATCTCATGTGCCCCTCCTTCTCTCTTCTGATGCTGCCACCACCCTGGTACAGGGGCCTCACACCTGGACCAATCCAACAGCCCAGTCTGGTTGGTCTTACTGCTTCAAGTTGGCCCCACAGCAGTCCATCCTCCATTCTCCTGTCAAAGTCATCTTCCCAAAGCACAGACCTAATCATATCACTCCCCTCATCCACACTTCAACAAATTCCAGTGACTCCCTAATAACTTCTAAGATCAAATATAAGGTCCTTTGTTTGGCATTTTTTCACAACCTGGCCCCTTCCTTTGGTTGTTCAGTCATTTTCAGTCATGTCCCAAACTCTTCATGCCCCCATTTGAGGTTTTCTTGGCAGAGACACTGCAGTGGTTTCCCATTTTCTTCTCTAGCTCATTTTACAGGTGAGCAAACTGAGGCAAACAGGGTTAAATGACTTGCCCAAGGTGACACAGCTAGTTTCTGAGGCTGGATTTGAACTCAGGACCTCCTGACTCTAGGGCAAGTGCTCTACCCACTGCAGGACCACCTAGCTGTCTGGCACCTTCCTACCTTTCCAATATTCTCCAACCAAACATTTTACAATTCAGTTATACTAGCCTCCTTGCTGTTTCTCCCATGCAGAATGCCATCTCCTCTCTCCATGCTTTTGCAATGGCTATCCCCCCCGCCTTAAGCCTAAAATACTCAGCCTCACAGCTTCTGACTCTTAGAATTCCTCACTTCCTTGAAGGCTCAGTTTAAGCTGAGCATGTTCAGGAGGCCTTCCCTGATCATGCCAGCTGCTCTGAGGGTTACTTTATATCTCTCTACTCTCCTCTTATTGAGTATGTTCCAATTCATACATGCTGTCTCCCCCATTAGAATGTAAGCTCCTTGCAGGCAGGCGCTTTTTGTGTTTTCTTTGTATCCCTAGCACTTAGCTCAGGACCTGGAATGTAATAAGCACTTAATGTTTCCTGATCGACTGATTTTGATACCATCTCTTTCATTTCTGTTTTCCTCCTTCAACTGCTATTCACTTCCAAGAAGTGATACAATACAATGGAAAGAATGCTAGATTTAAAGGCAGAAGGCCCTGGTTGGCAAGAGCAATGGATTTGGACTCAGAAGACCTGGGTTCAAATGCCAGTCTTGCCACTTACTGAATGTATGACCTTGGATAAAATGCCTAAAAACCCTAGGCCTCAGTTTTTTCATCTGTAAAATGACAGGGTGGAACTAGATAATTTTTGTTTGTTTTTTCTTTTGGAAGGGGGAAGGCAGGACAATTGGGGTTAAGTGACTTGCCCAAGGTCACACTGCTAGTAAGCGTGTCAAGCATCTGAGGCTGGATTTGAACTCAGGTCCTCCTGACTCACTGTGCCACCTACCTGCCCCAGAACTAGATAATTTTTAATGTCCCTTCCAGCTCTAAATCTGTGGTCCTATGATCTAATCTTTACTAATAAATAAGCAGAAAAGCCTTGATTCAATCCTATAGAGTCTGGGATCTGACTTTATAAAGAGGGGTCAAATGCAAAAAGTGAACAATAAAAAGGAAACAAGCACCAACAGAAATCCAAGAATTGCTTTCTTGTAAATGGCGGGGTGAGGGTAGAGAAAGATAGGTCACCTATAAGATTGTTTTAAGGTTTATGATATATTTTACATAACTCATCTTATTTGTTCTTTTTAAGGGCCTGTGATGGAAGTAATGCAGGTATTGCTGTCTCCATTTTACAGATGGGAAAAATGAGGCTCAGAAAGATGAAGTGACTTATAGGGCTGTAGAGTCAGGAATAGAGATGAGACCTGATTTCAGGTCTTCTGACTTCAAATCTGATTCATTTGTCCTCTCCCCAGAACAGGCAATAGAACAGAAATGATCAAATTTAAATCATTTTCACTGGTGTTCAAAAAATACTTTCAAAAGAAAGAATTATCAGTAGCAATCAGAACTGATAAACCATATTGCTCACTGTGAATACCTGGGAAATAAGGCAAATTAGCAGAAAATTTCAAGTCTATTCACAAATATTTTCATACAGAAATACTCAAGTAAATGGTATTTAGTCACAAAGCTGACTGTGCTTTCAAATAAATGTACACCTTACTAAAAAGGTAAAATACACAGAGCTAGAGGACCCATTTTAAATCTACCAATGATGAGCTGTGTGACTTTGGTCTAGTCTTTTCCCCTCCTCTAACGGTAAGTTCTTTCTCTGTAAAGTGACAAGGTTAGGCTTGATAATCTCTAAGGTTCCTCTGAGCTCTAGATTTCTGATCCTAAGATGTAGATGTTCTCCCTAAAATCATTCAAATGATAAGCCTCATCATTTTTGAACACACTAACAATGTTTCTCCACCCCTTTCCTAATCGTCAAGCTCATCGCTCCTGTTCACCAACATCTCATTAATGAACTCGAAGAATCTAAGCTTCTCTAGGGAGAAGAAGCATAGTAATATTCAACATTTGGAGGACAAGAGCTCATTCAAGAACGTTTTCATTCAATTCAGTTTCATCCATGTTGTGCTTCCTGGTAGGGTCTCCATGGGGGCTGCGGAGTTGAGCTCTGCCCAAGATCTCGCAAATGTTTTGCGTGCAAATAACTATAAACCAAGTCGGAATATGACAAGTGCCATAAGAGACACACCAAAGTGATATCAATATTGTGGCTGTATCCCTGCAATGACAACACAATTAGAGAAAATCAATCAACATGTCAATTTGTCTATCCATTATCAAGTGGGTTGGCCAATCCCTTTTTTCCCCCTGTAATTACAGATATGAGAGATAGCATAAAAAAGTAAAGAAAGTACTGCACTTGGAGCAAGGAAAACTTGAGTTGAAATGCTGCCTGTGACACATACTAGCAGTGTGACCATGGGCCAGTCATTTACACTCTCTCAACTTCAAGCAACATTTAAAGCAGTAAGCTACAGAGAAGTTGATTCCACCCAAGTGAAATGTTAGGTCCTTGATATACTGACTCGTTTGACAACTCATATTGATGCTATAGGTAGATAGCGCTTTTTACTTAGATTGGGTCTCAATCTTACTTTTGTGTGCAATTCAGTTGGGAGCTGAATGGCTCCTTTGGAATGGGGAAGAAATAGGTAACCTTCTGAACCTTCCTGTTTTGTAAGAATGGAGTAGAGGTACAATCCAGAGAATTTTTGTTTAGACCAATTAAGAGCAATGCTTCAATGAGAGGAATATATTTGACTGTCCTAATTTGAAGCCATAATCTGGCGACCAGATTACAGAATTGTAATAAAAATGCTGTGGCCTATTAATACTACCCATCCTTAATCCAAGAAAACCCTCCTTTCCTATCTGTCCTTGGAACTAATAGTTTGGTATTACCCTTGTCCCTTACTGTAATCTATTTCTGTTTTGAATTGCTGTTTCCATGTATATGTGTTCTGTGGTATGATGGAAAATCCACTGGGGGTGCAATTAGAAGACCCGAGTTCAAGTCTTAACTTTGCCATTTAATTGCGGTTATAACATCTTAGCTGGGCCGTCGCCACTCGACTTGACTTCTGTCTTGCCACTGAACTCCGATGACTCTGGAGGAGGAAGCAAGGCTGATGACTTTGAGCAGCTCTGCCTCAATTAAATCCAATACACACCCAAGTCAAGACATCACTCTCATGATGTCATTGGTCCTCTTCAAGAACATGGGACGAACCACAACAATAACCTCTCAGTGCCCCTGTTTCCTTTTCTGTGTTTGCATTATCCCTCTATTGGGCTGGAAGCTCCATAAAGACAGGCACCAGGGTGGTCTTATCTAAAGTCTCTATTTCCCTCAGTGTAGCAAAACATAGTGACTATTTGATGTGTTTTTGAATTGAATATGAAAAACAGGTATAATGATACTTGTACTACCAACCTTATAGGACTGTTGGGAGAAAATACAGTAAGAGAATATTTTTACTTCCTCTCTCTGTTTCCCTCTCCCTGTCTCTCTCACACTTGAGACTTACACAAGGCTTTTCAGAGTTGGTGCATGGTAAATATTGGTTAAATTGGATCTGATTGAATTGACTTCTCATGGCTTAAATAGCCCACAGCTAGAAAATCAGAATATAGGTTTATCCTTCCCTCCATGGCCCCAGTTTTCTAGTTTCCTCAGTCCTAAGGACAAGAAGAAAGACATTCTTGGTATGTGATGACCTGTCTTCCTTGGGCAGTTAAGAAGCGACAGCAATTGAATTTGCCTTCTGTGAATCTTAAAAGGGATGCAGAGAAATTAACAGCTTGAAGCTTTCATTCCCCACCCTTGTGGTCAGGTTATTCAATAACGATATTGTCCAATACTGACACTGAAATAAAAGGGAAAGGGAGGTAAGGGAGTCTTTGAATTCCATTCAATAAAACCTCTTATCCAGAAGGCAACCAGTGGCTTGAGGGCAGCTTTGTGCCTTTGAACTCCTAGATCTTTATGAAAATATGAAAGCATGAAAAGTCAAAAATGCATCTTTGAGCCTCGGTTCCAATTTCTAACCACTCCCCCCTTTACCTGAAGAATATACGAAACATTTATGATTGAAGTTGGGGGGCTGTGGTTGGGGAACTCACTCAGGATAGAAGGCAAAACATATTCTCTTTCCCTACTTTGGCCAGCCAAAGTGATCCCATTATCCAAACTCTTTAGGAATGGCTATCATTCTAAACACCCTTGATAAGTTTCTAAAAAAAGCTATTATGCAGAGGCACCGACTGAGGCTCAGAATGATGAAGTGTTTGTTCATGGTCACCCAACTAGTAAGTGTCAGAGGCTGGATTTGAATCCAGGTCCTCCTGACTCCAAATCCCACACTCTTGGATTCATGCTTCTTCTTAAAGAGAGCAAAGATTAATAACCTTATTCCCAAGAAATCCTATTTCATTCTCAGGACAACAATTTCTGGGGAGTCAAATGATAATTTCTTTGTGCCTTTCCCTCCTTGGAATGAAAGACAGACTAAATGAAGTGCAATGCTTTCAAAAATCAACCATATGCCAAATATACTTGATAAAGATACCACATTGTTTGAATGGCTGATCAACATACGCTTCCCAAGGAAACACACAACAGCTTACAATGAGCCAGCCACCTGTTATTCTATTTTTCGTCTGCTGGCTCAGGGGCTTTGCTGTTCACCGTCTCTGGAAGTATATCTAACAACTTCACCACAATCCTAAGCCAAGGATAGGCCAACAGAGCAGGTACTTTGTCAGGGATGCCCAGGGCAGGGATTCCTGTAGCTGTTTGGGGTTTGGGTCAGACTGGCTTGGAGGGGCTGTCCAGAACCAAGGGCTCTAGAAAAGCCAGGCCATTTTTATTAATCCACTGATGGAGAATTCCATTTTCTCTTCTGATTCGAGCTTGGTAGCTCTTCCATAAACAAATCAGTGTTATTAGGTTTGTTTAGTTTGGGGCCAGACATGTGGTTTCCTTAGCCAGTGAACTCCCTGTAAAGAAACTCCCTTCCAGGCCTAAGGGTTGCCTGGGGCACTGTGAGGTTCACAAACTTTCTCCCAGTCATGCAGCTAGTGTCAGAGGCAGAAATGAGATTCATGTCGTCTTTCAAACTCTGAGGTCTCTTCTCCATTTCCTATGCCATGCTGTCTATCAAGCCTTATCTAACCAAAAGCAATTTTGCCCTTTAAATTCAAGCTGTTTCAATGGTATAGAAGTCTCTTCTGAAAGATCTCCTATGTTGGTCTTATCAAGGCATTTGTTCAATCTGCAGGCATTCACTGAGTTCCAACTGTGTGCCTTTCTCTATGGTAGGTATTACGGGATCCTAGACTCAAAGAGTTAAGAGCTGAGAGGGAGATCCAAGGCCAGAGAGGCCAACATCTCCCTCATCCACTGCATCCTGGGCCATCGCCAGTCATCCTGATCTTTGTCCTGCTACTGCACTTTGATGACTCAGGAAGAGACGGTGAGGCTGCTGACTGTACAGCTCTGCCTCACTGAAAGCCAATCCACAAGCAAGTCAAGACATCACCTCATCATGTTATTGGTCCCCTTGGAAAACAAAGGACAAACAACAACTCCCCCAGGAATCTTCTAGATCAGGAAAATGATGTCCTGAGAGATTAAATCACCCACGTAGTAACTGTCACAGGTGGGATTTAACTCCAGCTCCTCTGACACCAGAGCCGGGACTGTTTCCATTGTACCGTACTGTCTTCCTACATTATGGAAGAACATCCTGAATCTCAGGTAAGACTGCAAATATACACTCTGAGAGCAGGAAGGGAACTCCGACTGGCAATCGGCTTTAGTCCAGGATAATAAAAAAACTCCACATAGACAGCAGAGAAAAGGTGAGGCACAGGGCAGAGGGTCAATTTACTGTTCTAGCCAGAACTGATTTTCTGCTGCTTCTGTTAGAATCAGTAAAATAGGTTGTTAAAACAGCTGTGTGATATAGTGTTAGACTAGTGAAATGCTCAAGATCTGGGTTCAAGTCTTATACCAGACATTTACTAGTCTTCTTTTTGGAGGGGCTGAGAACTTCAACATCTAAGCAGATCAGTAAAGGCTTTGTGTAAGAGGTAGCACTTGAACTGGGCTTTGAAAGAAACTAGAGATCTTAAAATGCAGAGATGAGGAAGGAACGCATCTCAGGCAGAGAAACGACAGCCTATTCAAAGGTATGGAGGTGGGAGAGGGAATTTTGTGTACAAAGAACAATAAGTAGGCTAGCTTGGCTGAAATGTAGGGTATGGGAAGGGAAGTAATATAAAGTTGAAAAGAAAGTTGGAGCCAGACTGTGAAAAGATTTAAATGCCAGATAGGAGTTTGTTTTCATTTGAGAGGTGATAGGGAGTCACCAAAAGTTTTGGAGAGAGTGAGTCGCATTGACCAATGAGATGCTTTAG
The DNA here is from genome assembly GCA_028646595.1 of Phalanger gymnotis. Taxonomy (NCBI): domain Eukaryota; kingdom Metazoa; phylum Chordata; class Mammalia; order Diprotodontia; family Phalangeridae; genus Phalanger; species Phalanger gymnotis. Next base: position 23,957,250 of record CM053628.1, on the reverse strand, counting down.
GAATATCAATTCTGGCAGCTGTGTAGAAGGCTGGGGATGGGAAGGAGACTTTTAGGAGGTTATTGGAATAGGTCAGAGCAGAGATGATAAGGAGGAGGAGAACGGCCTTAGTCCTTTCATATTCCCATACTTTTCTTCTTTTAAGAGTCAGAAACTAGCCTTCCTTTAAAGGAAAATAAGCAACCATCAATAACTGCTGGATTTCAACCTGGCCACCATTTCCCTGACAAGCTTTTAGCAGCTCTGCTCTGGGGGTGGCAGTTTTCCCATTTGTATTCCATGGTATAACAGGGTGGCCCTGGCTACTGGGCCGCAAAAAGGCTGGTCAACCAGGATGTCACGGAGAATGCTTTGAAACCATACCCTCTTCTTTCTCTATGGAAAGGATTCTAACAGGAAAACAGTATGCTAGCAAGACACATCGCATCCTTGAAATGAATGCAACAGTAACGATATACACATTTATAATTTACCTAATTCAACTGCATTGTTGCAGGTGTCAATGGGAAGAGGAAAAAGAGTTTGCCAAGAGAAGCTAAAATTCGCAAATTCCCAGAATGTTGTTTCAGGCTTGATCTCTGGGTTGCGCAGAATGGTTCTAAGTTATGAAGGGGCACGAGAGCACCCCCTTTCGGAGCCAATTTACCAAAGTGGAATCCTTTGTATTTAGATGTTCACTGCAGAACGATGCCCCATTTTCCAGGTAATGTACAAGCAAAGCACTAGGTGGGACTGCCTATAAACAACAAGAACATTCATTTCATGAAATGCCCTTTGTCATTGTTAAGCTGTTGTAGTGTAACCCAGACTTTATAATTTTTAGGTCATTCAAAATTTTAAGGTAATGAAAACACTTAAGTACAGCAACAATCAATTATTTCTTTAATCTGATTTACAACATTCCCACTGCTTGAGTATTTGGAATATCGAGTGTATGTGGATGCCATGGAAGAGCACCCATAAAACACCACCATCTGGCCTACACTGCCACAAGTTTGGAATTAGGGAATGATGACGAGTTGGAGAGTTCTTACCTCAAAGGACAGCTATGATCATATGATTAAAAAAAGAATGTACAGTTAGGATTCTGGCCTCAGGCTGGCTTTCATTCATACTCCATGAATGGCATTCCTTTTCCTAGCACAAACATCCTGCAATTTTTCCATAAGTACTTGCATATAACACATCATTGGGAGCATGCTGCAATCTGCCCAGCACCTAAAGGGCAACTGATAAATATTTTCCAAATGAACCATAATAGTGCCAGCAGAGCTAATCCATTTGTTTTCATTTGTCTCCTTTTTCAGGTTTTATCTACATATGCTACCGGAATAATTTAGTTCAGCTGGATATAACATTCAGGGGTCTGCAAGATTGTGTTCAGTGGACAATCAAGAATAGTGAATTAAAAACCAGCTCCAATAATTACTAGTTATATGACTATGGACAAGTTCCTTTTCCTCTTTGAGCTTCAGCTTCTTCCTCTGTAAAATGGGGATAACAGAACTTGTACTGCCTACCCCACAGCGTCGGTGAGAGGAAAATGCTCACAAGTAAAACCATAGAAATGTGTGTTATCCCCACCCATGTTCTTTCATTTGTTTTGTGCAGTGATCCTGTGTGTAGCTTTCTGTCGTGTACTTCCCCAATATTATGCAAATGAGCTCACACTCTAAATCAGTGCTGAAGTTCCAAGTGAGGAAATTCTATGCAAGTAAGTACCTTTTCTAGGGGCAGCTAGGTGGCACTGCAATTGATAGAGCACCAGCCCTTGAGTCAGGAATACCCGAGTTCAAATCTGACCTCAGACACTTACTAGCTGTGTGACCCTGGCCAAGTCACTTCACCCTGTTTGCCTCAGTTTCCTCATCTGTAAAATGAGGAGAAGGAAATGGCAAACCACTCCAATATCCCAGCCAAGAAGACCCCAAACAGGTTGGTAAAGAGTTGGACGTGACTTAACAACAACAACAAAGTACCTTTTCTACAACTTACAGTTTTAGAGGGTTGCTTAGAACACTGGGAGGTTAGGTGACTTACCCCTCCAATATATGTCAGAGGTAGGACTTGAACACAGGTCTACCTGGTTTTAAGGACAGCTCTCTTCGCAGCACTATGCTGCCTCTATAACTGAATTGAACTGAACAAAAAAGTGCACACAGTAGGAAAATGGAAAACAACACTACATTTAAAGGTAAAAAAGCTTGTGATAATAATAACTGACATTTACATTGTGCTTTCAAGTTTGCAAACATAATATGAGTCAGATACCATGGGTATTATTGCCCTGAGATTCTGAGAGGATAAATGACTTGCCTATAGTCACACAGCTATTAAGTGTGAAAGATGGCAATAGAACCCAGGCCCCTTTGACTTCAAGTCCAACACTGTAGCCATACCTCAAGGCTCATTCCCATGTGTGTAAAAGAAAAGTGATTTTTACAAGTAATATAGCAGAAACTCAGCTAAGTTTGTCTCTAGGATGGATTACTTAAGAAGGGATTTAAGAAAGCAGAATTCTGGGCACTGAAGGGAGACCGTTAACCTTTCATAAGTGTAGTTGAAAGTCAGACCCAATTATTAAAGATATTTGCGGGGTGGGGACAGTTAAGCCAGCTAATATTTCTACATGGATTACTATCATAAGATCTAAGTGAGGAATAGCCTTTGTTAGAGCAGATGACTTTTATGGGGAAAAATAAAATGGAATTATCTGGTGGAAAGCAAAGAGCAGGATTTATATGAAAAGCTGCCAAGACCTCTAAAGTTGTAAGGGATGGAAAAAGTCAAAGACAGGGCAATAGAAATATGAGATGTAGAAAATGCTTGTCACAAAGTTCTATATCAGGGGTGTAAGAATAATTTTCCAGGCCTCCATCAGGCTTTGTTTCCTCTCACACCATGAGAAGCAGTTATCAGGGTAATTTCAGCCACCAAAACACCTGTGTCTCTCTTAGGGAAAGAGATGGGGAGAGAGAGAAAGAGGGTGGGAGAGGGACAAAGAGGGGGGAGAGGGAAGGAGGGAGGGGGACAGGGAGAGGGAGAGAGGGTGTGTTTCATTAATCCTAATTATCCAGATAACTACTTCAGTGCTCCATTTCATTTTGTCTCACACATTAATAATAATTGGACTGGGAGAGGCCATTGTTATTTGTTTGTGCACAAAATGGCTGCTTTTGTAGACAACTTGGGGCAGAGGCTGGGGAGGCTTTGGGGTAAGGGGACCCATCTCTTTGATACATTCGGTACCTCTCCTATCAGATAAATACTATTAGTTTATAGTGCTAAAAGGCTATTATGTTTGAGAAAGAAAGCAGGGCCTTCACATGTTTGCTTCTGCTTTTGGAAATATGACAAGCAGTGTTGACTCCACATGACCCAAAGAGAGTAATTTAGCCAGCAGCTACAAGGAAAAGTGTATGTGTATCCCTGTATCCATCAGTCTTCAACCGAGAGAGAGAGCTGATGACAGAACAAGTACAATGTCGCCTTTGGGCTCTCATTTGCATAAAGAACCCTGTTGTATTTGATTCAAGATCCAAGAAAAGAAAAAATGGTGGCCGACTCATTCCTCTTCATCCTTGTAAATAGAATACTTATTTTCACCTGTCCATTCGAAAGGTCAGAGTGCCCAGAGGACGATCACGTGAATGTAATGTGGCCTGTGAGGCAACATGAATGCTTGGCTGGAAGAGTCATCAAGTATTTATTAGGCTCCTATTATGTGCCAGGAACTGTGCTAAGTGGTGAGAATACAAAGAAAGCATGATGCTATTCCCAATACCTTAGGCCTGCCTAGCATGGGCCTGCTTTGAGGGAGCGATCCAACTCTTCTACATCATTAAATGGTTTCTTATATATTATTTGGGAGTTAGGGAGAACCATCAGAGTTTGCAGTATGGTAAGCAGAGGAGTGATGGTAGGCCTCGTCATCTGAGCAGGGGACATTCTGTTGACTGCTCTTCACACTACTAGGGCCTCGTAATGACTGAGACACTTTGCAGGCTATTCCTTCTTTTTGTCCACACCACAGATTGATTAAGGGACCTTTTATGATTACCCTTAACAGTCCTTACATTATTGACATACTTGGCATACTCCGTAGTGCTGAGGTCCTATTAAAGAATTTTATTAGCATTAAGAAAGATATAGCCACTCCCTGAATGTATTAATGGTCAAAAGATACAAACGAATAGCTCTCCAAAGAAAAATTACAGACTATGAACAACCATATGAAACATTGTCCCAAATTACTAATAATTAAAGAAATGCAAATCAAAACACAAAACCTCACACCCAGCAAACTGGAAAAGATCATAAGAAAATGGAAGAGTCAACGATGGAGGGGTTGTGGAAAGAAAGGCACACTAATCCACTGTTGGTGGATCTGTGAAGTGGTCCAGATATTCTGGACAGCAATTTGGAATTATGCAGAGTAGCTATAATGCACATACCCTTTGACTCAGAGGTTCTAACGCTCTCAGGATCAATTCACAAACCCACCAACTCCAGAGGACAATTTAGAGGCAGAGTAGTTGAGTTGTAGAAGCAGGAAAATAGCTGGTGCTAATAGTCCTAATAAGGGTGTCACTATCTCTTCTATTCTGGGAGTGCCTGTAGGCAGTAGGTGAAATCAGGGAGAGTCTAGGCTTTATCTGGGATAGTATTTTACTGTGGCTGGAAAAAAAAAACTATTGAGAGGAAGGAAAACAATACAGTCAGATAAGACTTCTTTGTAGCTGAGATGGCCTGTGGGGAATTTGGTTACCTGATTGGCTCTCTTTGTGTATCTGTTTTCATTTTCCTGAGTTGTGTCTGTCCTTCTGGAAAGACTAACATAATGTGCTATGCTATAAATTGCCTGGTGTTTTAGGCACAGTGTGTACCAGAGAGCTCGGATAGTGATTATTCTGTGTCGCAAGTTTTGGGCCAGTTATATGCTTGACAATATTTTCTGAGCTTTTCTCTATGATCCTGGGCATGACTGTGCCAGAGGTCATGGGACTTTGGCAGTCTGAGAAAAAGAAAATAAAATATGAAATGCCTACCACTATAGCCCTAGGGAGAGAAGCAAAGGCCCTGCAGTTAAGAGTAACTAATTCTTTCTCTATATTCGCTTCTCAATTTGATTTACATTAATTGGGGTTGTGGCAGGATATATGCTAAGACCTTCAGAGCATCTCAAAAATTCCCTAGAAAGTTGTCTGTTTTCTTGAAGAAAACAAAAACTTGGAGTCATTAGCAAGACCATCAAACAACAAAAGTTTTTTTCCAGAGAAAAGAACAAATAAAGCCTTAAGAGGCAATTTTCAAAAGGAATTTTTTTTAAAAAAATTACCTTTCCACACTGCAGTTCATTGTAATAAACATTTGGCTTACAATGTCAGCTTGGTTATTTGAGATCACAAACCACAGAATCAAATTGAAATCCTCCAGGAAGAGTGTGGAGGAGGAAGGGCAGATGCAATGTATTTGCTAAAGAAACACCCTGGGATGCTACTTGCCTGGGCATTTTCAATTATACAATACTCCCCCCCCCCAACCCATCTCTCTAATATCAGATCAACAGAATTGGAAACTTTTAGGTCTTTTAGGTCTGTGGTTTTAGGTCAAAAGTATTGCAGGTATTGCTAATTCTTTGAACAATGTAGATAAGAGCAGAACAAAGACAGCCTATGAACATCTGAAAGCATATCTCCAGAAAGTTATCAATTATAGAAAATGGGCGTTAGCATAACTGTGATAACCTATTTTAAGGACAGAGAGATTGTATTAGAAAGAAAAAAAAACAAGACACAGTGGTAATAAAAATACTGCTATTAAGATCTCTGAGTATAACTATAGTCTCATCTGACACGATGCTGTTGAGATAATTTATGGCATTCTATGGCGCTCCCTCAATCAGAGCATCTACCATAATCACATTACATCCCTGAGATGGTCTGCAAACGCATAGAGATACGTAGAAAAACACTGCAAAGGGGCTTCTATACATAGCAACAGATATTTATCTCAAGCTGATCAAAAACTGGGGCCCAAAGATTTCCCAGCTCACCTCTCCCACCCACCATATCCCAAAGGAAGAACAGATTATTCAACTTCAGGGTTTTGTTGTTGGTGCTATAGGAAGGTAGGTTGCTAGTTGCTACCAAAGAGGCTAACTTGACAGACTTGGAATCAGGAAGACTTGGGTTCCAATTCTGTTTCAGACCTTTACAAGTTATGTGACCCTGGGCAAGTCGCTTAACCTTCCTCAGCCTCGGTTTCATCATCTTTAAAAGGGGGATAACAGCAGTAGCTACATCCCAGGGTTGCTGTGAATATCAAATAAGATAACATATATAAAATGTTTTGTAAACCTTAAATAAAGTGCTATATGATGGATAGCTATCAGTGTTGTTATTTTCAGTAGAATGCTTTCTGATTGGCCCAAGATATCAACCTGGGCACTGCTCTCTTATTATCTCCCCTCCCCCCAAATATACTTTGACAAATACCTGGAACCCAGGAGGAGATAGAGATGGAGGAAAATGAAGGTTAATGATTGGCCAAGAGCAATCTGAATCCATCCAAAAGGTGAGTTAGAGGAGGGAGACATATTTAAAACTGCCAAGAAGAGAATCGGAGCCTTGATCTCTGGTAGTCTGCTCTCCCTCCCCCTCCCCTTGAGTATCCATATTTAGATGGAAATGGTCAGAATTAGAAACAAAGAGTTGAGAAGAACATCAGAAGCCATTTAGTGTGATCTGTACATGAACAAGAATCCTCTCTAAAATATGGTTGGTTGACAAATGGCTGCCCACCGTCTGCTTGAAGAGCTCCAGAGATGGGGATCTCACTACATTCCAAGACAGTTCTAATTGTGGTAGTTTGAAGGGAGGCAGTTCAATAGAGGATACTCCTTAGGTGCTCCCTGCTTCTTCAGGGTAACAGAGCAGGCCTTCTCCAGAGATTCTTATAGGATGCCAAACAGCACAAGCGTTGGTTGAGTGAAGCGGCTTCCAGAGGACCGCTGGACTCCAGCAAGAAAAAAAATCTCAAGTCATGTGTGGATTTGGGTTTATGTGCATGAATGTTCTTCTCCACTGGCACAAATAATCAAGATAGGATTACTGTTTTGGAACTTATAATTGCCCCTAACCCCTCTATATTGGATTTACATTATAAATGTTGCTCAGTTGTTTTCAGTCACGTCTGACTCTTTGTGACCCCACTTGGGGTTTTCTTGGCAGAAATACTGGAGTGGTTTGCTATTTACTTATTCAGCTCATTTTACAGATGAGCAAACTGAGGCAGAGTGAAGTGGCTTGCCCAGAGTCACACAGCTGGAAAGTTTCTCAGGTCACATTTGAACTCAGGATGGTGAGTCTTCCTGACTCCAGGCCTGGCGCACTATTCACTGCAGCGCCACCTCGCTACCCCTAACATTATAAATACTTTAGGACAATAGTTTTGGAAATGAAAGGGAACTTAGGGATCAATTAGTCCAGTTCCTCCTCCAGCCTTATAATCTTGGGCAAGCCACTTCTTTATGAGCCTCAGTTTCCTCAACTGTAAAAGTAAGGGGCTAGATGAGATGACTCTTAAGGTCCCTCTCTGCCCTAAATCTATGAGGAACCTAGCGGTATAATGGATATAGAGTTGAGTTCGAAACCTGCCCCAGACACTTCCTAGCTCTGTGACACTGGGCAAGTTACCTCAATGCTCTGTGCCTCAGTTTTTCATATGTAAAATGAGGGGCTTAGACTCTAAGGTTGCTTCCAGCTCTAAATCTACAAGGAGTTAAGATGACAGGACTTCAAGCCCCAACCCTCTGACCCTGAATCTCATGTACTTTCCAAGACACTCCATTATCTTTGTCCAAAAGGGAACAATGGACAGAGAGGAGAGAGAATCTGTCTTTGTAGCTTATCTCTTTATTCCAGCAATGGCGACCTCTGTCCTACCTGCAGCGCTTTATACATTTTGTGAGGGCGGGACCCGCAAAGAGTGGGGGAGAATGCATTCGTCAGGACAGTTTTTACTTTACAGTTGTGGCAAACCTCTCTGCTTTTCCAAACAATGTGTATCCAAAGATATGGGCCCTGTCAGCGAGGAGGCCAAGGCCCTTCTGCAAGGTAAGGACATGATGGATAGTTCTGTCATCCCAAAGGTGATGGCTCAGCATCTGCTGCTTTTATGAGCACAAAATCATCGGCAGAGGACCACGCTCTAAGGGAGATAAAGGGATGTTGCTCAGGAGTGAGAAAACAAAGTGATTACTTGGAGAAGTAGAAAAGAAGTTGCCCAGGATGGTATTTCCAAGAATCAATCAAATCAGGAAATATCTAGACTAAAACAATTCTCTCCAAAGTATAGAGAATATCTTCTCATGGCAAGCAAGGGATTGAGACACCCCTGCCTCTCCATATCCAACACATGTTATTTGGAAAAGCAGAACTGAAGGGAACACAGAAGCCAGTATATTTCCCCAGCCTGACTTTGTCTACCCTGGCAAAGCTTGATGCTGGGGAAAGAGTAGGAATTTGGAGTCAGAGGGCATAAGATACTTATCTGACTCTGTCACTAACCTCTATAACCTCGGGCCAGGCAATCCGCTTCTCTGCATCTCTGTTTCTTCATCTATAAGATGTGTGTGTGTGTGTGCGTGTGTGTGCGTGTGTGTGTATGGATGGATATGGATATGGATCTCTCTGCATACTAGGCCTCACTATCTTTTAAAAGCATGCAAGCACACATGCACACATGACCAAAATTCACAGGTAATTTAACGGTCACTCACGTAGGCCACAATGTTAGCCTATTAAATTGGGGGTCACAAGTAAAAGAAGACAGACCTAAAGTAGGTATTCAAATGAGAACTTTTCTGAAATGACTACGAACCAAAGGCAGTTAGAGCAGGCAAAGACAGAGGCAGTTTTCATTGGCCATTAGGGGGAGATTTTCCAAAGAGAGACTGTAATTAAAAGACAGTAGTAGCTGACATTAATATCTAAGAAGTACAGAGACCTGCTGAGAATGTTCTATACATTTCTCCTGAGGTGAACAACGAATACATATGCTGGAAATATAAGCTGCCATCTTCACTAGGACAGTAGGTGAAAAAGCTTGAGAAACCCCAAACTGGAGCTCATCGGAAAAGACAGGAGCAGGACATGTTACTTCGTGGGTCCTCAACACAGCCTGTGATTCCCCAAACTTGGGCCTTTTCCCCCCAGTTCTTCCTACCTGGCAAATCTTCCTGATCTCAGTTTACTAAAATGCAGCCTGTCCCTCAAAGACCAGCTCAAATTCCGCTCTCTCCTTGCAGTCTTCATTCATTTAACCAACAAATGTTTATCCAGCACTTGCTTTGTACAGGGCGCTGTCCTTGGCTGGAGAGAGACAACATTTAGGTGAGATATAATCGCTGTACTTCAACAATTTCCCGTCTAATGCAGGGATAAGACGAAGTAGATGAAATTAACGCACAATAAGTCCATTAGAGTGGTTCAGGAAAAGGTGCTAAGTCCAGGGAGGAAGGAGAGATTAGGGAGGCTTCATGAAAGAGATGGGACTTAAACTAGGATTTAAAGCAAGAGTAGACATTCACATATGGTGAGAAGCATTTGAGGCAGCAGCACTAGAGTGAATAAAAAACGTGGAGGTGGGAAAGTCATGGGGAGAGAGATGATTTAGGGGAATAGGATGGATGGCAGATTGGCTAGAGTACAGGATATAAGTAGGAAAGGGGTTTGAGAGGCAAGCTGGTGTCCAATTGTGGAGGGCCTTGAATGCCACACTCAATACTTAGTCTGAACTTTTTTGGGTAGTCAATGGGGAGCCAATGAAGGCTTTTGAACGGGGTAGTGACAGGGTTGGATTGTAAATTAAGAAGCTATAAATCTAACAGCAGTGTATAGGATGGATTGGAAGGTAGAAAGACCTGGGGCAGGCAACACAAGCTGGGCCATTTGCCTAACCCATTTCATCATCTCCCAGCTACCAACGACCTGCTCCTCCTCTCAAATCTGACCAGCACCCTCCAAACTGGGACTTCTACAATTCAAGCCCCAGTCCCGCATTAAGTTAATCCATTCGGCTGTGGAATGCCCACTAGAGGACCAAATCTACTCAATAAATGATTGAGTAAGCACAGATTAGCCCACTTATCCCACTATATCTAATAGTTGACCCTAGATGCCAGACCATACTTCAGCTCTATCTCCCATCTAGCCTTCCACCCCGGATATCTCACCATCTACCTGCCATATTTTGCCTGCTTACCTACCTACTCCCCAACCCTGCTTCTACCTTTCCAGAATAATATTCCTCCCTGATCTCTATTCCCCTACCTGTTATCTTCCCTTCTTAGACTGTAAGCTACTTGAGGTCAGGGATAATCCATTTAAATATTTTTATTCCCAGCATTTCTCACTGTGTCTGGCATATAATAAGTGGTAATAAAAGTTGATTTTTTTTAATCATTTGTATATGTATCTATGGTAATGGAAGCCTGGACTGGGATAGTAATATGGTAATACTGTACAGCGTGTGGTACTGGAAAAGAAGGAATGGAAGGAAGCATGATGGAGGATCATTTAGTAGGACACGATAGGAACTGACTGTAGAGGTTGCTTTGTCTCTCTTTTCATTTTCCCCTCAGTTTCCCTATCCATAAAATGAAAGGATTATACTAGATGAGTAAGGTCCATTCCAGCTCCAAATCTAAGGGCTGACTGACCCCATGAGAAAAATGATTTAGGTATTAAATGTTAAAATGAGTCTCTGGAGATTCAGTAAAACTTTTTTAATAACATGTGACTTCACTTCTAGATAATTCTTTGTCAAAACCAACAAACAAGTTAAATCAGCATTATAAACCTCCCACCTCTTTGATAAACTGTAAATGTTTGTCAGTATTTTTTGAGTTGAGGCAATTATCCAAAACACCAGAGAGAGAGAAATAACAACCTACATAGGAAAACTCAACACTGACATTTGATATTTGTGCCCAGGGGAACAGAGGGAAAGGTGATCTACACACATTTTCTTCTTTAATTACTATCCCCAAACACAAGCACTGTCTCTGACTTCAACCACTTCTGGAGATGAAATGACTATGAGGCGGATAAAAGACACTGACCTCTAATTAATAGGAGTCTAATCATCAGACTTTGGGATCTCTCCAGTGCTACTTGGTTCCCTCTCAAAAATATGTGAACAAGTTATCACACTAAAACTGGTGGTAATTTTCCTTTCTCCTATGCATGAGAATAATTGTAGCTATATGGACACCTAAACATATCCATTCTCATCCTTTTGCTTGGCCTTCTTTTTCCTACAAGGACATCATTTTATGGCAAATGGTAGCAGAGGGAAAAGGGGGACTTATCTCCTGAGGATCTCAAAGGGAGTTGGGTGTGGGGGTCAGCTGTGTGCATTAGCTCCTTTCCTACTTGGGGTTATTTCTGCCCATCTGATGTCTGTAGTCAGACCTCTCCAGAGGAAGAATGGAAGTTGATCTTATGGCATGAACCTTGAAAAACAGTGCTGGCACCATCCCAACACTAGGTATTCCTTAGGATAACATTCCCATGCTGTGTAACTCCCTAGGTACTTGTATTTGGCGGTTGTTTTATGACCCCCTACCTTGGTACGGTCACTTTACAAACAACCACCACAATGACATCCATCTTGGATAAGATGAAGTAAAGTTAAAAGGAGAGCTTTGGCCGTGTCTGGCCCAGTGAAATCCAGATGGGGAGAAAACTCATGGTACTTTGGAAGTAAGACAAGGATTGAGGCCAGCAGCAAAGAGAAAGAGGTCACAGCGACTCTGGGAAATGCTGATAGAGTAAAAACCTATGGTAGGGAGGACTGTGTCTAGAGTGCCACTATGAGGACTGGCTCTGTTCCTCTTTCAGTCTACTTTGCTTACATTGGTTAGGTATTTCTTCCTGAGTGCCTAGGCCTAGGGTTCCCAAAGCAGCCACCAGATGCTGCTAGCTGGGTTACTTAGGTAAAATGGGCCTATTTGCAAATGAACCAGCCAGATATACTGATGGGACCTGCTTAAATTCTAAGAGAAGATTGAGTGAGTTTTTTTTTATTTGTTGGTGTTGTTTTTAAATGAAGGTAATAAAAGTACTTTTATTGAGTTCCAAAACAGTGAATTCAAAACAATTAAATTAATAAAAGTAGCTTTTTGGATTCAGTGAAAGTCTTTTAAAATTAAATTGTTTTTAACTCGATTTGTAAACTCAATAAATGGAGTTTTAACATAATTGTTTTTTGAAATCACTGTTTTAAAACTCAGTAAGTGCTTTTTTTTTCTTTTTATGATCTTCACTGTTTTTTAAGCCCTCAGTCGAGTCTTCCTCTACAATTAAGCAAAGGAGGAAAAGATATCACCAGAAGCAGCCAGGCATATCAATTTCTCAGGCATTAACCCAGATGATCTGCACGTTAGCCTCATTCCATGCTAGTCAAGGCACAGGTTTGCCTGGTTGAATGGCTGGACCCAAAGGACCATCATAAATGATTCATTGTCAACTTCATAATGGATGACGTCTATACGGTACTTTAAAATGTGCAAAATACTTTTGATCCCATGCTGCTGATCGAGCAATATTATATTCATTTTACAGGTAGGGAAACTGAGGCTCGGTGAGGTTTTTTTTTTTCTTTGCCTACAATAACACCGTTAGTGTGTGAGGTAAGATTCAAAACCAGGTCTGAGTTGCAGTTCAGCCCTCCAGCCACACTTCGTAACAGCCTGGAAGGTCTCCCCTGGAACGCCCCAGGGATTTGTGCTTGATCTTCTGCCATTCAACATTTTTATCAGTGACTTGGACAAAGTCCTAGATGGCATGCTCAAAACAACCGCAGGATATGCCATGTTGGGACAGCTAATACAGTGGAAGGAGTCGATATCCAAAAAGATCCTGATGGCCTAGACCATTATACCAAATCTAGTAAGATGAAATTTTATGGGAATAAATGTAAAATTTTATACATGGGTTAAAAAATATGGACTTCACAAATGAAGGGTAAGAGACATTGAGCCAGAAAAAAAAATAATTGTGTAAAAGATCTGAGGGTCTGAGTGGACCGTAAGCTCAAATAAGTCAATGGTATGTATGACATGTAAATCACAGAAGCTAGAGTAATTAGGCTGCTTTAAGAGGCATAGAATTTAAAAGGCAACTAGGTAGCACAACATATATATATATATATATATATACACACACATATACATATACATGTGTGTATATGTATGTATGTGTGTATATATATATATATGTGTGTATGTGTGTGTTTATATATACATATACATACACATACACATACATATATATGTATGGAGGGAGAGGGAGAGAGTGAGTACTGGACCTGAAGTCTGTAAGATCTGAGTTCAAATTTGGTGTCAGACACCTACTAGCTACGTGATCCTGAGCAAGTCATTTCACCTTTACCTGCCTCTGTTTCCTCAACTGTAAAATGGGGCTCATAATATCACCTATCTCTTAGGGTTGGTGAGGGATTAAATGAGATGCTATCTGTAAAGTGCTTAGAACAGTGCTTGGCATAGGGTAGGAGATTACCAGATGCTTGTTCCCTTCCCCTCCCCACTCCTTTTTAAGATTAAAAAGTGACAATCTTGTGGTACTCTTCCTTAGTCCAACCAGATTGGTTGTGGGTGTCACATTATACTAGATATAATAATAAGATGATGTAATGTCCAGAGGAGGGCAACCAAGTGAGTGAAGGGTATGACAAAGTGTCTGGGGGAACAGAGGAGAATTACCCTCCCCCCCAACTCTCCTCAAAAGCAGCAACTCGAGTCTCCTGAGCCCCTAAATTTATTGGGCTTTTTTGAGCCTCGGTCTTAGTATGCCAGCAAAGCTGCCAAAACAAAATGGTGTCACTGTAGAGAAGTATTTAATGGGAACTATCAGAATACAGTCTATGGGGCCATTCTTGAGGGAGAAATGACAATGGCATTGTAGTTGAAGTTGGCTTACTAAGCCCATGAAACATTGGGAGACTCGTCAGCACAAGAATAAAAATCTATCAATACCTATTTGTATGTAATAAAAACACAATCCTTAATAATCCTAGAAATGTATATTGAACAATTATTCATATATAGATTCCAATACATTGCAATAGATAACTATCCTAAATCCAGTGGGGACTTCCTGGGCACATGAGCGTGGATTTCTCCTTTCAAAGGAGTATGAGAGAGAGATTGAGAAAGGGGGAAAGAGGAGGGAAGGAAACAAGTTGAAAAGAGAGAAGAAGAATGGAGGAAGAGAGGGACAGGAAGAGGTAAGGGAGAGAGAAGGGATATAGAAGGAAGGAAGAGAGAGGTATGGGTAGAAGGAGGGAGGAGAGAAGGAAAGAAGAGAGGCAGATGGGAGGAAAAGGGGAGGGAAGAGGAGGGAAAGGATGAAGGGGAAGAAAAGAGATGATGTAGAATATAAGAGGGAGAAAGACTATGAAGCTAGGCCTCCGTTACTCAACTCAGCTGCAGTTCAGAGCAGATCTAGTACAGCAAAGCAAGGCCAAGAAGGATGGAGGCCCAGAACTTTTCTGGGCTACCAAAAGCTAAGTAGACAAATGTAGGAGCAGTTTCCTGACTCTTGCTCCCACTGCAGCTGGAAGGAAGAAAACCAAATTTTACAGTCAGCAGGCAGCCCAAAGGCAAGATGAAGCATGGCCAAGAGCCAGAATTCCAGAAGGTCTACCTACTATTGCATGTCAAAAAAGGTCTCATGGTCAGCCATGTGGCTCTTCTCAGCTCCACCTCCTTGGAGTTGAGGCAGAACCTATTCACATTGGAAGCTCTGCCTAAAAGTAAGTTTTGGAAGCCGAGTAGTCTGGATGCCCTATTCAATAAGCAAAAAGCACCATCTTCTCCCTCAGAGACCATAGCACTGAATCAAAAGGGTCTCTTGTGATCCACTGAGGAACATTCTCAGCCTGGAAGCCATTCTACTGATCTGGCTGCACCTCAACCTCCCCACCATTCCAACCGCTAGAATGGGGTTAGTTAGAATGCTAGAACGAAGAATGTTACCTATCAATTGTAGTCTTGAAAAGGAGAATGGACATGGGGACACAGCTATACTGTATGAGTTAATAACTATGATATCAAGGAGTATAGGAATCTGAAAATATTCAATAACAAGTCTCAAAATTATGTCATAAGAGGCTTAGTTGAAGGAACCAGGCATATTTAACGTGGAGAAAAAGAAGACTTAGGGAGCATAGGAAAATTACGTTCAGGTATCAAGGGCTCTTGGGAAGAAGAGAGATTAGATCAGGGATGGGGGAAATCAGGAATGAAGATACCAAATTAAGGGTAGTTTATGCAGCTCACAGATATACACAATAAAAGGAGGATTTCTTTTACTAGCCCAATTCATTTGCATGCTAAGCCAGAGAAGATGCTGGTAAGTGCTAACCCTTAGTCCAATAGTTGTCTAGATCACAGGACTCCACCCTAAACACTGAAATAACAACAGCAATAGTAATAATAACTGTATTCACTTTCGTATTAATTTTTGTATTCTCTAGGGCTTCGTACACACTTGCCACATAAAGGCTTATTAAATGATTTTCACTCGTTTATGAGAGTAATAGCTAAATTTTACAGAGTACTTCATGATTTGGAAATAAAGAAGAAATGACTTAATTATGGACAGTTTATTATAGCTGGATTTCATCTAGTTATAACTAAAGAGCCATGAGCCTACCCTTATCAGACTGAAGCTTTTAGTCATCACATCTTAACAAACTGAACCTGAGATGGCTGGCTGATGGCCCTGAAGAGATAAATCCCAGAAGCTGGTAGTGGAAAACATTACCCAGCAAAGCGCACGAGACCAGCAAAGCGATGTAGAAAAGCCCATTACAAAGGGGGGGGTAGAAAGCCCCCTTCCTGAAGGTGTATAAATTTGTGAAAGGATGCGCCCTGGATTTATGGAGGGACTGTCCTACTGCCACTTTATTATAGTTTATCAAAGACCTTCACTTTGAACTGATTGTACCCCTGTCTGACTAATAAGGAAAAATACAATAGTGGGGGCCTGCAAGCCATGATATTGAGGGAATACCTTGAAACTGGGGTAGCTATTTTGGGTGCCCCATAAAGAAGAGAAAGGTGCCCTAGGTTTTACACTGGATTCTTAGATCTGGTAGAGATTGAAGTCCTCTGACCTAGACAACTATCTAAATTAGAGTAAGGAATTCTGTAAATCTTCTCTGGTTTAGGATGCAAATGAATTTGAGCCAGAAAAGGCACGAGAGAATGAAGCAAGGTCATCATTTTCCACCCACCTAGCTTCCATTTCTTCCTTTATTGTGCATATTTGTCCATAGCAAAAGTATAACTTTGGCGCTGTATTTTTAGCCCCTGTATGTAGTCAGCTTTGCTATATTTCCCTATAAGGCAGAGGTTCTTAACTTGCTTTGTGCCATGCTTCCGGTAGTCCAGCAAAGCTTATGGAACCTTTTTCAAAATAAAGATTTTAAACACATACAATAAAATACATAGGATTACAAATGAAACCAATTTTATGGAAATATAATTAACTATCTACGATATATATTTATATACAAAAAAGAAAACGCTAACAGATCCCAGGTTAAGAACTCTGGCTACAGGAGTAATAGATGGAAGTTTGCAACATGACCAAATTAAGCTTGAGGCCCAGAAAACATCCTAATAATAAGAGATCTCCAAAAATGGAACAGGCTGTCTTGGGAGGTAGTCAGGTTTTTTGTGCAAACACTGGCTAACTGCTTGATGGATCACTGTGGAGGGAATTCATGCTCAGGTCAATGTCGGATTATATGGCCTCTAAGTACCCTTCCAACTTTGAGAACCTGATTCTAAGATGATAAGGGCAGAGCAAAGAATATGATGGTCTTTAAAGTAATTGCAATCTGAGATCTGGAAAGCCCTTGAAATTCTGAGTTATGATACCAATTTCTGAAGCAAAGCTTAAATAAAAGAGGAAATTATATCAGAGAAATAAGTTATGGGAAAAAAATTTAAAAGTATATTGGAACAATATAATCTACATCAGCTAACCCTGAATGACTACTTAAAATGAAAACTAGGGGAAAATCCTTCTCTTTCAAAGAGAACAGTGTCCCTCTCAATCATTCTGATAATTTGTCTTTAAGTGTGTTTGTGTGTGTATGTGCGTGTCCTCTCCACTGGAGAAAAGAAGCATAATCCTTGGTAATTAATTTTCATAATCTACATTTTAACAAAAGGCAATAAACCAGAAGCAGACAATATCATGGGTATATACCGTTTACTCATACAGTTCCCCCACCCCACGTATCTGGATGTTTCTTGGTTCCAAAGCTGGCATTTAACTCGGCTTGCCTCCCTGGCCTTCTGCCCTGGCTTGGTTTGAACAGAGCCAGAATAATCTGTGTTGTTCCCTTCATTCTTAGACAGCACTGACAAAAAGATGAAAGAGGTGATAATTATGCAAGGAACCATCTTGTCACCCCTTCCATGAGCTGACTCAAGGAGCTCTAGACATTGACATAAGGAGGCCACCATGTTTCATTGACCTCAATTAACAAGAAAGCAGCACTTATTTTATTTGGGCCATTAATATAGGCAAGAAATGAGAAAAGTGCAATAAATTTGCTAATTTCAACTCAGAATCCAGTGAAGATAGAGAGCTTGCCTTGTGCATGTCTGCAGCTCTGAATCCCAGCCAAATTTTTTTTGTTTCAAACATAAGCCATCTGCCAGCATAATCCTTTT
>CM053628.1:23925193-23938971 GCA_028646595.1 Phalanger gymnotis | reverse complement strand
AAATAGAAATTTACGCAAAGAGATCATAAAAATGGGAAAAGACATCCATGTACAAAAATATTCATAGCAGCTCATTTTGTGGTGGCAAAGAACTGGACATTGAAGGGATGCCATCAACTGTGGAATGGCTGCATAAGTTGTGGTATATGAATGTAAATGAATACTATTGTGCTATAAGAACTGAGGAACAACTAGACTTCAGAAAAACTTAGAAAGACTTATATGAACTGATGCTGAATGAATTGAGCAGAACGGGGAGAACATTGTATACAGTAACAGCCACAGTGTGCAATGACTGACTTTGATAGACTTAACTTTTATTAGCAATGCAAGGACCTAAAACAATTCAAAAGGCTCATGATGGAAAATGTCATCCATATCCAGAAAAAAAATATGGATACTGAATGAAGATTGAAGCAGACTATTTTGTTTTCTTTGTTTTGTTTTGTTTCATGTTTTTCTTTCTCACGGTTACTCTCATTCATTCTAATTCTTCTATACAACAAGACTAATGTGAAAATTTGTTTAATAGGAATGTAGAACCTATGTCAGATAACATGCCATCTTAGGGAGGGAGAGGGGACGGAGGGGGAGAAAATTTTTAAAACTCACGGAAGTGAATGTTGAAAACTAAAAATAAATTAACTTAGAAACAGGAAAAAAAATATAAGCTCCTCTAGGGCGGAGACTGGTTTCTTTTTTGTCTTTGTATCTCTAGAGGATAACAGTGTCAGATACTGAACAAATGCTTGAATTCAATGAACACTTTTCCTCTATTATGTCAGACAACTGCCCAGGACTTCTTTAGTAATTAAGTAATAGCTGTGTTCTCATCTGCACTGATGGTGGTTCTTCCCCACACTGAGGGCAGCTAGGTGGTACAATGGATAGGGTGCTGGGCCTGAAGTCAGGAAGACTTATCTTCCAGAGTTCAAATCTGGCTGGCCTCAGACACTGACTGTCTGTGTGACCCTGGGCAAATCACTTCACCCTGTTTGGCTCAGTTTCCTCATCTGTAAAATGAGCTGGAGAAGAAAATGGCAAACCACTCCAGTATCTTTGCCAAGAAAGCCCCAAATGGGGTCATGAAAAATTGGACATGACTGAACAACAACAAATTTCCACACTTGGAAGTTCCTTGTGCTGAGAAAAATCAGAGATCCTTCCCATATTTTGGGAAATATTTTTCAAACAGCATTCATAGTAGCTGCTATCAAACTGAATAGTGCACACATGAAAGTTTGCTCTTTGAAGAAATGAAGCTGTAAACTTATGCCCTTGGCTCTTTTAGCCATGCCTGAAACCATGTAATTTATCCCAGTGAATATATCATTTATTTCCAAAATAGCCATGTTCTCTGTAGAACATTTCTCCTTTTTTCTCATCCCTATTTTTTTTAATTCAGCAGCTACAGGGGAGAACTGAAATCTTGTCACTTTTGTTAGAACCAGATGGTCAGAAGCAAACTTACAATTTGGGGCAAAACAACTTGTGGGAAAGATTTACATTTTGTAAAACTACTAACTAAATGGCATAATTTACCCATAATTGGCTAATTTTTAAATGTACGCATAATTGCTCTTATCTATTTGTAGATCTTTTAATATAACAATAGCTTCTTTTCAGAAAGAGTTTCAGATAAGTTAGTTGAAAAATAATTGCTTTTCATTTAGAACAAATATGCTATGACCTCAAGAGTTGAATTTGAAACAGGGGAATCCCCCAGATATAAATTCCAACATGATTTGAATAAACTTTAGAATAATCAGGGATGATGGGAAAAAGAATATTGTTCAATTTTTTCCCCATGGAAATTTGTCTTAAAGGAAGAGAATCTCTAAACTGGACAGGATCTTAGAAAAAATCCATTATAAAGGCAAAATCTGGTCTGAGGTAGACAGTGTTAAGTGACTTCCCAAGAATTACACAACCAGTAAGTATTGGAGGACAGATTTGAATTTAGTTCTTCCTGACTCCAGGCCCAGTGTTCTACCCAATGGGCCACCTAGAGGCCCTTGGTGCAGTACGCAGAGTGGTAAACTTTCTGTAAAGGGCCAGGTAGTAAATACTGCAGATTTTGTGGGCCAAGAGGCAAAATCAAGAATATTATGTAGGTACTTATATATCAAGGGAGAAAAGAAATATGCATAAATTTTATTGGAAAATTCAGAATATGATAATAACAATAAGAATGAGATATACCTTTTTGGTAATATGGGTCTGCTAGCATGAATGGAGTTATTTTAAAGGGGGAATCATTTCACTTAACTGGCATTTTAAGTTAGTGTGCAAATGCTCATCTAATAATGTTGATCGGTAATGAAATTTTATATGCTTCATCTTTGAAGATGTCTCCTGACACGTAACAGTACTGCCAAATACTGATATCAACCCATAAGCTTATGGTTTTGTGTATATTCATCACTTGGAAGACATTTATAGAATTTTATTGGATTCTTCTCTTGATGTTTGCCTTTTAGCATGTCTTTACTTTGCAGATTATAATCACTTCCAATTGAAAGTTAAATGAGAGCTCCTAGATTGCATAGTTAAATAGATTTTGAAATACGGATTCTCTTTTGAACTTGTATTTAGATTCCCCCCAAATGCTGCTGGAACTATAGTTTAAGCTTAGAAAACATATCTGTCACAAATTTGTGCAGGAACGGAGCTCTCACTTTTAATTTTTGACAGCATAGGCGATGTATAAAGGCTGATATTACTTGTGATCAAAATGTTGGTTGTCATGACTATCGCCTTTCAGGGTTTTCACAGTATTATTGCTGTTCTGTCTTGTAATTTGGAAATTACTTCATTAATAAACATCAAGTAAAAGCTAATTTCCAAAGCCATTCATTTTTCAATAATATAGTAGTGGAGAGCAGTTCTTCTCATTGAGGAAAGAAATTTCAATCTTGGCCCTGAACTCAAAAAAGTATATTTTTTTTTTCCTTTTGGTGCTTTGACATAATGGATATGCACTGGTAATAAAAATAAAATAAAATGTCATGGTAAGATATGTATAGCAATCAAAATGCTACAAAGTTATAACTTGGTTATTACAATTGCTAAGTTATAGAGCAGCAGGGTCATATATGGTGTCTACTGAAAATACTTGGCCCTACAGTTGGAGCACAATAGCAGCCAAAACAATTAGTAAAAAGTGTAGAATCTCAAGGAAAGTAACCGGAAAAAGTAAGAACAAAGCTGAAATAACACTTTCATATATCAACCTCTTTTTTTAAAAAAAAAAAGTAGTAATTCTACAAAGTATTTGGCACTGGTTAAAAAAAATCAGAAAGACAGATGAGTGAAATAGACTAGAGAAAGGGAATCAGAAACAAATTCAATAACCATGCCTGAAAAAAAAAACTGAGAACATAAATTAATTGCATAATTAATTCTAGGAGAAACTGGAAATAAAGTTGGCAGAAATTTGGTTTAAACCAGTATGTGACATCACATGCTACAATAAGATCAGACTAGATGTACAACAGGAATACAAAATGTCATACCACTCAAAAAGTGGAAGAGAAGGATATCAGATACTTTTCACATCTATGGAGAGGGAGAATATTCTTAATCCAAAAGGGGATAGATATGATTGCAAAAGACAAAACATATAACTCTGATTATATTAAATTGAAAACCTTTTAAATGAACATCTAAATGAAAGGTAGCTAGGATAAGAATGAAAGTAGCAATTGGAAAAAAAAATTTGCATCAAATATATCAAATAAGATGCTGGCTTACAAGATACATAGCAAACTGATACAAATATATAAGACCAAGAGCCATTGCAAAACAGAGAAATGGTCAAAGAATGTGAACAGATCTCAAAAGAAAAACTATAAGCTATTTACAATCATATGGAAGACTGTTCCAAATCAATAAGAGAAATGCAAGTCAACTAATGCTTCCATCTTATACCCAAAAAATTAATAAAAATGATTTTTTTAAATGGGAATAGTAGGCTAAGACAATATTTTAAAAATGACAACGCCCCTGAAGTAATTTGAAATTTTAATGCCAAAAATACCAGACTATCACAGGCATGCTTTATAATGTTAGATAAAATCATAAAAAAAATTTATCAAGGAAAAAACAAATCATGGATATCAAGGCAAATAATGAAAAAAAATAGGAATGAAGGAGGATTAGCACTATAAACCTCAAACTATAATAATGCAGCAGCCATGAAAACCATTTGGTACTGGTTAAAAATAGAGCAGATAAATGTAGCAGAGTAGACAAGGGAGAACAGGAAACAAAAAACTCAATAACCCAGTATTCAATAAACTGAAAAACAAATTACTTCAGAGAGAACTCCTCATTTGATAAAAACTGTAGAGAAAACTGGAAAGCAGTCTGACAGAAATTAGGCTTAGACCAACGCCTTATATCATATTACACAGCCCACCCCAAATGGTTAGGTGATGTTAATAGTCAAGATCATACTATAAAAAGTTAGAAGAGATCATACAGTCTTAGTCAATAATCGTTAATAAATATTTATTAAGCACCGAATATGTGCTAGTCACCGTATTAAACACTGTGGATACAAATAAGAAAAAGATAGTCCTTGTCCTCAAGGAGAGTACAATCTAACGGGGAAAGACAATACCCAAAAGGAAGCGGAAAAGAGGGGGCACACCACCAGAGAGTATTTGGCACAGGAACATAGAGTTGAAACCAAGCAGAGCAGCTGATGGAGAATGAAGAGATACCTAGAAAATTTTGAGCCTTCTGTAAGCAGAAGCTTTGAGAGGCCTTAATTGCTCTGCCCTCCAGCCCTCCAGTCATAAGGAAGATCAAATACCTCTCATGACTATGGGCTGGAGATATATTTTTAACCAAAGGATAGAAGCAATTACAACAGATAAAGTAAATCATTTTGATTACAAGAAATTGAAAAGCTGCTATACGAATAAAATTAACGTATTTAGGATAAGAAAGGAAGGAGTTGAATAGGGAAAAAAAAATCTTTGTATCAAATTGTCCTCAGAAGGGTTTGGTATCTAAGATATGCAGGTAACATGTATGTATACACACATATGTATATACATACATATATATTCATATATGTATATACACATACAAGCCATTCTTCAATAAATTAAAGAGTCAAAGGATATGGTCAATTTTCAAAAGAACTACAAACCATTTGCTGTCATATAAAAGAATGCTGCAAGTCACAAAAGTAGGAGAATTTCATATCAAAATAACCCTAAAATTTCACTTCATACCTAGTAAATTGGCAAAGATGATAATGGAAATAGTCAAAATTAGCAGAGCTGTGAAAACACAGGCGCATTAGGCATTGTTGGCAGAACTGTTAATCTGTATAGTCATTGTGAAAAGCACTTTGGGATTAAGCAAAGTGACTCAAATATATCCTTATTCTTTGACTCAGAGATTCTGCTTCTAGACATAAACCCCAAGGAGGACATTGTTAAGAAGAAAGTCCTCATATATATCAAAATATTTACAAGAACACTTTGCATGGCTACAAAAAACTGGAAACAAACAAAATGACCATTGATTGGGGGATGGCTAAACAAGTCATAATATATGAATACAATCTAATACTGCTGTGCTCTAAGAAATGGCAAATATGATGAATACAGAGAAGCATGGGGAAGACATATGAACGGATGGAAAGGAAAGTAAGCAGAGCCAAGAAAATAACAACCACAATCAACATAACAATGGAAATGTAAAGAATGATTACAAAATAACTAAAAGTTAATGCTGCAATATTCTCAAGAACAAACATAGCCACAAAGAAGACAGATCAGCAGACACTACCCCCCCCCCACTGCACCACGTCTTTGCAGAGGTGGAAGGCCCACACATGGAACATTGCACATATCTTCAGACTTTTCAGAGATGCTGATTGATTTTACTGATGTTTTCTCTTACTCATTTTTCTTTCTTTAAAAAATTGTTATATGGAATGGTTCTCTGGGCAGAGGAGGGGGATGACTGTTGAGGGAGATTTTTTGGATGTAAAAACAAAAGATAGGAACTATTTCTTTAACAATGAGAATATCTAAGGCTGCAGAGATTATAGAAAGAAAGGAGCATTAAGACATTGTAGATGTCCATGAATTAGTACAATCATTCTGAAAAACAGTTTGAAATTACACAAATAAAGTAAGTTTCTAGTCACATTTTTTTTCACATTTCAGTCAAGTCCTGACTCTGATGTCCATATCTTTCGACCCAAAATCCATTACTAGATACATACCCTAAAAAGGTCAGAGATAGAAAGAAAGTTCCCACCTGCACCAAAATATGCATAGTAGCACTTTTTGTAGTAGGAAACAAGCAGATGCCTTTTGATTGGGCAATGGCTAACTATGGTACATGAATAAAACAGAATTCAGAGAAGCATGGAAACACTTATTTTAACTGGTAGATTTAGATAATCTGAGCTAGGAAAAAATAGATGCAATAACCACAAGAACATAAATGAAAAGAAGAAAAAAAAAGCTCAACAGAACTGAACATGTCTAAGCTTGGCCCCAGAGAAGAGCTGAGAAAATGCACCACTCTACCTCCTTGACAGAAGTAGGGACTTATGGGTGTAGAATATTGCATATACTGTACACTGCTGATATGTGGTTTAGCTTTTTTCTTGATTTCTTATAAAATCTTTGTTACAAGTGATGGTTTCCTGGGTAGGAGAGGGAGAGATGGCTATTTAGAGAAAAGAATGAGATATAAGAAAACAAGTTATCAGTAAAAGAAAGATAAAGAAATGCATAGGCAATACATAGTCAAACTTGCCAAGGAAAGTGTTCCTCAAATTGAAAACAAAGAATCCCCTAGGTACCTGGCATTATACGTCTTTGAAATGACTTTTGCAAAACTATACATGAATCATAATCATTTGGGCTCTTGGCAAAAATCTTGTCAATTTCCAAGGCTTGGAGCTACCCCATCTGTGATGCCATTCTCCTGGGTTCCAGGTGCTACCATTTCCCTTCTCTACTGGTGTCCCCAAAGCCCAGATTGCCTTCAGGGAAAGACCTAGGTTCATTTCCTTCCCCCTGCTCCCTGAAAACAACACGCCACTCTTTTGTGTTGTTATAGTGTTACATATGTATTTTCAGTTAGTTTTAGTTTTTCACGCATATGTAGTGAGCTCGATTTGCTTTGTTCTTCATGCTTAATGCTTCTGTAGAGAGGGAGCATGGCCTACAATAATTAGAGTATGGGACTTCAAGTCCGGAGACCTGTGTTTGACTTCTGCCACAGACATTTAATGAGTCCTGATCATGTGACTTCTTAGCATCTTGTGACAATGGAAGCAATAATATTTATGCAGGACATGATCCTTAAACTGCTACAGAAATGTGAGTTATCCCAGCTAAGTCCCCTTGCTGTCCCCAAGTCTCAAGCTAATGGACTGAGAGTGGGGAGAACTGTAGGCATCTTGGTTCTTCTAGAATCCATTTCCCTGTGTCATAATTCTGGGTTTGAAGCCCAAGGCTTTGGGTAGGTACTATCTTCTCTCATGCCATCCCATCCTCAAGCTCAAGTCCCATCTCAGGTTTTCGGAGTTAACATACATTGTTCTCAACTTAGACTCCTTGACCATGGATCAGCAGAAGTATATTCTCATCCTCCTGGCTCTCTGCATGAGAAAGAGACATTCCCATTCCTAAGAATTCTTCCCTTGTGGAGTGAAGACCTATTGTTACATGCTTAGTTCAAGGTTTTTGCAATGAAAATATTACAAACACCCCCTCAGCCCCTCTGACAAATAAGACAGAGTCATACTATGAGCATGCCCAAGTGGTCATGCAGACTCTGCTTAGAGACCTTCAACAAGGGGGAAACTCCAAACCCTTCCAAGCAATCCTTTCTACTCTAGGACACCCCTAAGTATTAGGAAGGTTTTCCTGATGTCAAGCTTAAAATGATCTCTTTGTAACTTGCACCCACTCTTCTGAATTCTGCATTTTGGGGCTAAACAGAACAAGTCTAATTCCTGTTCCACATAACAGCCGTCAAATACTTGAAGAAAGCTGTTTCCAGACTTGTGTGTTTTCTTTTCCAGGCTAAAATATCCCCAATTCACTCAATCAACACTCACAGGACACAGGTTCAAGGCTCTTCACCATCCTGGTTGCCCACTGAACATTCTCCAGCTTCACAATATCCTCCTTAGACCGTGGAGCCCAGAACAAAAGACAACACACTAGATGCCTTCTGATGAAGGCAGACCATGATAGACCTATTGTTTCTCTATTCTTGGGAATATATGCGGTCAGGATAGGATATAGAAAGATCTCGACAGGCTGCTGGGGTCTAGGACTGAATGTAATAAGATTCAATCCAATAGGAATAAATGAAAAGTGAATTTCAAAAATCGAGAATAAATAAATGACCATTAAAAGAACAAAATGGGGGAAACCTGGTTAGACAGCAGTTGTTCTGGAAAAAAAAAAGATAAGAGGGCTTCAGTGGACTTCAAGCTCAGTACAAGTGAGCAGTGAGACTTGGTACCAAAATGTTAAAGCAATTTTATTTGCATTAATGAAGGAAAAAAATTCAGCATTTATCATGTGCAAGGTATTGTGCTAAATGCTGGGAATGCAAATGTAAAAAGCAAAGCAATCCAAGTCCTCACGGAATTTACATTTTAATAAAGGAAAACAACACAAATAGAATGGTCAGCTTACTTGGCACATTGGAGAGAGCACTAGGCTTAGAATCAGGAAGTCTCATCTTCATGAGTCCAAATTCAGCTTCAGACACTTAGTCGTGCGACCTTGGGCAAATCACTTCGCCCTGTTTGCCTCAGTTCCTCATCTGTAAAATGAGTTGGAGAAGGAAATAGAAAGCCACTCCACAGTATCTTTGCCAAAAAAAAAAACCCAAATAGGGTCATGAGGAGTCAGAAATGACTGAACAACAACAATCCAATCCCATTACTTTGGGGAGGCAGCTAGGTGGTGAAGTGGATAGAGTGCTGGATATGGACTCAGGAAGATGTGTCTTGAGTGCAAATCTGAATTCTCGCATCTACTAACTGTAAATCAGACAATCAGTTCAAATCTGGGCTCTGACACTCAGTAGCTGTATGAGCCTGGGCAAGTCACTTCACCCTGCTTGCCTCAGTTTCCTCATCTGTAAAATGAGCTGGAGAAGGAAATGGCAAACCAGCCCAGTATCTGTGCCAAGAAAAGCCCAAATGGGGTCACAAAGAGTCTGACATGACTGAACAACAGAATCCTGGTGGCCAGGGCTTGGTGTTTTGGTCAGAGAAATGAAAGGTTTAATTAGTGGAAATACTAGATAACTGAGTAACATATCTTTTCTAGGAAAGGTTGTGTTGATTTGATCACTCTTCCCAAAGCAAAAAGTAGAAAGGAGGGTGGAGTAGAAAGTAAAGGTTATACTGCTAATGGCCACCCTTGTGATTGTTAGAACTGAACAGGCTGACTTAGCTGTACTGTGAGTTAGTTTTGGTGAAGATCCCAGAAGGAGAGGCTTTGGGATGGCTGTTAAGTGATGCTTTAAGTTCCTTGCTGTTATGATAAAGTGGTCTGACTGTCTGTGGGAGCTGAACATTTGGTTATAGGATGTGATTTTCTGGAGTTTGAATAAATGTTCTTTTACCTTCTTAAAAAAGGAAAGTAAAGGTTATAAAATAGCACTGAGATAAGATTTTCAAATGTGAGATTATAGCCATTAATGACATTCTATATCCTAATGTTCCAAAGTTCGGTCCATTTCAGACTTTCTATTTCTTACATTCAAAGGACCTTCTGAGCACCGATAGTCTGTGTTTGAAGTTTTTAGGTGGCCCCCAATTTCCAAAGTTCATGTTGTATGTTCTAATATCTGTTTGAGTTCCAACATTCGATATTCTATATCTAAGATTCTGCCAAGTTTTAACCTTTTATGTCACGTACTCTAAATTCCTTCTGACTTCTAACATCTGATGTTTCCTAGTATAAATTGCATCTGAGTTTTAGTTAACATTCTATAATCCTTCCCACTTCAAACTATTTTACATATTCTGAGATCCTTTCCATTTCTAACATTCAAGATCTGTCAAAGTTTTAATATTTATTTCTTCATCTGGAACATGGGGAAAATAATAGCATCTGACTTACAAAATATTTGTGACAATCAGATGAGATAATATATGTATCAATCTCCTGGGGTCACTCTCCCAATGCACATTGGCATATTGGGCCTCAGAGGGCCAGCTGCTACACCTCAGGTCCTAAGCATAATTCTGAGGCTGATATCCTCCTATTTACGGGAACACATAAGCCCAGCTTAGTGTGATTCTCCTTGACCATCAGCTAACAGACTCAATTGGCTTTTCAGAAAGGGCATTTACTCCAATGGCACAGAAAGCAGTAGTCATAGAACATTTCCTGCTAATCCCCTGGGTTTTTGTATTTGAAGGATACAGAGTCCCTTATGAGAAGGTGTGTTTGGACTGCAATCTGTACCCCTGGAGGTACAGCAATGTGCCCATATATACAAAGCAATAAGATCACAGATACACTGAAGAATTGAAGTGATAATGATAGGACTAATACTACTTTTATAGCACTTTAAGGTTTGTAAAGCACTTTGCAAATAGTATTTCATTTGATCCTCACAACTCTGGAAGGTAGATGATATAGATGAGGAAACTGAGTCAAAAAGAGGTTAAGCAACTTACCCAGGGTGGCAGAGAAATTAGGGATGGATATGAAGATTTGAGGGTCACAAACATAGAGGTGATAAGTGAACTCTAGCGAATGGATGAAATTACTAGAAGTGGGCCAAGGATAGAACCTTGGGGCACTGGTTAGGGATGGACTCAGCTAAAGCAAATGACCAATGGGAGGAGAATAATGGTGGAGAAATGGCATAGAAACAAAGTCAAGAGAAATTGCACGGAAGCAAGCAGTGGTGAAGAGGGCCAAAAGCTGCAGAGAATTCAAGTAGAATGAAGACTGAGAAAAGTTCATGGGAATTAGCAGTTAAAAGGTCCTAAGTCAGATTGAAAGATTTTGAATAGGAGATGAGGAAACCAAGGTGATAAGTATACACTACTCTTTCTGGGAGGTCAAAAACGAAAGGGAAAAGACTTACAGGACAATAGCCTAAGAGGAAAGCAGGGTCCAGTGAAGGAGATTTTCTTAAGGGGAGGAGATGACCTGAGTATGTTGGCAAGTTAAAGAGAAATATCCAAGGGATAAGAAGACAACGAAGATGAGAAACAGAGTGAATGATCAAGGGCAAATTTCCAAAGAAGACAGAAAGGAAGGAGGTCAATGGTACAAATAGAAGCATTGGCCTTGGCAAGGATACAGGGTACCATTTCCTCAGGGAAAGCTGAAAGGAGGCAGCAGCATGGTAGAGAGAGATGAGCATCGGATTTGAGTTAAGGAGTATATAGGCTCAAATCTCAGCTCTGCCAGTTACTACCTGTCTGACTTTAGACAAATCACTCAATTTCCCAGAGCTTCAGTGACCTCATCTGAAAACCAACAAGATGGATTAGATAACTTCCTATGCCCCTCCCAACTCGAAATCTATGACCCAATTGATGAGAAAAGTAGAGATGGTGATCAGCCAAACATGACAGGGGATGATGTATGCCCTGGAGACAACCTGCACATGGCGTAAACACTCAGTACCCAATTGATGAGGCCCTAGAAACACAGTATCATTGACATCCTGAGATTTGAGACATCTGATGGACTTGATTACGATCCTGGATTGACATGTATACCCTTTGGCATAAGCCCACTAGTGCTTCTGGCTCCCTTATACACAGGATCTGTGACGGGTTGGAGGGTCTTTGTGGCAAGCCCTCTGCTGAGGATGGAACCTTGAAGCTTATGAACTCTGATGGCCAGCAATCTCTGCGGAGCCTGTAGGAACTCTACTGTCCTGTGTGATTCTTATCCCTGCTTTCCCATAAATCTTCTTTGGAAGATATACCCAATACTCTTGTCCAATCTCAGGGGTACAATGTACCATTGTGTTTATTAACCCATTAAGTCATTTAAACATTAGTATTAGAATGTCATAAAGCACCACCCTGAATCGCCACAGATCCCAGGCCTCAAAGAGATTCATCTCTCGATTGTTTCAAAGTCAAGGCCATGATGGAGAAGGCTACAAACCAAAGGCTGAGACCAGGCTGGATCACGAGAAATGTAAAATCCCTGAACCTGAGAATGGGAAGGGACCTCTCATTCAATCGTTTCAGTCACATCCAACTCTTCATGACCCCATTTGGTGTTTTCTTGGCAAGGATACTGGCGTGGTTCGTCATTTCCTTCTCCCATTCATTTTACAGATCAGGAACTGAGGCAAACAGGGTTAAGTGATTGTCCAAAGTCACACAGCTAGTCTGTGTCTGAGGCCAGATTTGAAGTCAGTGAGATGAGTCTTCCGGGCCTGGCACCCTATCCACTGTGCCACCTAGCTGCTCCCAAAAGGGACCTCCAAGGCCATCTAGTCCATCTCATGCTTGAATGAGAATTTCTTCCTACTGGGTCTCCAGTAAGTGACTGTCATCTCACTTTGTTTGAATGTCTCCTGTGAGGCGAGAGAAAAAAATACATCTCTGTCTGGATAATTCCCTTGCCTTTCTCACTGACTCTGTGTGTGGTCAGCAGTGGCCCATCAGTCCTTCAGAAAAAGCACTCAGAAGCCTAGAGCTCGATTCTCCATGAAGCTACAATCAAGGTTTCAAGGTTTCTAAGGAAACCAGGGCTCCACAGGTGGCCTTTGAATAGCGGCTTCCCAGCATCTAACATGCGGCACGAGGTGACAGATGCAACATCCCCCCCAACACTCCCCTCCATACATTCAAACACAAGTGCCAGAAATACACACCTGGGAATGATAAATAATGCAAAAAATCTGATTAATGATGCAATTTTGGCTGTAGGGCTCAACCATTTTTTTTTCCTGACAAGAAAGCACGGGATATTAAATTGCTTCTGACATTCCTACACAAAACACCAAGTCTTTTTTTCTCTCCACACCTTCTCTCTCTTTACCTTTACTTTGCACTTGTATTTGTAAATTAAAGTGTAAAGATACTGGTTTAAATTACCCTTGATACTAACAGGATTTAATTAAAACTGTTGATGCAAGAAGCAACAAAAGCCTGCTTTGGATACAAAGAAATGTTTTTAAAGTTGTAATTATAGTACCTTTTTAAATAGCTAGCGTGTGCACACACACACGAACACACACTCACACACACTATCCAAACTAACAAGCATATCAGACAATTTTTGTGAGCATTGTAATATAAATCTTTCGCTGTTCCAGGAATGATGTTCCCAAAAGCAGAAGATGCTTCAGAAATGATGGAGCGTTGACTTTTTTCTCCTTTCGTCCTGTTTTCTCTTCTGCAATCCTCCCTTCTCTTCTCTTCCCCTTCTCATCACCTCTCCTGCCGTCTCCTACCCTCCCCTCTCCCTCACACAATATCTAATCTCTCAGGAAAATGGTTCAATGACTGCTTCACGGTGAATGGAAAAGCGATACAGCTAACCTTATACCAAGCTGCCAGGTCAAAGGACTAGGATTCTGCCATTTATTTCGATATTACTTTAGGTAAGTCACTTAGCTTTTCTGGGTTTCAGAATTTTCATGTATTAAAAAAAAATCAAGATTTGATTATATGCACCTTCCTGCTCTAAATCTACGGCTCTCTGACCTGTGAACTTTATTTTTTCTTAAATAATGGGGCTCTTTGGTCTTGGTATCCTTCTAAACGGATTTATTTTTCC
>CM053628.1:23909401-23925093 GCA_028646595.1 Phalanger gymnotis | reverse complement strand
CATCTTGATTCTAATCTAGACTCACTCTGCCTTCATGGCACAGCAACAACCAGCTGTTTGGTCTCTACTGACTCGTTCCAGCAATTACCCAGTAGTTCATACACTGTCTAGCCCTGGACTGTGAAGTTCATTCCAAGCAGAAGAAGGTCAAGGAGTGGGCCTCAAGCTCATTTCCCTTTTTCATGAGCTTCGGTTTCTTCGTGCAACTGTACAACAGCACTGAAAACAAGGCTAAGTCCTGCCCTCCATACCTCACAGGGTCATCATGCTGATAATCAATCAACAAACATTCATTGAGTTCCTAAGTATACCAGGCACTGTTCTTGGCTTTGGAGATACAAAGACAAAAAAGAAACAAGTGTTGCTTTTGAAAGAGTTTGCATCCTAACTTTCTAAAAGTATTGGCAGGTTGCTTGATGACAGAAGGGAGACAACACGTAGATATATAGGATGTCCCAAAAGTCTTAGTGTAGTTTTCAGCTTTAATAACTTCAGAAGAAGAAATGCTACTGATTTACAGAAATAATCATTTGAAAATTTAATTATTTAAATTTATTTTATACTTATTCAGCTTTGTGAATTTTGAGTATTAGATTAAATATTTTTAACAAGACAGGATACTCTGTCATTATGCATTAGATGTGGAATGGTTTCTGGATGACACTTTCTCAGATGGGTGAATCAGTTGAGGAGACCTTCCTACTAAGTCACCTGATCTGTCTCCATTAGACTTTTTCTTGTGGGATCACATCAAAACTGCTGTGTATGCATCAAGATCTCATTCTTTGAATGATCTTAATATACAAATACATTACAAATACAATTCCTTCAGTCACTAAGCAGCAGCTGACAAAATTCTTTTTTTAAAAAAATATGAAGGTGGATGAGAGTAATATATAATGTGAAATGGTGGCTGTATCAACATTGTAAGTAATTAAACTTTCAAATTATGTTTTTAGTAAGTTTACAGCATTTATACTTCTGAAGTTATCAAGCTTAAAAATGCAGTAAGACTTTTAGAACACCCTATATCATCTTCATCACTGCTAGCATTTATATAGCACCTATCATGCGCCAAATACTACATTGAATGCTTTG
The DNA here is from genome assembly GCA_028646595.1 of Phalanger gymnotis. NCBI lineage: Eukaryota > Metazoa > Chordata > Mammalia > Diprotodontia > Phalangeridae > Phalanger > Phalanger gymnotis. The sequence continues at coordinate 23,923,995 of CM053628.1, read as the reverse complement.
CAAATGTTATCTCATTTGATTCTTGCAACAACCCTGGGTGGGTACAGACTATTATTATCCCCATTTTACAGATGAAGAAACCGAGGCAAACAGGTGAAGTGACTTGACAAGGGTCACACAGCTAGTAAGTGTCTAAGGCTGGATTTGGACTCAGGTCTTCCTGACTCCAGGGCCACTGTGCTACTTAGCTGCCCAAATCCACTCTGCAAATCTTAAGGTTACAAGTACTTGAGAGGCAGCAGTATATGGGTATAGGGTTGGCCATGAAGTCAGAGTCACTTTAGGACCTGTCTTTAACATCAAGGCCCTAGGTAACTCTCCAAAATCCAAAATCAGGACTGACTTCATAGTAGCTTCAGAGGAAAAGGTTTTCACATCAAGATTTGCCCAATCCAATGAAATCACAGTTCCAGGCCCTTGCCCTCCACTTCCTCCCTTCCGCCCCCCTCCAAGAAAAACTGTTTTGAGTTGGATAGTGTTTAGAAGAGATTATCTGGAAAAAATGCAAATTATCTCTGCCTTTAGAGCTGGAAAGGGACTTTGGAGACCACCTTGTCCAATCTCCTTGTTTCACATATGGGAAAAATGAAATCCTTAGAGGTAGAATGATTTACCCAGGGTTACACAGATAGTAAGTGGCTGAGCTGGGATTTGAACTCATGTCCTCTCATGCCAAAGCCAGCATTTTCTTCTATGACTTACTGTCTACACTATAAAAATCTACCCCTAACCAGAACTCTGTGGTCGAATTGTCAACTAAATGCTTAGTTTTCAGTCATCATCTAACCTTACCCAGATGATGGTCAAAGGTCAAGGACCTATGTCATCTCTTTTAATAGTCAACCACTAGTGCACCCAAAAGAATATGATGGAGACCTCAGACTCAAACCGGAACCTAGAAATTTATAGCTCAGAACCTTCAAATATTTCCCATTGCCTACAAGGTTACATTCAAACTACTTAGCTTGGCTTTCAAAAGCCCCCTACCCATCTTTACCACCTTTAAAATCTCCTACATGGAATAGTAGACAGAACATTGGATTTGGAATCATGAGACCTTAGCTCTGGCTCTGCACTAACAACCCATGTGACCTTAGGCCAACTTCTCAGTTTCTTGGCCAAGGCCTCCTTTTCCTCACCTGTAAAAGGAGGGAGGTTGAACTAAATTAACTTTAAAGTCTCCTTTGGCTTGAAATCTTTGATCTTATCTCTATCTCAAACATCTCAGGAGCATTGAGTAAACAGTTGGAGCCAGAAGCTGTATTTTGGAGACGCTGGTGTAGTCAATGGACTTAGAAACTAAGGACCTGGGTTCAAATCCTAAATCTGTAGCTTACTACCTATCTGACCTTGGGCAAGCCAATGAATTTTTCTGGGTCTCAATTTCCTCCTCCTATAAAATGAATAGGTTCAACTATATCAGTGGTGTTAGACATGAAATGAAGCTGGGGGCCACTCGACTATACATAAGGACCCCTACTAGCTGCATATTGACCTAGAAAATCACATATTAGAATCATCTATGTTCTATTGTATTTTTATTAATTTCATTAAATATTTCCCAATTATATTTTTTTAAAAATGTATTTATTTTCAGTTTATAACTTTCAGTTCCACAAGCTTTTGAGTTCCAAATTTTCTCCCCTTCCCTTCCCTGCCCCCTCCCCAAGATGGCATGCAATCTGATATAGGCTGTACATATGCATTCACATTAAACATATTTTCACATTACTCATGCTGCAAAGAATTATAACCAACGGAATGAACCATGAGAAAGAAGTAATAAAACAGAAAAGAGAGAGAGAGAGCAAATAGTATGCTTTGATCTGCATTCAGACTCCATAATTCTTTCTCTAGATGTGGAGAACATTTTCCATTATGAGTCTTTTGGTGGTCTTAGAACCTTGCATTGCTGAGAAAAGCCAAGTCTATCAAAGTTAGTCATTGCACAATGGGTCTGTAACTATGCACGATGTTCTCCTGGTTCTGTTCTCCTCACTCAGCATCAATTCATATGTCTTTCCAGGTTTTTCTGAAGTTCACCTGCTCATCATTTCTTATAGCACAGTAATATTCCATTACATTTATATACCACAACTTGTTCAGTCATTCCCCAATTGGTAGGCATACCCTCAATTTCCAGTTCTTTGCTGCCACAAAAAGAGCTGCTAGAAATATTTTTGTACATATGAGACCTTTTCCCATTTTTATGATCTCTCTGGGATACAGCCATAGAAGTGCTATTGCTGGGTCAAAGGGTATGTATGCACATTTTTATAGCCCTTTGGGCATAGTTCCAAATTGCTCTCCAAAATGGTTGGAGCAGTTCACAATGACAGCAACAATGCATTAGTGTTCCAATTTTCCCACATCTTCTCCAGCATTTATCATTTTCCTGTTTTGTCGTGTTAGTCCCAATTACTTTTTAATCTGCTTCTGCATGCACTGGTGGGTCCATGTTTCACACCTCTGAACTACATGACCTCTAAGGTCCCTTCCAGTTCTATAATTCTATAATCATATTATCATCAGTAAGTGGAAAAGGTTGGAGAGAAAGGTGTGAACTAGATTCTAGAGGGTCTTCTCGTTATTTCTTCATATCATTATACCATAGAAGAGAGCACGTTCAGGTTCTGGAATGTTTGAGAATGCTTTAATAGCATGCCCCTTCAATTACCAGACAATGAACTGCTTGAGGAAAGAGCCTGAGCTAAATTGCACATAGTAGGCCTTTGTTAGAAGCTTACTGTAATGTGCTCAGTAGCCTGTGTAATATTCTCTCCTACTAGAATAATGGCTTGTATGTTGTATGGTTAGAGTCATGAAATCCCACTAGCCTGGAAGAATGAGAGTTGTAGGTCATGCCAAGGGTACTGGAGAGGCATATGGGTGGCATGAAAAGGCTAAGCACAGAAAGTGGTGTAAAGGCATCAAACATATACAAGACTGGAAAAGGAGGTGGGCTCTTCAGACACCAAGAACAAGGGAAAATTGATGGACAGTCTGTACCCACCTTTGTTTAACCACACATCATCAAGAAATCTAGGCGTGTTGGCAGATCCTCAACAGAAAATTCATAGGAAAAATAGCCCAGCAGGAAGGAAAGAAAAAGATGGGATGTGATCTGTGTCACTACAAGGAATAACCATACTTGGATAAAATCACAGCTCCATGAAAATGTCATCTCTTTGTATAGTGCTTTACAATTCCTAGGCACTTTATTTTTTTCCTGTAACAAGCCTGAATGGTAGGCAAGCCATGCATTACTACCCGCATTCTACAGATGAAAAAAGAACTTCTTAATAAGGTTAAATGGCTTGCTTCAGGGATTCAGTCATTTTTCAGTCGTGACCTCTTCACCCCTTTTGGGGCTTTTTTGGCAAAGATACTGGAGTAGTTTGACATTTCCTTCTCCAGCTCACTTTTACAGATGAAGAAACTGAGGTAAATGGGGTTAAGTGACTTGGCCAGAGTGACGCAGCTTGGAAGTATTTGAAGCTAGATTTGAACTCAGGAAGATGAGTCCATCAGGCCTTCTACCCACTGTAGCACCACCTAGCTGCCTGAGGGTATGTAGCTAGTATGCAGTAGAGGCAATATTTGAACCCCAGCCTTCCAACACCATTTCAGCATGCTACTGCCCACACTTCTGACCTTGGTATTTTGGTTTTTTTTTCCCTTAATCTCTCAAGTTTCCTCCTTGTGATTCAATTTAAGTTTCTGAAACATCTCATATGTTACAGCAGAATCCCTTTCTGTACTTCTCCTGGAAATGTTTCCAAGTGACAATGACATTTTCAAAGTGACAAGAGTACATTCATTTGGGAGCCTGGGGTGTGCTGAACTGAATTAAACTGTTCTCCTCTGGCGAAGGAGGAGACAAAAGGTGATAAGTGAATCCAAGCTGCAGAAAGGACTGGTTTCATCTGGATGGTGAGAAGCAGTGGGGTGTGGTGGGAAAGTATTTGGAAGATTAATTGATTAATTAATTGAAATGCATTGATGTCGGCCGTTCTCACTGGAGACACAGATATAAAATTCTGCAGAAAGAAAATTATTTGAGGAAATCCATTGTTTAAAATCAGTGTAGGTATTCATCCATGTGTATTTTGGTGAATATCGAAGTTAATAAAATAAAGAGACCGTGAGAATCTTAGAACTACATGTCTATACTCAGAGACAAAACACTTATCTAATGGATGCATCTGGGCATACATCACAGTGCGTAAGCCATGGCTGACAGAACAGTGATGGGTTGTTTCTGATGTCAGGAGGAGGACATGTACACAAATCGAGACAGCTATATAGCTCAGTGAATAGAATACTGAATTTGGAATCAGGACGATCTGAGTTCAAATGTGATTTCAGCTGCTTACTTGCTACACGGCCCTAGGCAAGTCATTTAACCTCTGTCAGCCTCAGTTTCCTCATCCATAAAATGGGAATAATAATAGCAGCTGTGAGGGTTACTGTGAGGACAAAATTAGATTAATTACTTTACAAACCTTAAAACACTATATAAGTGTCAGTTGTTATAAGTAATATAAATATTTATTTGGTAAATTCCAGTTTTCATATTTTAGTGACTATCATGCATGCTTTCTTTGGAGCCAATTCGATCTGTTAACCTGAGATAGTACATGAGCAAGTACAATTCTCTAACTGCTTGGATCATTCCAGAACAGGAAGTCCTATGATAAACCCTTCCTTTATCCCTCTCATTCATCAGGTACAAAATCCTCCTGTCCTTTCTTCCTTAAAAAATGTTCTTCCATCTGTCTCTTTCTTTCCACTCCTAGGGTCACCATTCTAATACGTGCATGTAGACCCTCAATATCCAGGCTCTCTAGCTGGGGCTTCTCTGCCTGCTGGACTAATCCACCTAAAGGCCGTTCCCATCTCAGCCAGCCCCTGCTGAAAAACTATCACAAGATCTCCATTTTCCACAGGACAAAGTCAAAACTTTTGAGTTTATTTGCACTGTACGAAATCCCAGAATCTTGGAGCTGAAAGGGACCTCACAGGCTGTCTTTACAACATTTCCAACAAATGGTCATTCAACTGCTACTTGGAGGCTTCCGGGAGGGGAGTCCCTCACCCCCAAGGCAACCCATTCCACTTCAGGTAAGCTATAAGTATTTGAACATTTTTCCTTATATCCAACTTAAATTTGCCTCTCTGCACTTTCCATCCAAGGCCCCCTATTTCTACTCTCAGGCCCAAGCAGAACACATATATCCTTTGAGATTTGGGGGCCACGTGATAGCCCTTCAAATACTAATAGACTATTAACAGGTTTCCTCTAAGTTTCTGCATCTCCAGACTTGTCTATGTTTTCTGCTAAAATGACATGCTCAGAAATGAAGCCAGTATTCTGGAGAGGGCCTGACCAAGGCAGAGTACTAGAAAATGATTGCCCAGATCCACTCCCTTACACTGTTTCAACTGTAAACAACTCAGCTCTCTGGTCACCTCACCAATCACAGAACACAGAACACACTCCAGAAGGGGGAAGGGAGAAAAAATACTTCCAAGCAGCCAAATTAGTTGTGGCCAAATCCACAATGGGGAGTTTATGTACAATATTGGGGGTTCTAGCGGTAAGCAACAATAAATGGAGGGCCCAACAAGCAGACAGGGTGGAAAAGGGAAGTCTAGCAGCAAACATTAAGGAAAAACCAACAGGACAAGGGTTCTACAAGGGGGTTAGGACTCCAGCTCTGAAAAGGATCAGGGAAATGAGGTGGGACCCCATTTAAAGGGAGCAAATCAGAGAGCCAAGTCTGAAACTCAAGTGGGGGTGGATAGAGGAGAAGCAACCAGGTTTCCATTTACAGGAATCAGCGTTCAAAGAGATAAAAGGACACATATTCAGGCTGACTCTGTTTAGCTCCAGAGCCAAGGGCCGAATGTTCCTTAAATCCTCCTTACCTATGGGAAGGATTGGCCCCAGAGCCTGGGGCAATACTGAACCTACATTCAGAGATGAAGAGACTTCAGCCACTGATGTTTGGGGATAGGAGAGAAAGGAGGCAAGCATTGCACTGCTTTATCTTTGTTGAGGTTACCATTTCACTTGAAAATAACTAACCTCTAATACAGCATCTGGTAAGCATACTGGATAAAGCACTGGGCCTAGAATCAGGAAGACTTGACTTCATATTTGGCCCCAGATACTCACTGGCTGTATGACCCTCAGCAAATCATTTAACCCTGTCTACCTCAGTTTCCTCATCTGTAAAACGGGGATGGAAATATGTAAAGCACTTAGCATGTTACCTGACAAAGAGAAATGACTATATAAATGCTAGCCATCATCATCATCATTATTATATACATCAAATATGATTGTTTTTCAAGTAATTAGCTCTCCTCTCCAGTGCATTATCTTATGGTATAGCCAGAAATAACTCAGGCCAGAAGGCATCTGGCCCACATGTAACATGGAACTCACATCTGCAAAATTCTTCAGCGATAGATTTCTTTTCTATAGGATCATTTTAGAGATGTCATAGTAGAGAATAGATTTTTGGGAGCTGAATCCCTTTACCAGATCTGTCAAAGTAGCATGTTGAAAACATATTCGGATAATGGTGAATTGTTAGGTAGGCCAGCGTGGTGTTCTTCTTCTACTGGCTGTCAAAAATAATGAAATTTGGAATTTCTGAATTTTTTCACTAGTCAAGATTGTATCCCCCAATTCCTAAATCTTCATTCAAGATTATCATGATTTGATCGAGCCATTTTTACGTAAACAAATCCATTTTTATTAAGGACAAAAAGAAATGCAATATGTGTATACCTAATTTGTGAATTGGTAGGGATAGAGAACAGACCTATGATGTTATTGATAAAGGGAATTAGGGCTGAGGAAAACTCCCTCTTCTAATACCTTTACTGCAGTATAAAAGTCTTTCTGAAGTTGCTTCGAGCACCAACAGGTAATATGAGTTGTACAGGGTCTTTAACTGTAAGCTGTACAGGGTACACACGTAGAAATAACTGACAAATTGTTACCTCTTTCTCCATTCTGTGGATGGTGGTGCATGGTCATTCTTAGACGGTAAAGTCATTTGTCTGGTTCCTTCTGGTAATGAATGAGACTCCAGCATGTGACTTTAACCCTTTAGTGGTCAGCATTCTGACTCCTTACAAGGAGATGTGCTGTTTGCTACCCAAGACAGAGAAGTAACAAGCCTAGTTGGTTGTTGTCCTTCATTCTTGAAGAGGACCAAAATGACATCACTGTGTCGGGGTCACGGTACACTGTATCCAATCAGACCAATGGGAGCTCAGAAGGCTCTACTATAGGTCAGGCACAAATACTCCATATAAACATTTGTGCATCTCATGTTTCTTTTGAGCTACTGCAATTCTGCTTTGCTCATAGAGCACAGTGCCTTCTTGGATATGGGCACACCACGCTGGGCAATCCTGTGCCAGTAGAGAGACGTCGTGAGTGTCTTTGTGTCACTTCTTCTGACCTCTGTGTGAGCACCTGTCTTGTCTCAGTTCTCCATAAAATAGTCTTTTGGGAAAATGTAAGCTTGGCATTTGAACAATGTGGCCAGCCCATTGGAGTTGCCTCCTCTACTGTGAGGTTTGAACGCTTGGCAGTGAGAGCTATTCAGCTGGAGAAAGGACCTCAGTGTCTAGTACCTTATCTCCCTGGGAGATCTTCAGAATTTCCCTGAGACAATTCAAATGGAAGGTTGCATGCACGCTACAATGACTGGCTCAGTGTACACCTGCCAGGCAACTTCTGGGAAACCAATTTTGGGGTTCTGGGGGAGAATAAGGGAGTATGGCTGCAATGCTGAAACATCAGAATTGAACACAGCATTTTTAAAAACCCCCAAAAATGATAATATGGAAAAACTCTTGGTTACATCTATTCCAGACTCTTCTAATTTCACCTAGACCGAAAGGAATAATTGCTGTTAACCATATAAGGAGAATACTGTGTTTTGTTCTGGGCACCACATTTTAACTGAAAAGTGTGTGTCCAGAAGAGAGGAACCAGAATGGGTGAAGAGTCTCAAGATCGTGCTATAAGAGTATTATTTGAAGGAAGCTAGGGCGATTAGTCTAGAGAAAAGAAAACTCAAAAGTACCATGAGATTCACTTTAAGTACTTGAAAAACCATCATGTGGAAGAGAGATTAGCCTTGTTCTTTCTGTTTGGGCCCAGAGGGGAGAACTAAGAACATCAGGTAGGAATCACGGGGATATCAATTTTGGCTTGAAGTCAAGAATAGCTTCCCAACAGTGAGAGCTATTCTAAAGCGGAATGGGCTGCCTCAGGAGGAAGCAGGTTCCCCTTCACTTGATACCTTCAAGCAAAAGCAGAACGACCATTTGAAGAGAGCACAGAAGCAAAGATTCTTTTTTCAAGTATGCAATGAGACAGCTGAACATTAAGACCTTTTCCAACTCTGAAATCCTGTGATTCTGTATCAGAAAATTGTCCATTATTCTTCGGCTGAAAGAAAACAACAAAAAAACCCAACTGAACTTGGCATCCCTTCAACTGACAATCAATCGACAAACCTTTATTAAGTATTTACTATATGACAACCACTGTGGAAAGTACTTAAGACACTGTCCTAAGGCCTGGTACCATTACCTACTAAAAGCTATGGGGGCATGAGTCTGGTTTAAGAGGAGAACTACTTTGTTGGCATTGCCTTGTGAAATAATAAGGGGCATGTTCGGTGCCTTGTTTTCCCTCCTGTTTCAACCTACCCCAGGCCTACCTTCCAATTTACTATCCTAGATTTGTCTGCTTGCTCCACACTCCCTCCCTAACAAATCGCCTTTCATTTTTAGCCTCTTCCTCTCTTGTTTCTTCTATCTCCTAATACTGGCTGAGACCTGAATTCGCCCTACCCTGGGATGACACTACATCATTGCCTACCCTTTCCAGTACTATACATGGTCTCTCACACTCCCAACTCATTTGCCATGGTTGGAGATTCAGAGTATTGCTTAATCCCTATTGCCCTCTACCACCATCACTCAATACTTTCCCTCCTTTGATGTTTATGCTACTCAAATTTATCACACAATCCAGATCTTAGTGGCCATTACCTACTGAAGGAAAAGAAACCAGCATTTATTAAGCACCTACTATGTGCCGGGCACTGTGCTAAGTGGTTTACATATTAGATCCTTTACTCACTGGATCCTCGCAACAACCCTGGAAGATGGGTGCTATTATTATCCCCATATAATTGGCAAGGGAACTGAGGCAGACAGAAGTTAAGTGACTTGCCCAACATCACACAGAAGCTTCAGAGGCTGGATTTGAACTCAAGTGTTTCTGATTCGAGTCTAGCATTCTATCCAGTGTACCCAGCACCTAGATGACTTTTGAAGTCAGACTGATGTAAGAGCCATACTCAATTCCAGAGCGAAGAGAAGAGGGCTATTCTGCATGTGGTCTGTTATAAGTGGTGAGTGCTTCTAGGGACCTCTGTCTGGAGAGGAAAAGAGAGGGAGCCTGCTCCAACAGCAGCTACAAACAGGCCAAGGCTGTTACTATTGCAATAAAGTTGAGATACACTTCCCAAAACTGCACATGGTAGAAAGTCACAGCTTCAGGTGCTTCTGCTTTTTTGCTCTTTGCACACTGAAATGTTCATGTTTGAGGAATGCGAATTCTATAGTAAGAAAGGGAACATTTTAAAAATATTCAAAAAGAGAATGTTAGGGGATTTTAGGCTAAAGTCCCTCTCCCTATACGTACTTATTGCTTAGCATTTGAAGAGCTTTTATTCTTTGCAAGAAATGTTTACATTGCACTGCAAGTATAGGTTTTCAAAAAATCTGATGACCTCTCAACTCCTTAAAACATAAATGAAGGATTGTGTCCAAGTAGCTAAGAAATAGCCAACTCTTTACTTAAATACCAATGGTTCAGGTTGATCTCGACTTGCCAAGCAAGAGAGCCACTGTCTTAGCTAGATTTGTTTTTGATTTTTTTATTGTTATAGGTTAAAAAAGGGGAATGTAGGTAGGGGTGAGTCACTGGGGTAGAGATGGAAGAAGGTCACTGAACTTGGCCCGCTTTTCTGCCTTTACTCCTCTATGCGCTAGCGAAAGCAGCCCAGATCAAATCGAGGGGCCACGTTAGGAAATGTTTTCAAATATGGCAATAGATATTTGTTACTTGTGCTGGTACTGTCACTTTTATTATGGTGGTTTTTAAAGGAGACATCCTGCAGCAAGCTAGGACAGCCCTAGCAACCATAAGACTGATAACAAGAATAATGATAATAACTGGTATTTATATACTTATCCCTTCCACATTGTGAGTTTCTCCACTGCAGTTTCGATTATATTGCGGGTTGGCATAAAAAATTAAATGGCAATCCAGGGGGAGTTTTGCAGAAGCTGCAGACGACACACAGAGGCCAGCAGATGACACAGAAAAAATTCAGAAATTCAGAAATGCATAAACCATATGTACAGTATTGTATAATACCAATATATTTTATCTTTTGAAACCATAATAATTTAGACTTCTTTGGTAGGAAGGGAGGGCCAAAAAACTTTATGCAGATTTGCCACATCATGAGGTACCTCATTCCTATCTGAGTCAACGTGGAAGGGATTCAAGTGCTAGAGCTGTAATTAACCTCATTTTACAGATAAGAAAATGAGACAGAGAGAGCTTAAATGACTTGTCCAGGGTCACATAGCTAGAGAATATTCAAGGAAGAATTCTATTGAGAACTGGAGAAGAAAAGCAGGGAATAAAGAAGAAAGGAAGACCATGGGCTGACTTGCCCTGAAGCTGTTGAAGTTGTGGACTTCTGAGCAGGAGTCAAGGGTCAAGGAGCAGAAGGTGAGCAGGAGAAAGAGTGAGCTTTGCAGGGAAGTGTGGTGGAGGCTGATGAGCAGCGACCACGTGGTGTCTAAGGAGCAGCGGCCCCAGGACCTGTTCTCCTTTTGGAGACCTATTGAAGAAACCAGCTGGTGTGAAAGTGGCAGTATTCTCAAAGAACTTGATCAGGGAATATGTCCCTAAAAACATGGAGGACGCAAACCTAATCCTACCTTCAGGAAGGAAGGACTGGCTCCCAGGCCCCACCAACAAAGCAGAAGTGCATGTGTGTCCTTTAATGAATTAAAGGATTTTCAGACTTTCTTGAGGAAAAGACCAGACTTGAACAGAAAATTTGACTTTGAAATGTAAGAATCAGAAGAAACCTAAGAAGGTAAATGAGAGACAAATGAACATGATACTTAATAAAGTTAAACTTACTGTCTTAAATGGGAAAATGATGTTTGTAACTTTTTTTTTTGCTTTTTTGCTTTTTGGCAGGGCAATTGGGGTTAAGTGACTTGCCCAAGGTCACACAGCTAGTACATGTGTCAAGCGTCTGAGGCCGGATTTGAACTCAGGTCCTCCTGACTCCAGGGCCGGTGCTCTACTCACTGCGCCACCTAGCTGCCCCCCGATATTTGTAACTCTTAAAAATGTCACTGTTAGGATAGTTAGAGAGTATACATAGAGGGAATGAGTTTAAGTTGATTGTGATTAAGGTGATCAAAAAATAGGGTAGGGAAAGGTAAAATGGAGCAAATTCTCGCAAAAGGTATGAATGGAAGAACTTTTACAGTGTAAAGGGAGGAGGGTAGACTGCACTGGAACCTTAATGTCATTAGAACTGGATTAAAGATGCATCTAGTTGGGTAGAAAAGTTTTATTAACTTAGAGAGAAATGGGAGGGCATGGGGATAGGATAAGGGAGGGACTCTTAGAAGGGCTTGCAGATTAGGGAGGCAGCGGTCAGCAGTAAACTAGACTTCTGAGGAGGGATAAGGTAAAAAGGATGAAGGGGAGAGGATATTGGGAAATGTATATATACATACTATATATATGCATATATATACATATATACATATATATATATATAGCTAGTAATTAGAACTTTGAATGTGAATGGATAGCAGAATGGATCAAAACGAGAACCTTAGAATTTTTATACAAGTAACACATTTTAAAATGGGAGGTATATAGAGTAAAAATGAAAAGGCTGGAGTATAGTACACTTCGGCTGACACTTAAGGAAAAAAATGCACGAGGAGCAATCATGATCTTGGACAGTTAAAAGTTAAAATAGATTTAATCAAAACATAAGCAAGGAAACTACAATGTATAAAAGGTACCATAAGTAACAAATTCATATCAACAATAATGCCCATCAAATGCTACAGCATCCAAATTTATAAAGTAAATGAATACAGGAAACATAAATTAAAAAGTAATTGGAAACTAAGCTAATATTTAAGAATGAGGAAGTCAAAGAACAAATCACAAGAACAACAATTTTATTAAAGAGAAATGACAATGAGACAGCATATCTGTTTATGGGGTGTGGCAAAAGTAGCAATTGGGAAAATCTGTGCCTTTAAGTGCTTATCAATAAAATAGAGCAAATAAATGAACTGGATATGCAATTTTAAAAACTAGAAAAAAAGATCCCAGTTAAACTTGGGTGTCCTGAAAATTAAAGGTGAGATTAGTAAAATTTCATAAAAAAAATCACTGAATTAAGAAAATTAGAAGCTGATTTTATGAGGAAAAAACAAAATAGATAAACCATTGGTTAAATATGATTAAAAAACACTAGTATCAAAAATGAAAAGGGTGGATATACCACTAATGAAGATGACATTAAAATAGTTATTTTTTCTGATTATGCAAATTTTTAAAACCTGTTAAAGAAATGGAATAGGCCACAAAAGCTTCCTAAGAAAAAAAGCAATGAGGCCAGATAAATTTAAAGCTCAATTAATTCTCAGGTTAAGTAAAATTATTTGTAATAGAAAGGAATCCTACTGCACTCCATTTATGAAATATGCTGCCAATACTTAAAAGAGGGAGAGCAAAAACAAAGAAAATTATAGAACAATTTTACTAATTAATAGTGATGCAAAAATTCTACATAAAATACTATGTAGGAGATTATAGCAATTTATGACAAAGGTCAAACACTATAACTAAAAGGGATTTATACTGCTAATACAGGACTGGTTTAATAAGGAAAACTTAACTGATTAATTCTACCAATGACCAAAAGAATTCTCAATAGATGCAGAAAAATTTGCTCTTAACAAAATGGAACAAGAACACACTTGAAAGCATAAGTGTATAAATGGATTTTTCCTTAAAATAAGCCTCTACTTAAAGTATCGGCAAACATTATTTATAACGAGGATAAGCTAGAAGCTTTCTCAGTAAGATTGGGGTGAAGCTAGGATGCCCACTGTCACCACTATTCTTCAATATTGCACTGGAAGAGCCAGCTATATCAGTAAGAGAAGGGAAAAAAATTGAAGAAAAAAACTGAAAGTGTTGGAGTGGGTAATGAAGGAGTAAAAACATCTTTTTGTGGATGTGATGAACTCTAACTAATCAACTAAAATACTAGTTGAAATGATTACTTTTGCAAAGCAACAGGACATAAAATAAAACTGCAAATCAGCATTTCTATGTATTATCAACAAAGCCCTGCAAGAAGATTGTCTATGGGAAGAGACATGGGAGTGTACCTGGTATACTTGCTTAGACAATCTTAGGAACTATGTGAACATAATTATAAAACTCTTTATGAATAGTCCCATTTAAATAAATGGAGAAATACAGTTTATGGGTAGACTAGGTCTATATGATGACAATTCTACCTGACCTCAGCTTAATTCTTCAGTGCCATCCCAATTAAAATACAAAAGATTATTTTGAGCTAGAAAAAATAAAATTCATTTGGAAGAACACAAAGTCAAGTACGTAAAAAGAATTAATGGGAAAAAATGTAAAAGGAAGGTTTAGCAGGCCCTAAATAGTAATTATCAAAGCCATTTGGTGCTGGCTAAAAAGTAGAATAGTCGATTGGTGGATTATAGTGGGTATACAATGCACAATAGTAAATGACCACAGTAACGTTGTATCTGATAAATGCCAAGGTTTAAGCTTTTGGGATAATAACTGACTTTTTGGTAAGAACTAGGCATAGCAGAAACTAGGTGTAGACATAATTTACCAAGATAAGGTGAAAATGACCTAGACATAAAGGGAGATATAAGTAAATTGGAGGAGCATGGAACGTATCACCTATCAGATTTATGGATAAGAAAAGAATTTATGAATAAACAGCATTGTATGATATAAAATGAATGATCTTATGTTCATTTTAAGACAAGATTAGAAAGAAAGCATTACATCAAGAGTTTCACATCCAGTTTCTTGGATAAAGGCTTCGTATTGCAAACATAGATTGGTTAAATTTATAAGAATGAGTCATTTCCCCAATTGCTAAATGGTCCATGGATATGAGCAGGCAGTTGAAAGAAATCGAAGCTGTAGCTTTGATACAATCATGAAAAAATTTTATAATCGTGAAAAAATACTCTAAATCATTGATGAGAGAAAAGCAAATTAAAACAACTTAAGGAAGATGGCGGCTGGGAAGCAGTGACTGGCGTGAGCTCCCCACCAAGTCCCTCCAAAAACCCATAAAAAATGGCTCTGAACCAATTCTAGAGCTGCAGAACCCACAAAGTGTCAGAGGGAAGCAGGGCTCCAG
>CM053628.1:23892105-23908901 GCA_028646595.1 Phalanger gymnotis | reverse complement strand
GAAAACTGAGGCAAGCAGTGCTTAGGGTCACACAGTTAGGAAGTATTTAAGGTCATATTTCAATTCGAGCCTTCCTGACTCCCAGGCCCTCTGCTCTCTCCACTGCAGCACCACCTAGCTGCCTATTGGGTGAAGTGCTTCCCTAATGGAGTCTTTAGACATTTTTCTCCTTCATTCATACTTCCTATCTTCTGTGACAGCCCATGCAAATTACCCCGGGGTTATCTGAGCTATGAAAAAGCACTGGAAATAAAATGGGGGTGAGTCTGAGCTGGCTTTCTTCTCTGCAGCTTCCTGTAATGCATAAAGCTGGGAGGAGGGGATGACGGTTTGTGTCCATGCCCCCCCAGTACATTGGAAAGTAGCTGTCCTACAGATAGATGTATCTATCTGGGCTCAACAGTTCTAAGGCTTTTGAGAAATAGACAGGCCTCTGAAATCACTCAAAATGCAGTTAAATGCAATGTGCACCTCAAACTATTCTGTTACTAAACTGACATTTCCTGAAACAAGAAGTTTCTATGGATTTAGCAAGAGGAGAATGTTCTGGACGCTCTGGATGACTAGCGCCAAAAGCATACCCACTTCAACAAGATGCACAGAATTGGCCTGATGTTGAGAAGCAAACACCGAGAGGTCATCAGTTAGGGTGCTCTTTGAAAGACTGTCCTTTTTCTTCAGGAGCTCTAAGTGAACACCCAAAGCTGACTTCTCCCTTCATAACATCCTATTCTTTTAGTACTGCTGGGCTCCAGCCCTCATAAGTAATTAATAACACTCCTTTAGAGGTAAATGGTGAAGCTATAGAGCATGAAATATAGATGCTGACGTAGTCTTTGAAGGAAGGTGACTTTATTTAAGACGCGTTCAACAGGAATAAAGAGAAAGCACACCAATGTGGGAGTTTGATAGGCTGAGAATGGAGTGTCCTGAAAGATTACCACACTGCATTTGATCACACCCGCAAAAGCAGAGAAATTTACAGGGTTTGCTGCCACAACCCATTTATAGAGCTACTGTATCAAAGGCAAATCAGAAACGACCTTTGAAGGATTTTCAAATTTATGCAAAATCAAAGAATCTTTAAAGTTTGTATCAGATTGCTTCGAGGGGAGGGGGTTAGTTTTGGTGCCTGGGAAAAATAGCATTAAATGGACTTTCAAATAGATGTTCTAACTCATCAAATGAAAAAAAAACAGATGAAATATTTTTAAAAATTCAGTTTAATTGGAGGGCAAACCCTGAGACATCACCCTATTGGGGGAGATACAACTTATAGTACCCCAATATGGGGGGAGAGAGAGCCTAGATAGCAGGAGGCTGCTGTTGGGAAAGCTACTGGGGGGTGCAGGTGAAACTCATTAGACATGTGAAACTGAGACAGGGGTGGGGTGGCTAGGAGATACACTGGAGAGGTGGAAGGATGTCTGTAAGCTTCAGAGCCTTATTATTCTTGCTAAACAGATGCTAAGATCACTCATTTATATACTGCTGAAGGAGTCAAATTATTGCCAATAAATTTTAAATTGCACTATCTTTTAAAATTTTGATTTTAAATTCATACTCCCTTTAAATGTTGCTGCCTTGAAGCAAAGCCTGGCTCATCTTGCCCTAGTTATGGTTCTGAGGAGGCAGAAAAAGGAAGACAGCTTGGGGCTTGTGTGCTCCTACCAGAATGCAAGGCATCTAGCCACACACAGGGAATCTGCCAGCAGAGTCAGAGGTTTAAATTATAAAAAGGCTACACACATCACTGGGGCAGCTAGGTGCATGGAGCACCAGGTCTGGAGTCATGAAGACTCCTCTCCCTGAATTCAAATCGGGCCTCACACACTGACTAACTGGGTGACCCTGGGCAAGTCACTTCACCCTGTTTGCCTCAGTTTCCTAATCTGTAAAATGAGCTGGAGAAGGAAATGGCAACCACTCTAGTATCTTTGCCAAGAAAATCCCAAATTGGATCACAAAAGGTCAGACACAACTGAAGACACAGAGAACACACATCCTGCATTAATCACAGAACAAAACAAAACAAAAAGCAGACTTCCTCATGGAAATATTTTCCTTTCCTTCTGTGAGTCTCTGCCTGCATACATCAGGGCTACTTGGACAGTGTTTACCCCTTTGCTTTCCAGAATTCATCCTGTTTTCACACCTATTCACACTATTCAAGGACATTGGAATGGGAAAATGGAGAGGAAGCTACAAGGGCATGTAGGATTTTCAAGAAGGTGGCCCACTGCTTATCGATGGCAAATGCTACAAGATAAATGGAACTGGTTTCCACAAAAGTCAAGAGAGCAAAATGTGTTATAGAAGTCAGTGGGTATGTCATGAACAATATGCTTCTTAGTATGAAAAGACCCTAAGAGGGACAGATGAGAAGAACAGAAAGGCGCAAGACGAAAGGGCTCCTAGCTTTAGATTTCTTCCTCTTGAATGGTCATTGTGTCTTAGGGAGGGAGGGATAGTGGGGTGGCATATTACCAATGTTGATGTATATATGGAACATGCTTTGTGCATCCACCAGCTGAGAGCCCATACCAATATGGGTACAAGTGATTATAATACTGTGATCAAGGTAATAATTCAACCTGATCCTGATTCCTGCCCTGAAATGTGGGGAGGGGAGGAGAGGGGAGTGGGGGAGTACTGGGCAACCTCAGAGCCTCGCTCTACACCTAGAGATACTGTGGTATAATCCTGAGTACTTGATTTGTAGTCAGACTTGGATGGAGCTTTGGTTACTGTCTAATCTGAGGGTTCTTAAACTGGAGCCCACAGAGAGATTTCAGGGGATCTGTTAATTTGGATGGGAAAACAAAATAATATCTTTATTCCCATTAATCTCTAATTGAAATTGAGTATTTCCTTCAATTATGAAAAAAATAGGATTCTGAGAAGTCAATAGACTTTACCAGAAGAGTCCACAACACAATAAAAAAGAACCCCTGTTCTAGATTCTAGTTAAACACTCTTAAGGTCCCATCTCTGGCATATACTAACTATATGAAATACAATAGCTTAATCTCTCTAGGCTTGTTTCCCTAGAAGTAAAATAGGGCTAACATTTTCTGCAATATGCCACGTATATCTCATTTTATCATAACAGTAATAGTGATGAAGTACTGTATAAATTCAATCATTAATTGAAAATATTTATTAAGCTAGGCCACTGAGAGATTATAACTAAGTATAGAAAGATAGAAATATTAAACACATTCATTACAGACATAATACAATAAAAATAGTAGTTAATACAGCAAACACAAGCAAAAGAAGGAGACCTAAATATAGACTTAATAATGATATCCTGAATAATTACTGGGTCAAAGAACAAATCATAGAAATGATTAACAATTATGTAAAAATGATAACAATGAGACAACACACCAATATTTTAGGATACAGCTAAGGCAGTACTCAGAGGAAAAAATTACATCTCTGAAAATATATATTAAGAAGATAAAAAGATTAATAAACTACAGCAACATTAATAAAACCACACTAGAAAATCAATACATTTATAAATCACAAAAAGGCACAAAAGAAGAAATCTTAAAAGAGGAAAAATAAATATAACAAGAAAAAAAAGACTACAGAAATGATAAAACTTAGGGCTGTTTTTTAAAAAAAAATCTGACAAAATCAATCAAAAACACTAATTAGGCACCTACTGTATGCCAGGCAATAAAATACAATAATGAAAAAAATTCCTTTTTTCAAGAAACTCACAATCTTTGGGAGGACACAATAAGCACAAATACAAGTACTGTATTTGCAAAAGAGATGTCCAGAAGATAAGTAAAAGATAGTGAAATACACGGTATTTAGGGAAAGAGGGCATTAGCAATTGAGGGGAACCAAGAAAGGTCACAGGTAGAAAATGGTCCTTTAAGTGCATTTTAAAGGAGGAGAGAGATTCTATAATGTGGCAACGAGAAGAGAACAGACTTCAGGTATGAGAGCCAGCCGGTACAAAGGTGCATACAAGAGAGATGCAGTGTCCAGTGTGAGGATCAGAGAGAAGGCCAGCTTGGCTGCACTGCAGAGTGTGGAAAGGGCAGTGATATAGAATGAGGAAAGGTAGGCTGAGATCAGGTTGTGAAGGTCTAGAAAAGCTAAACAGAAGAGTTTCTATTTGATCCTAGAGACCATATTTCTCAGTTGAAGCTGTACCCTAGCTTATATCAATAAACTTTTACTGAACCTGGTAAAAGAAGAGAAGGGAGAAAAATAGATAACTAAAATTAAAAATAAAGGGCAAGAGAAGAAAGAAAAAGATTTATCAAAAATTGCTACCCATAATTATATGCTATTAAAACCAAGCATTTAAAGGAAGTGTTGGGTTACCTACAAAAACATACAAGATCACATTTACAGCTGGAAGAAACCTTAGAGACCATCTAGTCCAAACACATCATAATACAGACGAAGAAACCGTGACTCAGGGAAATTAAATGACTTTACACAAGGCCATGCAGATAGTATTACAGACTAGATTTGCATTCAAGTGCTCCAAATCAAATAGTGTTTTTTCGACTGTACCCCATTATTTTCTCCCAACAAGAAACAGAATTGAAAAGCTATTTCATAAAATGAAACTGAATGCTCCAGACAGATTTATAAGTGAATTCCATCAAATATATAAAGAATAACCAAGCCATATGCTAAGAAAAAAAAGCATTTTCTCAATAACTGAAAAAGAAAGCATACTTTTATGTCCTTTTTGTGAGAACAAATATGGCCCTAATACTTAAACCAGGGAGGGATGAAGAAGAGAAAAAGAAGTATATAGATCAATATCATTAACAAATATTGGCACAAACATTTTAAATACCATACTAGCAAAAATACCATGGCAATATTTCCAAGCACTATTCACTATAACCAAATTGATTTTATACCAGCAATGCAAGAATGTTAGCATCATTTACAGTGAAATAACATTAGTAATTTTCGCACTCAATACAAGGGTAAAGCAAGGATACTTCCTTTTCCCCACTATTACTTGATATAGTTGTAGAAATGTTAGTTACAGCAATAAAACAAGAGAAATCAAGAAAAGGTATAAACATCAACAAAGAAGAGGAAAAAATGACTCTGATTTGCATATGATATGATGGCAGCATAACATAAGTAGACAGATCACTGGCCTGAAAGCCAAGAAGATCTGAGTTCAAATGCTGACTCTAACACATTCTATTTGACCCTGCCCAAGTCATTTAAACTCTTAGTGCTAAAGGGCAACTTAAATGTTATAAGTTGTACAGAAGATGACAACATATTACTTTCAAACAGGACTGTACAATCTGCAGACCACCAAAGGATTTCCCCTACGTACAAAGGATATTTTCCTCTACATTTTTTGAGGGCTGCCTGAAATTCTTTGGTGGGCCGCAGGTTGTGCAGGCCTCCTTTAAAGAGACAGACAAAATAGGACAAAATTCATTTTAGGAATAACAAGGCATAGAAGCTCAAGGTAAATAATGAAAAAAAGATAGGAGTGAAGGAAAACTAGCATTTTAAGACATAAAACTATATTATAAAGTGCTAATCATCAAAAGCATTTGATACTAGTTAAAAAGAGAAAACTAAATAAATCAGTGGAACAGATCATATAAGCAATAAACAGAAAGAGTTTAAGCCAGTGACCCAGCATGTGATAAATCCTAGGTTAGTAATAACAATTGCTCGCCTTTATATAGTGCTTTACATACGTAGTCTCTTTTTGTCCTTACAAAAACCACTAAGGTGTTACTTTCACACTACAGCTGAGGAAAGCTAACAAAAAAGCCTAACTGACTTGTCCAGAACCATATAATTAGTAAATATTTAAAGTGACATTTGAATCTAAGTCTTTCTGATTCCAAGCCTACACCATACTGATGGAGTACAGGTTGCTGATACTGATGGGATATAGACTCTGGGAACTCTCTTGAGCTCTCCCTGAATTCTTCCCACTTTCTCTGACTTTTCATGTCCAAATCTGTGGGCTACCTCCATTGTCTGATTATCACCCCATTTCCCATGCTTGATCCTATCTAAATATCTATACCCAAATCTGTTACCCTAGCCCTCCTTTGTCTGTCATCTCCAGGTAGCCTTCAGCTATTTCCCACCCTTAATCCCATTCCTGGAGTCGGGACCTCACCCCAGTAACCAGTCCCATCAAGACCCTCCCTAAATCCCTCCTCTTATCACCTCAGACTACTTGACCAGCCCTAGATCTCTCCCACAACCTTTCTGAATATAAGATCCATCTTGCCTCCTTGAAGGGGCTCATATTCAATCAAGCTCAGCAGATTGAATCTGGCCCAGGCTCGCTTGTTCATACAAGCTTCACAAATGCTCAGATTCCTTAAAAGTTTACCAATTATGGCTAATCTTTAATAAACTGTTTTTCTTTGGCTGTAAGAAGGCTTAGGTTGAATTCATTCAGCAGGACCCAACGTGTTAGTATTCTGTGATCCAGAGCACCCCTAAAACCTTAACATATGGCTTCCTGACGTCAACAATACCTCTAGATAGGTGAAGGGTTGGGATCTGACAACAGCCGGTTGGTAAATTTGGTAAATTTTGCATAACATAGTTCTAAATTAACTCCTTATACCATATACAACAACTAGTTCCCAATGAATGCAACCTATATTTAAAAGATCATATCATTAAAACTTTGGAGGAAAATGAAAAAGGGATAGCTCTCCCAACTAAGACTACGAGGAGAAGTTTTACCCAAGTGAGAGTTAGAGATGATCATAAAAAATTTGAAATGTGATGGGTAGCCAGTGGAGGGCTTAGAGCAGAAGAATTGATTAGAACAGTGCTTTAAGAAGGTTACTTTGCCAACAGCATCAAGATAAAATAAGGAACAGACTGAAGATAGGAAGACCAGTTTGGAAGGCATTACAGTAGTTCAGGAGAGAACAGATAAGCATGTAAACTGGGGTTGTTGCAGTGGGAATCAAGAGCGAATAGAAATACTGAAGAGGTAAAGGGAAAAGTACTTGGCAGCTGATTGGATATAAAAGCAGGGGAAGAGTTAAAGATAACTTTGAGATCACAAGCCCGGGGAACTTGGAGGATGGTCTTACCATCAATAGAAATAGAGAAGTTAGAAGAGAGCAGAACTGGGGGAGGGGGATATCACAGAAACTCAGAATTAGAAGATGCCTCTGAGGCCTTCACAGGAAACCCTTCTACAATATCTGTATCATGGTCACCCAGGCTCTGGTGACAGAAAACCCATTGCACTTTGAGCCAATACTCTAAGTAAAGCTCTTTAAGGTTCATTAAACAGTTTTCTCTTACCCCTGTAAGGTAATGCAAATTTTATTGGTCTCTTTTTTAAAGATGACGAATCCCCAAAATGGCACATAGAAAGGAATACAAAGGGGTTCCTCATGTTTTTTAAAGTAGTAAAAGGAAGGACTACATTTAGACACATTCAAACCTCATCTTGGACCTACCACTTATTTGGGAGAGCTCACAACTCCAATCTTCCTAAGAAGTAGAGGGAGCTATGGGAGGAGGTAGGAGGGTTCCCTTGTACGTGGTGGCTATGTGCCCACTTGTCAGGTATGGTTAAAGATGGGTTGGACCAGACGACCTCAGAAGTATCTTCTGGATTTTATGATATCTAAGGTGCTGAGTGCCAGGCTCAGTGGGAGTTACTACTACCATACCTTTGTACTTTTCAGTTATTGTTCAGTCGTTTTCAGTCACGTCCGACTCTTCATGACCCCATTTGGGGCTTTCTTGACATAGATACTGGCGTGGTTTGCTATTTCCTTCTCCAGCTCATTTTACTGATGAGGAAACGGAGGCAAACAGGATGAAGTGACTTGCCCAGGGTCACACAGCTAGTGTCTGAGGTCAGATTTGAACTCAGGAAGATGAATGAGTCTTCCTAACTGCAGGTGCTTTATCTATTGCAGCACCACCTAACTGCCCCACCTTTGTACCTGGGGATACAATATGAGGACACACAGCTCATTACCTTAGACACTTTGGATTCCACCACTGATGAAATGATTCTATTTGCAAAGAGGAGAGAATATCTTGGCCTCTTTCCTTATTTTTTTGTTTTGTTTTGTTTTTGGAGGGGGGAAGGCAAGGCGATTGGGGTTAAGTGACTTGTCCAAGGCTGTGTCAAGTATTTGAGGTCAGATTTGAACTCAGGTCCTCCTGACTCCAGGGCCCTCTACTCACTGTGCCACCTAGCTGACCCAGGCCTCTTTCCTTATTAAAGAAAAATGACATTTTCTAGGAAATAAAAACATCAAGCTGTCTCTCCTATAAAGAAGATAATGGCTAGTCATGCAGTGGACAGCCTGGCAGCTTTGGAATCAGAAAAAGATAATTTTAACTTCTGTGTATATGACCTTGGACAAGTCACCGAAATCTCCCAGTATCCCCAGGCAACTACAACCTATATTGCCAAACAGCTGCCCACCTACATCAATGAAAGGAATTTTCACATTGGCAATTATTCATACCAATGAAATCATGTCTGGACCACCCCTCCCCGCTAAATGCTAATGGATATTTATCCAAGCATAGAATGTTTTTGTTTTCTTATGAGCAACAGCAGGTTTTGAAAAATTAAGATACCCAAATGTTTTGAATTCAACTCTAAGATTAAAAATTCCTGGGAACTGAACTTTGTTCATTTAACAATTCAGGGGAGATGAAAGCAAAGTATATAATGCAAATTTATTTTTTTTTAAAAAAATGCAGTCAGTTCTATTAAGCCAATCTAAACCTATGAGCCTGAAAGAACCTCACTAATAATACTCTATTCAACGACCTTTTACATTTATCCTCTGGAAACTCTGTTTTAGACTTAATAACCCTACTTTCTCATTATCATTTATTTTGACCCCAAGACTAATTTTGCAGCCAGCAGGGGGAAAGTGTTTCCTGCTAATTAGTTCTTCTTGGTTGTAGTCCAAGCAAGATGACAAATTTTACCTTGTTTAAGATGCCTCTTGGTAACACTTTAAGGCAACCAAACAAGCCTGGCTAATTTTTAAACAGGCGTATGCATCTTCCCCCATGGGAAGAGGCCCCACCATTTTGTCTGGAAATGCCCGATTCTGTGTTAGCCTCTTGGGCCTGTCTTCGAGTTAGTGACTGGAACTTGGAGCAAAGCACAAACAGGGCCCAGGGTTTCCCCAGGGAAGCTGTGTGTCTCCTTGGGAGCATAGTGAAGTATAGAAGGTGTAAAAATCATTTGAAAAATCACGTCCTACTTTCAATAAATTAACTGGAGTCTGATGTTCATCCCTGATTTACTTCACATGACTGGTTTATTACTAAAGTATGCCTCGATTTTCCTCTGCCAGGTTGATTAACCACTATTAAGGCTTGTGCAATTAACAGTTATTTTAGTGTTGGAATTAAATAGGTTATTAATGGCTTTTATTATGAGTAGTAATTCTCAGACACTTGTTTTCACTTCTAGAAGATTAAAGAGTTCAGTTAGTAATCCTGTTTTAAACTCAATCTCCTCAAAGTTTAAAAAAGATGAGATAGACTCCACGGTAGTGCAAAATCACATTAAAAGGTATATAAAACATAAGAGATATACTCTGAATGTCATCTCATTTCACTTGCTACCCGTCCAATGGACTCCTTCACCCTAATGATAATAGCTAATAATAGTAGTTAACATTTATAAAATGCTTTGGTTTTTTGCAAATCATTTTGTATATATTAGCTTACTTGATCCTTAAAATAACCTCATGATGTAGGAGCTATTACTATCCTCCTTTTATAGATAAGTAAACTGGGGAAGAAAGAGGTTAAATAATTATTACAGGGTCATACAACTATTAAGTGTCTAAGGCAGGATTTAAATTCAGGTCTCTCTAACTTCTTCTAGTCCAGTACTCACCTACACTGCTGTGCCAGTAAGGCAAAATGGGCTTAGTTTAACAGGTGCCCTTGAGGAGTTTGGCTTTTGTTTAAGGTGAAAGTACTTTCACCCGTTAAATGCTAAGCCCCAGGCCCAAAGCCCTATCAGGTGTGAAACCCGTGTGGGTGTAGATTAATCACTTAAGAGGGGCCAACTCTGGAACCAATGGGTCTCTGGACTCTGGTCTCTAGTCGTTGAGGCAGGGCTTGAGAACGCCAGAGGCTTGGCTGCGAGGAGAGGCGAGAAACTACAGCTGAAAAAAATCCGAAGCAGAGCCGACCCCTGTGTGGACCCAGGAGTTCGAGTGGTGAATATGATTTACACCATCTTATTTTTTTGTGGCCTCCTGGCTACTCTTGTGAGGCGGGCCTACTGGGCCTGGAGGCTTGTGTTCACAATACTGGAATGGGGAGGTTGGTTCGCTAATTTGTTGCTCTGGGCCCTGAATAAATTTTTTGATGCCTTCTGTTTAGAGAATTCTAT
Organism: Phalanger gymnotis; assembly: GCA_028646595.1. Classification (NCBI taxonomy): domain Eukaryota; kingdom Metazoa; phylum Chordata; class Mammalia; order Diprotodontia; family Phalangeridae; genus Phalanger; species Phalanger gymnotis. The sequence continues at coordinate 23,898,499 of CM053628.1, read as the reverse complement.
ATACCCAACGATTTCGAACCATTCTGATATTTATATGATCCTTTTTGAGATCATAAATTCTGCCTTCCTACTACAACTGCCTGTTGTTTTTTGTTGTTCAGTCATTTCAGTTGTATCTGACTCTTTGTGACAACATTTAGCGATTTCTTGGCAGAGATGCTGGAGCGGTTTACCATTTCCTTCTCCAGCTCCTTTTACAGATGACGAAACAGAGGCAAACAGGGTTAAGTGACTTGCCCAGGGTCACACAGCTAGTAAGTGTCTGAAGCCAGATTTGAACTCAGGTCTTTCTGACTCCAGAGCCAGCCCTCTATCCACTTCATCACCTAGCTGACAGGCACTGTGCTAGATTCTGGAGAAAAAGAAAAATGAAGCCATCCCTGTCCTTAAGGAGCTTACATTCTATTGGGGAAAGCAACATGTAGATAGATAAATAAATACAAAATATATATGATATGCCTACGAAGTAATTTGGCAGATGGGGAGCACTATCTACTGGGCGATAAAAGAGAGCCTTAGGTTAGGGTTAGCACCAAAACCCTGAAGGGATCGAAGGAGGGAAATCATTTTAGGCACGGTTGACACTTTGCAATGACATGGAGATGGGAGATGCAATGCTTTATAGGGGAAGCAGTAAGGTAACCAGTTTGGCTGGAATGTAGGCGGTCTGACAAGGGATGATGGGAAATTAGCTCTAGGCCCTCAGTTCTTCTCTATTTTCTCTCAATGATTTCATCAGTTCCATTGGGTTCAACTCTCATATCCAGCCCTCATCTCTCTGTCCTGAGCCCTAACTCTACTCCATCTGCTGATTGGACAAATTCACCTGGATGTCCCTAAAACATGGAAGACTCACCATACCCAAGCTGGAAGTTATGTTTTCCCTAAATCTAGCTCACCTCCTAACTTTTCTGCTTTTGTCAAAGGGGTCATCATTCTTCTAGTCACCTGAGCATGCAACCTAGGAGTCATTCTCAACTCCTCACCCTTTCTCACCCTTCAAGTACTGCCAAGCCTTGTCAAGTCTGCCTCCAAACCATCTCTTAGCTACATCTCCTTTTCTCCACCTACATGGCCATCAGTCAAATTCAGGTCCTTATAACTTCTCTTTTGGGCTACTGTAGGAGTCTCCTAATTAGCCCCCACCCCAGCCTATTTTCTGTCCCATCTATCTTCAGCACAGCTGACAAAGCAGTCTTCCTGTCACTCCCCTCAAGAATCTCCAGGGACTCTCCATTGCGTAGAGCATATTCAAATGTTTAGCATCAAAAGCCCTCCATAACCTAGATCTGACTGCCCAGATCCACATAGCTAGCTCTAGTCTCCTTCCTAAGCCCTAATAAAATATTACAAACTGCCTGTCAGATATTTCAGATCATATGGCCTATAGACATGTCAAAACAAGTCAAAAGCAGAATCCTATTATTTTTCCCCCCAAACTCTTCCGAACCTCTCTATTATTGTTGAGGGTGCCACTATCCTCCCAGTCATTCAGATGTGACATTGATGACTCCTTATGTTCTCTCTATATCTTGAATCAGTTGTTAAATCTCGTTGTTTTATGGGGAATAGAAACATAAGATCTGTACAAGATCTTTTGCATATCCCTCCTCTCTACTCAAAGGGACATCACTCTAGTTCAGCTGTCACCTCTTGCCTGGACTACTCCAGTAACTTCCTAAATAATTTCCCTGCCTCAAGTCTCTACTCTCTTCACTTCATCCTCCATGTAGCTGTCGAAGAGATTTTCCTTAAGCACAGGTCTGATCCTGTCATTCCCTCACTTAAATTCTTATGGCTCCTTACTGCCTCTAGGATCAAATGTAAGTTGCTCTGTTTAGCTTGGCAACCTAGACTCTATCATTCCAACTTTATTATACATGACTCCCATTCCTGTACTCTATGGTCCAGCAAAATTGACTTTCTTGTTGTTGCTCACGTCATACTCCATTTCCCATCTCTGCCTCTGTCCCTGAAGCCCATCAAGAATCAGTCCACAAGCATTTATTAAGCACTTACTATGTGCCAGGCACCACACTAAACACTGGAGATACAAAGAAAAGGAAAAATAGTACCTGCCCTCAAGGAGCATACATTCTAATGAAAGAGACAACTTGTAAGCTCTAAAGTGCATAGAAAACATATACAGAGGAATCAGAATGTAATCTCTGAGGGAAGACACTAGTAGCAAGAGGAACTGGAAAAGAACTCTTACAGCAGATGTTACTTGAGCTGCATCTTGAAGGAAGCCAAAGAACCAAGAGGCAGAAGGAAAAGGAAAGAGTATTGTGGGTATAGGGGTCAATAGGTGCAAAGGCATCCACATCAGAGATGGACTGTTGTTTATGAGGAGCAGCAAGAAGGCCAATGTCGCTAGATCATAGGGTATTGGGAGGGGACTAAAGTTTAAGAAGACTGGAGGGGTAGGAAGAAACTGGTTTTAAAAGGGCTTTAAATGCCAAACAGAGGTCTTCATATATTTCCATCCCTTGTTAATTATACTTTATCCTGAGGATGAGTTCATCATTTCTATATTTTAAAACTTCCCTTTGAGAAATTCCAACCTTGTCTTGTTTGAACTAAGGAGAGAAGGGATCTGCAGAGTAGTTAATGAGATCACAGTGTCAAAAGAGGCCTAGCCTGGTGATGGTAGAAGTGATGCCAACTGGAGAGCCCAGAAAAAACCAGGAGACTTGGGGTAGAGGGAAAAGTACAACTAGGAAAACTCCATATGCTAATCCTTTCCCTCTCATCACTTTTCCTAACATGTCTATACAAATACAAAACCAATCATTTCGGTGGGTGGAAAAATCAAGCCAATTATTTGTATTGTAGACCAAACCGACAAACCCATTTTTTGAATATTTCACTTTTTATCACTCTGTGCCCGCATGCAGATTTTGCCTTAAGCTTTTCTTGGGAGGAGAGTTGTTTTAGCAATCAGCATGTAGTTTCTTGAAAAATTTAAGGAATTAAACAATGAACAAGAATGAATAAAGTCTTTATGACCCCGGAAACACACTGTCCTATTAATATTGGAGAAAAACAGAAAGTATTTTTCTTTGGCTCTAATTAGTATTCTGTGTGAAAAGACATCGAACCTCAGAATGCCTCCTAGAAATCACCCAGGGAAAAGCATTTCATCTGAGCCCCAAACAGAAGGCAGAAAGCTGAAGGGAAATAACAGGGGATAGAAAATACCAAAGGACAGATGCAAATTTTGTGATCTGGTCATTTCTGCATTTGCTATTTACTGTGCCTGCTTAGAAATGCTGGTGAAGGTAGCATGAAAATTCAATATTTAGTCACCCATTGGGAAATAGGCAAGCTGTGTGCTCTATCCTAGTATAGTGTGGATACTATGGAGCCTCATCAAAAAAAAAGGAAGAGAGGAGGAAGATGTATCACTGTCCTCAATAAAGTTACAACCTAGCTAGGAAGAAGGCCTTCACATATTCGTACACATACAACCTTAGCACGTGACACAATGGAAAACATTAGCCTCGTAGTTAGAGGAGGAGTTGGCTTCAAATCACACCTCTGTCACAATGTTGAGCAAGGCCCATAACCTCTCTGGGTCTGTTTTTTTATCTGTAAGGGGAAGCACATTAAGGTAGATATCCTCTAGCTTTATAAAGCCTCCCAGATAGGAATCTATGTACCTAAGAAACAAAAACGGAACGTACAGCACTCAGAAGGGCTGAGGAAATTTGGAGTGGTTTGATTGTTTCAAGAAGGTTTCTAGGGGGAAAAGTCTAGAACCTAGCCTCAAAAAAGTGACAGATGAGATAGGAAAACATTCACTAATAGCAAACTACCTGGGAAAACTTGGAACGGTGAGAAATTTTATTTCACAAGATTAGAGTATTAGTGCTAGAGGGGGCCTTAAAAAGGCATCAGATCCAAGCCCCTCACTGTACAGAGGAGAAGACTAAGGCCTGAGGAGTTGAAGTGGCTTGCCCAAGGTCACACATGTAGAAAGTAGAAAAGCTATAATTCAAACCCAGGTCTTCTGATGGCAAAGCCAGCACTTTTACCACTATTGTGTATTGTTCCCCTAAACAGACCTCCAATCCCCATGCCTAGCACTCAATCTAAAATAGGAGATCTAAGCTTGAAGATGGGAAAGGTCAGGATCGCTGTGTTTACAGATCAGGAACTTTAGACAATGGCATTGTTATGCCCATATGGGAGTAACCTTTCCTACTCAAATAGGTCTATTACCCGCCCCCTCCAATTTTTCACCTGTGAAAGAAGTCAGCAGAATGTTACTCTGAGATAATCTACTCACAATTCCTCAGGCATCAGAGTGCAGCTAATTGCCAAGTCTAGCAGGCAACAGCAAACCAGCCATGAAGTTTATTGCCATTTTGCCTAGGCTAAAGCATGCAATGTGCACCCCATGACAGATTTTATTGCAGTACATCTCAAACACCAGTACAAAAATCCAATCGAGCCTCTAACAATATAGCTTCTTGGCTTTGTGTTAGCAGTGGTCAGCCTCCTTTGGATGCAGGAAGGTCTGAGCGCTTACAAAAGATTTTAGCTGTTCAAGTCTTACTCCCCCTACCCCAAGGCCCATGTCTGCTTAGCAACAGCAGCAAATTAGAAATCTTTGAACCTAAATGGCTAGAGTTCCTTTTTTCACAATACAGCCACCTACAGGTCCCTGGCTGTCACAGGATCCTGAATTTCAAGCTGAAAGGGAATATAAGAGGCCATCAGGACCGTGGAGCATGAAACCGGGGCCTTGAAATGGGAAGAGACTTGCCCAAGGTCACATGAGATGAAAGTGGCAGATCTAAGATTTGAACTTGGGGTCTTTGAATTTCTGACTCAGTGCCCTTCAGTGCGCCATGTTCCTGTCGATCAATTCCATTCCACTACCTACTCAAAAATTAAGTAACTTTGAAAAAAACAAGAAGCATGACAAACTACAACAGTCATGGCTTTTTATAGCATAACCTGTTGGAAAAGCTCACTGGGGGATTTTAAGACGATGGATATGCAGGCTTCATGGATCATTAGGGCACACTGCAGGCCTCAGCAAGGTGATTTTGAAGAAGCCTGCACAAGTTAATGAATCCAAGTTACATTAAATCTCTAATTGCCACCAGTAAGAAACTATCTAGTGTTACTTTCTACAATTACTTTAAATCACAGCAAAGGAAGCACTGAGAAATTTCTGAGGCAAGTGTGAACAAGTTAGAAAAGTTCATTGATTTCATTTACCTCAGAGTTTGGAATAAACTCAGTCTGTGGCCCCAAGATTTTAAGGCAGCCTTTGCAACAACCCTTTTTTCCCAGAGATCCATTTCTCTTGAAAAGGGAGGGGCACAGGCACTGTAAGGGTAATAAAACCATTTATGGTAACCAAAAGAACGGTCACCAAAAGAACACTCACCCTGCTATCACTGACAGGAGCTGGCAACACCAATATAAACTGAGAATATGGATCCACAGACCTTTTGGGAACAACGAAGGGGGCATAACCTTGGGTCGTTTTCATCCACTGTTAATGGAAAGCAATTAACAAGCAACTCATAAAAGGCAGCAGCACAGGTCCCCCTGATGCTGGTGATGCCTTGATCTGAGCTGTTTGTCCTGATATCAACTCAGGCAAGTTCTTGAAGACCTTGATTGCTGAGAAAATTCCAAATGTGAGGCTAGAGCAAGCCTGCATAATTACAGAACTTCATTCACTCATAGATGTCTCAGGCTTGACGTTCCATTTGTTCTTTCCCATCTGTGTTACTCTGTTTGCTTGCCATTCCAAGCAGTTGCGCTTTGGTTCTCTGATGGTTTGTCCTGTTTACCTATTCCTGGGAGAACAGAGACCTATGGATAGGGGAATCTTTTGATCTGTATTTGTCTGTGGGCAAAGTGAAGGAATTGTGGTACCAGACTGGCCTGGTCATATCATTAAGGAAGGCAGCCTCAGACTTTTAACTTGTGAAGGTCCTTCTGATAGTGTGTAATTCAGAGGTCCCTCCTATCTCTACTCTCAAGAAGCAACTTTCCAAGAGAGAGGACAGCTTCCTTCCCCTTTCTAGTGAATTTCATTGTGAAATTCAGACAAGCAAGTAAAAGATTAGCACTCTTGCAAAAAGAGTTCAAAGATCTGAAGTCAAATTGAGAGGAGGTCCCTAGCTCTGCCAGGCTGGTCCAATCATAGATACAGCTGTGAATCCTTAGCTATGGCTGAGAATCATTTCCATTATGCAGCATTCTATGCACTAATCAGTTGCCGAACATTTACTGAGTATTCAGAGGACTGATGTCCAACACTGCTTTGTAACGGCCCCGAGTATCTGCATTTACCACAGGGGTATTCTGACATTGTCAAAATGTTAGAGATCATTCATTTACAGAGTGCTACATTAGGCTCTTCTGG
>CM053628.1:23865645-23891605 GCA_028646595.1 Phalanger gymnotis | reverse complement strand
ATGGCCTTAGGGAAGCCAAGGAGCCCAGTGGATAGAATGCAGAACCTGAAGACTCATCTTTACGAGTTCAAATCCAGAGTCAGACACTTACTAGCAGTGTGACCTTGGACAAGTCACTTCACCCTGTTTGCCTCCGTTTCCTTATCTGTAAAATGTGCTGCAAAAGGAAATGGCAAACCACTCCAGTATCTTTGCCAAGAAAACCCCAAACAGAGTCATGGAGAATCAAACACAACTGAAATGACTGAGCAAACAAAAAAAGAGGTGGCTGTAAAGGAGTATACAACTACAGAGTCTCATAACAAATATATGTTTCCTGTGGCTTCCTTAAACAGATATTTGTGGTGTCACTAAACAACCTTTTCACTCATAGTAAATTAATGGAGAAGAATAAAGGGCATGCAGCATGATGTATTACAGTCATAAGACCTAGGTTTAAATCCTAATTCTGCTATTTATTCCCTTTGTGACCTCAGCCAAGTCCCCTCCTCTCCCTGGGCCTCAGTTTCCTCATGTTTAAAAAAAGAGGACTGGATTGAATAACTTTTAAGATCTTTTCCAGCCCTAAATCCTGTAATCAAGGACAGTTATTTTCCCACCGAAAGAACTTTTTCAGACTCACCCTACTTCAGCATCATCAGTCTGATTAGGAGGCTTGGGGTTAGTATAAGCTTTTCAATTTCCCCAAAGCAATTCAGCCCACTCTCTTCTTTCTTTTCAAGTCTGGGCCCAGTTTCTTGTCCATCTGTGCCGTCTGCCCCAGACAGGTCTAGTGCTGGACAAGCTCTATAGGATGTCCATCCAAATGCATGTTGAAATCTGGACAATGGACAGTCTTCATCCACTTGGTCTTTCCTGTGTGGGTGGACAAGCCAAACTTCTTTAAGTGATTACAGATCTCTTCCATAAGGCTCTACAAAGTCCTGGGGCCTGATGTAATCAGTACAACTTCATCCATAAATAAGAACATCTGGACATCTCCCCCGTCCGCAGAGAATCCCTCCATGACCTACACTCTGTGCTGGAGCTCCTCATCAGAGTGGTAAATACTTCTGGCCAACGGACACCTCCCTGATTTAGGCCTTGCCTGATGTTCATCACAGGGTCACAGGGGTTATTATCACAGGGTTATTTCTGTCACTGCACCTTCCAAGGAATTCTAAATAAGCCTGATGTACGGCCAGGAGAAATTTTGCTGTAAAAGAGCTTACAAGGCAGGGGGTTGGTTGTATCAAGTGAAATGCTCTTTTGTAAACAACAAATAACCACAATGGGATTTTATATTCTCTACATATTTTAATAAATCATGAGATGGTAAAGATGTGAGATCTGTTGTTGAATATTGCTTGTGAAAGCCTGCTTGTTTTCTCTGAATACCCTCGTCAAAAACGCCCTTGATTCCTGCATAGTGGCCTTCGCGAAGACTTTTTTATTGATAGGAGAGTAGGCATATAGGTCACTAGTTATTGTCTTGGTCACCTTTTTTTGGTTTTAAGAAGATCTGAGATTTTTTTTCTATGCCTTTAATTTTGGCCTTCTCTTTCAGATACCCTGGTATAAGACAGGCAAACACTAGCATGCAGGAGGGCTAATAGGACAGGTTCACTCGATCTGGTCATACAAGAAGGACAGGAAGACAGCTTCAGAGGGGTTAATGGGAGCAGCAACTCCTACAGCCTTCCCTAATCACCCTTCCTGCAGGGGCCTGTGAGAAGCAGGGGGTAACTACCCCTACATCTTCATGCGGTCAGTCGAGACAAGCACAGCTTGTTCGTTCCCCTTAATCCCCTCAAGACTCAATGGGGGCCAGTTGAGGCAAGCACAGATTCCCCCAAGCCTTGAGGGGGCCAATCAAGGTACACACAGTATTGCAGCTTGTGCATTCAACCCTAAGGGGTCCCCATTCACTGACCAGTGCCCACCTGCTTTATAGGGCAACAGATAAAGAAGGCACATTGCCAGCAATAGCCTCACAAGTTTACATTATCACACTTTTATAACTCACTGCACAGTCGCAGTGGACATTTACAATTTCAGCACAAATATTTATATTATTTATCATTATATAATTCTGTGAAAGCATGGTAGAGATGTTTCCAAGTCATGAGCCTGGGAAATAGAGACTGTTATGGCCATGGATCCTGGGAAACTAAACTCTAAGAAAGAATAACAAAAAACCACCTTACACACTAAAATCCACCTTACTTACACCTGTATACAGGGTATCCCCAAAAATCTCTTCAGTTTTAAGCTGTATCTCTAACCTATTAAAGCTTAAAAATGCAGAGATTTTGGGGACACCTTGTATGTCTGTCTCTCAGTGCCCTCACAATTATATCACCTCCAGATCTCCTCCACATAGAGAAATTCTCTTATGTCTCCGATGTCTCTTTCTCATTCTCCTTTGCTGGATCCAGGCTCCACCCACTAACTAGGGCTGTCTCCCAAGGCTCTGCCCTGACAACTCTTCTCTCCCTCTACACTCTCACTCGGTGACCTCATCACCTCCCATGGATTCAACTGTCATCCCTAAGCAAATGATTCTCAGATCTATTATCTGTCACCAACCTTTCTCCTAACCTCCAGTTTCACATCTCCAACTGGCTTTTGAAGATCTTAAATTTAGTAGGTCCCACACTGAGTTCATTATCTTTTCTCCAAAACCCTCTCCTCTTCCTAACATCCTTGTTTTTGCCAACAACACCATTGCTCTCCCAGTCACCCAGGCTTGCAACCCAGCTATCATCCTCAATTCCTCACTGTTGCTCCTCCACGTGCAAGAGTGTGCTAGTTCCAGGACACACTAGCTCCAGACCCAATTGTTAAATTTTCAGTGTATTTACACCTTGGAAATCAGCAAAGTCATGCCTTGATTGATTATTGTATTGGCTGTCTAGACTTAACAAAGTGATGGAGAAAAGGCTAATAATGAAATTTAGTTGTAAAAGTATGTCACACATACCTTTTTGGAGAGCCGGTTGTTAAACATTTACCAGCACACCCGTGATCAGGTACCACTTCTACTTTCGTAACATCTCCTGTATATGTTCTCTTCTCTCTTCTGATACTTCCCTCGCTCCACTACAGACCCTCATCACCTCATATTTGGACTACTGAAATAGCCTGCTAGTTCCTCTCTTCATTTCAATCTATCCTCCACTCAGCTAGCCAAGTGATCTTCTTAAAACACGGTTCTGAACACGTCACTTCCTATTTAATAAACTCCAGTGGCTCCAGTGACCTTCAAGATGAAATTGAAAATCCCCTAGCTTTTCAAGTCTTTTAAAACCTAGTGCCTTCCTGCTTTCCAGTCTTCTTATGCCTTACTCCCCACCACATACTCTGGGATCCAGTGACATCATCCTCTTGGCTGTTTCCTCTAACAAGACGCTCCATCTTTCTGCTCTGGGCATTTTCAGTGGCTGCCCCCCATTAGAATTCTCTTCTTCCTTGTGTCTACCTCATGGCTTCTTTCTTTTTTTTGGCAGGGCAGTTGGGTTATGTGACTTGCCCAAGGTCACACAGCTAGTAAATGGGTCAAGTGTCTGAGGCTGAATTTGAACTCAGGTCCTCCTGACTCCAGAGCCGGTGCTCTACTCGCTGTGTCACCTAGCTGCCCCTCATGGCTTCTTTCAAGCCTAATTCCACCTACAAAAAGCCTCTCCCAGTTCTCTTTAATGTTAGTGCCTTCTCTCTGGGATTATCTCCAATTTACCGTTTGGTCATTTATTATTAGTACATAGCTGTTTGCACATTGTCTCCCCCATTAGATTGTGAACTCCTTGAAAGGGGGGACACTTTCTTTTACCTTTCTTCATATCCCCAGCGCTTAGGCCAGTATCTGGCACACAGTAGGCACTTAATAAACGTATGGTGTTATTTTTACCAATCTGTCTGCTTTTCCCATCTTCTTTCTCTTTAGTGTCATTTCTACTTCCTCTAGAGGCACCTTGGGGCTGTGATATTAGGGTATAAGTGTGACATTTCCACTATCCTTGATGGAGGAAATAGCAGGTTAAAATAGATTTTGCAAATCTTTTCTATTTCTTTTCTGTTTGTAGTCCTCCTTCCAGTTTCACCTTTGAATTCCCTTGCTTGGTCAGATATCTTGCCACACTTTCCTTAAGCTGGTTTTACCTTCCTCTGTTACTTTATGATTTAGGAGATGACACAGTTCAGCACCAGCCATTTTCCTTCTTCATATGACTTTCTAGAACTCTTATTCTCACCCTTGTCTGAGGCAAGATTCAAATTCAAGTTTTCTTCACTCCAAGTTTAGAGCTCTACCCACTTCACTGCCTGGCTACCTCAACTTGCCTAAGATCACACACGTTTCTTGATTTCTGGAATCATATATTAACATCATCACCTCCTCCACACCTATAGTAGCTAAAATACTAATCCAATCCACAGTGCCATATTGCAAAGGTGATTTCAACCTCTCAACTTCAGTTTCAGCCAGTAAGTGGAAATGTTTAATGTGGATGTAACTCAGAGGAACACAGAGACCTAAACTGCACTTATGTGAGTTATACCATAAAAAAATTAGCAAGAAAAATGCCCTCCTGAAGAATATCAAGTTCTATTGACCGGCTGTTGAGAAAGAGAAGGTATACTTCCTTGAGGAAGCTCTGAGCCACAGAGTATGAGAAATTTATGGCTTGGCTCTCTAGCCCAGTAGAGTGTTCACTCCATTATAAATGGCACTGGAGCCCATTCATGTCAAAAAAAGACACCCAATCAAAGTTACAATGAGTTAGTGATGAGCACTGGGCAGAACTTGTCCCATGAAGTATTTGTCATGCAAATGGATGGGAAGCTTAACAGAGATGTCTCATATCCCGTCACTTATCAAGGGGAAGCAGGGAGGGGAAGAAATTTTCTGGCTGTTTTTTTTTTTTCAACGCAGGCTCTTTGGCAGTTACTTAATAAACAACCACGGGATCTCTCTTCCATTTTGCTCACAGTCTAGAGAGTTTCCAAAGGACCAACTCCGAAATTCTATATTGAGTGTTTCTAATCTATTGGTTGCTGAGTACACAATTCTTTTAGGGCATTAATGACAGGAGAAGAAATAAGAGGATGTCGTCAGTGAGTCCTTGAAGGGAATTTCTGACTATCTAAAAAGTAATCGGTTAAAATGGAAGAAAAAATAGGCTTGAGATAGAAAATAACAATGACAGGTTTATGATTATAAAGTACTTTCAAATGCATTATTTCATTAGCACAACACGGGAACCTTGCAAGGTAGGTAGAAAAGGGTAGTGTTATCTTCCATTTTGCATATGAAGAAATGGTGATGCTGAAAGGCCTTCCCAAACTTATTGTAGCTATGTAATGGCAGGTAAATGCCAGAGCTGGGACCTGAACTTCAAAGATTATGTATGCTATGGCATCCAACCATGAGAAGCAAGGCAGGGCAAAGAAAACTTATAGATGTCTTCGTGTGAAGCCCAATGAAGCCAGATCACACTAAACATATGTACACATGAAAGCAGGAGGACCACAAATAGATACACAGCAGAATGAATTTCCCCACTAATGTAGAGTGATGCATTCTTATTCATGTTTATAGTCGCACCACCAATTTAAAATCTAAAACCTTATTATCCAATGTTCAGAATGAGTAAATGCAGTGTTATTTAAAAAGATGAAGTCAAGAGTAGCATCTGAACCTTACCAAGCTCAATGGAACTCTGATCTCCTGGATGAGTATTCCTTTCAAGGGTACAGATTACAACCCATTCATATCTTCGCATCTTGCATGATTTATGTCCACGTCGCCAATTGTATCTGCCAGAGAGGATCTACTCAATAAATCAACTCCCTGTTAGCCATTTTTATTCTCTCATTTCCAGTGAAAAAGTCAATCTCCTGGGTGGAGAAAACAGACGTATATTGAGATATGAGCAGCTCTGTCTTCTCTGTTGACAGCTATCATTATCCCAATATGATATAGTCCTATCCTAAACAGAGGATTTGACCCAAGAAGTAATCAAGAGACACTAGAATTTATTGACTTGGGGAGTGAGATGGTCAGACCTATGCTTTAGGAAAATCACTTTGGAAGCTGTGTGAAGGATAGATTAGAGACGGTAGAGACTTCATGCAACGCAACCAATTAGGCCGCTACTGTGATTGTCTATGCAAGAGGTGGTGAGGCCCTAAACTAGGGTAGTGGCTGTGTGAGTAGAGAGAAGGGGATGGATGTGAGATATCTTATGTAGGTAGAAATGATAAGACTAGGATGGATGGATGGATGGATGGTTGATGAAAGTGAGGAGTCAAGGATAACAATATATATATTGTTTAAATTTCTATAGGAAATGAAGTGAGAAGGTATGGATGATCTGCATAGGTGGAAAAATACCGGCATCCATGGAATCATGAGTCTATCAAAGTAAATCAAAATTGTATTTATTTAGTGTTTTATTACTTGTAAGCATGTCATTATCCCAATTACTTGTAAAAAAAAAAGAATCATGGCTTACAAAGAGGTTTTCACACATCTCATTTGATCAGCTCATGAATTGAGGTCTGGAAGGAATCTGAGAGATCAAGTCTTACTCTCTTATTTTGCTGATGAAGAAATCCTGAAAGACAAAGTTATTGTCCCAAGGTCATACAGATGATAAGGAGCAAAGGTAGGACTGGAGGCCACTATTTTTGCTCTAAAACTAATGCTCCTTCCACTCATGTATGCCATGACTCAATAGGATAGGTAAGTAAACTTTATCACTCTAGTAGCCAGGATCATAATAAACCAAAAGGAATAGTTTTCATTATCTTTGGGACCAGATCAGTGGGTTATAACGGGAAAACCCCCCAACACATTAGAAGGTCACCAAGCCAGGGATTAGTCCTAGCTCTGTCACTAACTTTATGACCCCGGGCAGGTTTGACCTTTGTGAGTAATAACCACCTCGTCTATAAATGGAGATGACGAACCTTGTCCTTTCTGCCTCAGAGGAATAATGTGAAAATCAAATAAATTTCACAGTAAAGGCGTGGTGCATGCTGGGAAAAAACCAACACAGGCACTGTGGGTGAGTAGAAGACAGAATACACAGAGAAATTAATGGAGAGAAAGATCAAAGAGAATGAGACCACCAGGCCCACTGCATATGTATGTGAGCTGCACTCACTATCAGGGAAAAGTCAGTGTTTGAAGACCTGTCACATTCCTATATCTCCACAAGCCATGGGAGATGGAGCCGGAATTCTCAGGGCACTGGACAAAACTTGATGTCAAAGCCATCTACTTTCCAGTAGCCTTCTTTTCTTTTCCCCTTAGGAAAAAATTAATTGCTCTATGTTATTTCTCTGCGTGTGAATGTGTGTAAGTGTGCATGTGTGCGCTCGCGTGTGTGTTCATCTTATTATGGCAAACTCTATGAGCATGTTTGCTCTGGCTTTATTGAAAGATGACAGCGTGTGCTACAACTCCGATCTGTGTGAAATCACTAGAGATGGCTGATCAAAGGGCCAAAGTTTGAAGACGTCAGAGAAACGGAGCATCCTTTTCTAATTTCTATACATTCATACAGTCTAGGAAACATGGGCAAAGATCGTCAGGCAGGAGGAAAACAACCGTGTGTACAATCATAGCCCTGAGGAAACACGAGAACAAATATTACATTGGCCAGCTTCAAACCCAAGTTATGCGATCCTTCTCGAGAGCGGAGTTCAGTAAGAACCTAATTACTGTTCTCTTCCCATCTTTCTTTTTACTTGGTCCTGTTCAATCAGCCAGTCAAAATAAAGGATTTACACACTTTGCTACTTCCTAAAGCCCTATGCCCAGTATAAAGCAATGTACTCTAAGCCAGAATAGCAGCTCAGTGTAGGCCGTCTGGGCATCACCCCCTACCTTTTGGATAACTGGAATTCTGCTCCAGTCGGAGTTGTTTAACCTCGAACTTTCAGTATTCCACTGGTACTGTTCCCCACCTCTGGATTACCTCGATCTAGCTAGTAGGATTTGCTCTCCTGCTCAGGTCTAGATCTCCTGGTACAGATTGGAAGCCATTTCCTTTCCTGTTTGCTTCTGGTATCCCTGCATCATCTATGCCTGGAAAATTGCTCATTAATGGCACATGAAAAAGGATGTTTCACCAACAATTTGCTTAGCTAACTTCGCCTCTTGCTAGCTGGTCTTTCTAGCTGTGTCTGTGAGAAGGCAGTTGGCTGGCATCTGGATTGCTCAGATGTAATCCTACAACCCTGCTCAGTGCACGGCTATAGCTGAAATGAGTGGAGTGGGAGGCAGCTATATGGCTCAGTGAATAAAGCACTGGGTCTGGAGTCAGGAAGACCTGAGTTCAAATGTGACCTCAGAAACTTACTAGCTGTGGGACCTTGGGCAAGTCACTGAACCTCTGTTTGCCTAATCTACCAGAGAAGAAAATGGCTAACCACTTCAGTATCTTTGTCAATAAAACCTCATGGACAGTATGGTCCACAGGATCACAAAGAGTCAGATATGACTGGACAACATGAAGAATGAGTGGAGTGGAGTGGAGTGGATTGTCAGGGAGTGGGAGAGAGTCTGTGCCTGTGGTTAGTTTAGTTATGTGGCTCTGGGATCTGTGAAGCACTCACATGATATAATGAATTTAAATTATAATCTGAGAGAACACAACTATTCGATGTTTGCTTTGATGTAGTCCCCTGTTGAGGAAGAGAAACAGCAAGTCTCTGAGAGAATAAGTAATTGGGAGACTGAAGGGGAAAAAAGAAGCGTGCAAACATTGTGAGGGACCCTACATTGGCCACTAAGAGATGTGGGTAGAGTCATAAAAGGCTAACACAATTGGCAGGCAGCCTGGGAATATTGCTAGCAGGTTACTGGGTGTTCCAGGTTAATTGCTATATTATGTACTCACCCATTTCCTTTCCCCAGAACTGCCCCAGTTATGTTTATCACTCTTGGCTATCAGGTCTAGCCACTAGCTATTCAGGTAATTACCATTAGAGATAGGGCAAGAAAAAAAAAACTTGTCCACCTGCTTGTGTCCTCTTAACACGGCCATATTCTCTGTCAACAGTGGAAATGGTCCAGTCATCCTAGAAGCACAAACCAAGTCACAAACTACCTTCCATTCCCCACCCCTTGTCACTTCAGAAATGTTTAGAGATTATCACATACATACAAAATCTGTTCAGAATTCTGACAATTTTCAGTATGAAAATAAATATTCATGCATTGGCACTATTTTCCTGAGCCAGAAGGTTTACAGACCATAGATCAACACGGTAAGGCACTGAATTCAATTCAATCCACATTTATTAAACCCCAACTATATACAAGAGCAGGTCAAAGGTACATATTTCCTACTGCTCATAAACCCAGACTGATTTCACATTATCTCTCCTCCTATACCCCATACTCTGACCACCCCCTCCTGCTTTCTATTCCTACACACTACAATTCATTTCCCACCTCCATGCCTTGGCACGGGCTGTGTCCCATGGCTGTAATGCTCTTCTACCTTAGCTCTAACTCTTGAAGTCTCTAGCTCTTTTCAAAACATAAGCTGTCTCCTACATCAGGCTTTTCCTGATGTCTTTTTCTCTTCTCCTCCCCTTGCTCCAAACCCAGTTGTTAGTGTTCACCTATCCTCCTGAAATTACCTCGCTTTCACTTCGTATATATTTACCTATGTACAAAAACCCTGGGAGGTAGGTGCTGTTATTATCCTCATTTTACAAATGAGGAAATTGAGGCTGAGAGGGGTTTGAATGACTTGCCCAGCATCACATGTGCAGTAAGTGGCCACATTTGAAAATTGAGCCTTCTTGATTCAAAGTCCAACATTCTACCCGCTATGCTAAACTTCATCCCAATTAATGCTCCTTTAAAAGTAGCATGTCTCTTTTCAAGACAGAAAAGCATTTTTCCTTACTAATTTAAACATTCCTCTACCTGTAGACAGAGGACTAGACTGAATGTCTTCTTGAGGTCAATTCCAGCTCCAGAATTCTATGATCATGTACACGTGACGCATAGGGAATATATAGGTGACCAGTCATTTGAAGAAGTTCCAAGAGGGACTAGGCAAGAGAGTATAGATGGCTCTATGAAAACCCTTTACTTCTGGAAGTACAAGTCAAAGAGCGTACCTTATTTCTTTGTTAATTCAATTTTCTTTTCCTTTCCCTTCCAAATTCCCTCCCTTGCCCTCCACCCTCACCCACAAAGAACGCAAGAAAAATCAAACCCATTGCATATATGTACAGACTCGCAACACAAATTTCCGTGTTAGCTATATTCCAAGAAAAAAAGTAAGAAAAAGAAAGAAATAGAAGAAAACATGCTTCGATCTGCACTGTCGATCCAACAGGTTTTCTTTCTGGAGATGGATAGCAAGCAACATACCTGTAACAGGTCAGTACAGTCATCTTTGCAGGGAGAAAGCCACACATCTTGACTCTAAAGAATGATCTTAAGAGATGATGTGATTATTTGCCATCTTCTTGCTTCGGCCTTACTTCTTTCATACTGACTATGTTAACTTCTTTGTAATAAGTCTGACCCTAGCAACGACTCTGTTGAAGACAGCAGGACCTATACGGCATGCTGTTCTCCAGTGTAGATTGTTGTGAGCCAAATATTTGCTCAACACACTAATTGATTTTTAAATTAATCACTTCATTTGAAATCTACTCATACTGGTGCAGAAAAACATTTGCCATGCTGGGAAGACCCTCAGCATGATGACAGCATCCACTACCACTAATTAGTCAACGAACTGGCTAAGATCATAGCCTTTAAATAAGATTGACACCCTTCAGGTGGAGTAACAATGTCATGCATCCTTTAAAAACTAAGGAAAATTATGGAAAGTTAAAAAAAGAAAGGAAGAAAAAGAAACTCAAAGCAAGCCAATTTGGAAAAACCATAGAGGATCATAGGTTTAAAATTGAAAAGAAACTTAAGACTGGATTTGAACTCAGTTCTTCCTGATTTCTATTAATTTTTTTCTTGCTTTCCCCCCCTTAGAACATGGCTAATACAGAAATTTGTGTAGCATGTCTATTCCTATTTAGAATGGGTTTTATTTTTCTTGCCTTCTCAATGGATGGGAGAGAGAGAATTTGGAATTAAAAATAAAATAAAATTGAATTTTAATAAGAATTGTCCTCCACAGGAACAAACAGGCAAATTTTCACCAGGAAATGGGTTGAGAAGTCAAATCTGGTCACAATGAACTGCAAAAGCATTCCTGTACAAGGTTTCAACTTGTAGCAATGGACCGATGGGTTGTTGTCCTGAAAGGTTGCAGGGGTGGGGAACCACATGTGGCCCTCTAGGTCCTGAAGCTCTGAACTTTGAATCCAAACTTCACAGAACAAAGCCCCTTAAGAAAAGGATTTGTGTAAAACTTGGACTCAGTCAAAAGGCCATGAAACTTGGACTCACTCAAAAGGACCCAGAAGGCCCCATGTGGCCTCGAGGCTGCAGGTTCCCTACCCCTGGCCATTAGCTCAACTCACTGCACTGAGCTGACTCCACATTGTAATACAACTAATTGGAGCGGAGCATTCAAGCCTTTCATGTAAACATCAGATGGAAGTTTGGATGAAGGAGGAAGAAAAGGACACTTCAACCTCAGTATGAAGACGACAAATGACAAAAACCTGGTTAAGTGGAAACACATAAACTTCATACAAGATGAAGAAATAAGCAATTGTATTTTAATTGGTTTAACCAAATTGTTGTTTCCAAAGGCCAAATTCCAGTTTGGGGAAGAAGCTTACAGACCGTTTTTATTATTATTTCATTAAAGGGGAAGGGGGAAAAGTATATTTCCTTTGTTAAGAAAAAATTCTTTCTGTCTGGCAAAAGAAAGAAGAGGAAAGTTTTTGTTAGTGTGTTAATCTTGATTCTTGTTTTCCTATCTCATTGAAATGGACACTAACAGTTGGAAATTAAGTTTCAGTAGCAAATTAATCTTTAGCTGTAAAGAATGTCATTAATACAAAGAATACTAATAATGGCTTATTATCAGAATAATAATTCCATTAACAGCTTTTTAATAGGATTGAGCTAAAATATAAGTGTGATTCTAATATAAGTTTTTCTTCTCATTTAATTTCTTTCTCTGCATTTAATAAAAAGTCCTAACCTCAGCCCATAACTTTTGGTTTAAAAAATAAGAATAAAAATCCTTGTCTGTGAATTTCCCACATCTCTTCGTTGCAACAGAAGTAGATGTGGCTCTGTTAGTATTTGTGGAAGAAAAGGTTGAGAAAGGGGCCAGCTCCATAAAGCCTGAGTTTGAAGATGGTGCTTCCTGAAGCCTGATGCTGATTTCTAATCCTTTAGTTCCCTATGCCTTTGGCTCAAGGTGTGACAAGAGAAATAAACAGTGAAAATATTTGGGGTCTACACAAGACGAATGACTTCAATAGATTTGGGGTCTCATTACTGTGAGTACTCTTTCCATCAATGTAAAACATTCCCATCCTACATGATTCTTGTCCATGTCCTTCCATGGAGCCTCCACAGAGGTTTTACCCAAAATGCTGGGGGCCCTCCTCTGGATGGACACCTTTCCTGTGGATTTAAGTTTTGTGGGTAACAATGGACCAGTCACATTGGCCTTTTGTTATCCCTGGACTAGTCCACCTCTTTTTGCCACTTTAGAATGTAAGCTCCATGGGGCAGCTAGGTGGCACCATGAGTAGGGCACCAGCCCTGGAGTCAGGAGGACCTGAGTTCAAATCCGGCCTCAGAAACTTGACACATGTACTAGCTGTGTGACCTTGGGCAAGTCACGTAACCCCAATTGACCTGCCTTCCCCCCTCCAAAAAAAGAACGTAAGCTCCTTGAGGGCAAGAATTGCTTTTTCTTTTTCTTTTAAGTCTCTAACACTTGGTGCAGTGCCTGGCGCATTGTAAGTCCTTAAAAAGGCTTTTTGATCGCTTGAGTGATTTTCTGAGTGGGCATTTCCTCAATGAAGTGGGCCATCATAGAATACATATTGCAGCCTACTTAAAACCCCAACGCATCTCTCAACTGCCATTTAACTCCCTGGCAACTGTGATTTCTTGGAGAATGGAATTCTCAGATTCATAGTCAAATAACATCTCTTGTCTCACATACTCACATACACACGCTAATTCAATTCTCTGGCCATCCAATTGCATCCCATTTTCCTTTTTTTTCTTCTCCTTATGGATTCTTAGGCAAAACTACTGCATAATCTTGGGCCTCAGGGAAAAGGCTTGACAATGTTCTGGGGACTGATGCAATTAGCACAATATAGTCCATATCTAGGAACAACTGGAGAATCTAATTATCTCAAGGGAATTTTTCTTCCATTTCACCCTTATAAAAGACATCCTCTAGGACAACGGATTGGGCAAACATCTCCCTTTTTATACCTCATGTGACATTAATAATTAGAGGATCACTGAACAAAATTATACCTCTGGCTGCTTTTATCAGGGAATCCTGTATGGTCTTGACATATGCATGAGAGAATCCTTGTTGGAAGGAAGCATATGAAGTTCTGTTTTACTGTACCAAGTCAATTCCTTTTAAAAAAAACCAACAAATAAGATAAAAAATGAAGGCTAGTTCAAATATGTAAACTATAGCAACCAATGTCCCTCTCACAAATGAGCCCCCTGAAAGCTACCCCAGATACAGGACGAACTATGGGTAAACATCTACCGCAAACCATGGATCACGAGCTCCCATCTAAGGGTTCCTTTTAACTCTGACCAGAGAATTAATGGGGTTTTGTTTGTTTGTTTGTTTTGTTTCTAAATAGCACCGCTAGGTGGCAAAGTGCATAGAACTCTGGGCCTGGAGTTAGGAAGACTCATCTTCCTTAGTTCAAATCTGGCCTCAGACACTTACTAGCTGTGTCACTCTGAGTGAATCATTTCGCCCTGCTTGCCTCGGTTTACTAGTCTGTAAAATGAGCTGGAGAAGGAAATGCCAAACTACTCTAGTATCTCTGCCTAGAAAACCCCAAATGGGGTCATGACGAGTCAGACACAACTGAACAACATAAAATGACAAGAACTATTCCCCCATATAACTACAGGAATATTCGTCCACAGGAACTACCAAAGGAAGAGAGAACACACGCATAAAATACATGTGTTCCAGGATAATGGCATGGAGGAGACACACATGCAGGAAATATACATGCCTAGGGAACATGTAGCCAGAGAAATTCAAACTGCTAAGGAGACATCCCCATTGGGATGCTGCTCTTTGTCTGACATTGCTGCTTTCTGCTTTGCTAAGATGCCAATGTCATTTGGAGAGATCGTCTTGTTGTGTGAGCTGCTTTCTCTACTGACCTGAGGTTCTCTGCCATTCAGTTCCCTTTGCCATGCTCTTCTGTGCTCATTACCACTGAGCAGTCATCTAATTAACTTCTACTGCTACATGATCTCTTCCCCCATAGTGGGAGAGAATCAATCTGTTCCTTTAGATTAGAGCACCAAAGAATATTTATCTCTTTTGTGACTTTTAGCCACATTCAGCTGCACCCAGGCAGCTGCCTAGAGAAGCTTTGGGGTACTTAAGTCTCTCTTTTAAAATGAACTCTTTGGTTGCTACTCATATTCCCTTACTCTAAATTCTTATCTGAACTATGGCCATAGAGTTTCTTTTCATTTTTATCATATGTTTGGGTCTTTAAAAATCATCCCAGGAGTTCCCGAATTGCAAAGAAAATTGATCAAGTTGTGATGAGATTTCTTTCAGCCATCACCATGTCCCTGGTCTGCAAATTATCTTGGCTAGAAAAAGCTTGCAATGCCCCAGCAACCTTTACTTCCCTGGCTCTCCCAACTCCAACAGCTAATTTGAAAAGTGATTCAAATCCATCTATAATACAAAGAGTGTTCCATTACCATCAAATACCAGAATTTGTTTGTAATGAAATACTTTTGTGTTGGCAGATATGATGGAAGGGACAGTTTTGGAGAAACATGGGAAATTTTGTACAAACTGATGCGGAATAAAAGAACAATTTACACAATAATGACAATATTCTCAAAATGAACAACTGTTTAAGACACGATAGTTAATGCATTGACCAACTATGATTGCAGGACATTGATGATGAGGTTTATTAATCATAATAATAAAAAGAGCTAACATTTAAGTACCTGCTATGGGCCTGGCACTGTACTAAGAGCTCTCACAATTATTATCACATTTTGTCTTCTCAACAACTGAGGAGGTTTTACAAATGAGGAAACTGAGGCAAACAGAAGTCGTGTGATTTGCCCAGAATTTTGTAGCCAATAAGTGTTGGAGATCAGGCTTGAACTCAAGCCTTCTTGATTCAAGGCTCAGATCTCTATCTACTGTATCACCAAGATGTTACACACATCATGCCAGAAAGGTGATAGACTCAGCGTGTAGAATGAGATATGCATTTTGTATATAGCCAATGTGGTGACAATGAACATAATTTGGCCTGACAATGCCTATTTGTCAAATGAGTTTTGTTTTCCCTTTTTCCAGTGGCAGGGGAGAAGGAAAGAGGAGAAAACAAATGCTTGTTAAATGAAAATAATAAAAATTTCAGTTAAAAGGAATAGAAATATAAGAAATAATAAGCAAGATGGTTTCAGAAAAATCTGAAAAGACTTATATAAACTGATGCAAACTGAGGCGAGCAGGGCCCGGAGCACATTGTACACAGTAACAGCAATATTGTACAATGATCGACTGTGAATGACTTAGCTATTCTCAGCAATACAGTGATCCAAGACAATTCTGAAGGACTCGTGATGAAAAAGGCTATCCATTTCCAGAGAAAGAGCTGATGGAGCCTGAATGCAGATCACAGTTTACTTTTTTTAACTTTTTTATTTTTCTTGGTTTTTTGTTTCTTGTTTGGTCTGGTTTTCTTTGCAACATGGTTAATATGGAAATATATTTTGCATGACTGCACATGTATACTCTATATCAAATTGCTTGCCTTCTAAGGGAGGGAGGAAGGAAAGGAAGAAGAGAATTTGGAACTAAAAATAAAAAAAAATGTTAACATTATTTTTACATGCAACTGGAAAAAATAAAATATTAGAAAAGAATGTTAAGGGGAGAATCTAGTAATCAGAAGATTCTGGAAATCAAAGACCTGTGTTCTGGCCCCACTAACTTAGACTCAGTTTCCTCTTCCAGAAAACAAAGATGGCAGAGCCAAGAGTAGTATTGGTAGTTGTAAAGAGGAAAATTTAGAATAAATGGCAGGAAAATTTTCCTAAAAGTCAGAGGTGTCCTAACACGGACTGGGATGGCTCTAGAAGCCTCCCTCCTCACTGGATAGACATTAGGCAGTGTGAAAGTCAAAGCACCACCACTCTCACCACCATCTCCTCTCAGACCTGATGGAGACTACAGGACCCAGGACCCAAAAGCGTTGGCAATAACAGTGCCCTCAACCACCAGACCAACTTCAAGCCTTGTCATCACAGCCATTTTAGTTGAAAAAATCAATGCGGAGAAAGGGCCCACTTTCTTTACCACTAGCAGCAATAACTGCTGACCACCTACCACCAGAAGGCAGATGGCACAAGAGCCCCACCCCGATCTTGCTTCCATTTCATCCCTTGAGCCATTATCCAGGGAGGCATACCTATGGGGCCCAATACCCTAAAGCCAAGAGGCCTGGCAATAGCCTTGCTTCCAGCCCAGGGCCCTTGGCCACTGTCCTGGGAAGCAGCCCCTGCAGAGATGCAGCCCGGGCACTGCTCCTGCTGGTGCTACAGCTCCAGTTACTGAAGACCCAGAAAGGAACATTCTTGTCACTAAAGTCCTTGGGAATGTGATATAGAAGAGGCATCATCGCCCGCTTTGCCACTGCACCCAAAAGTCCGTGGGACCTGTCAATCTGACTTAGAACTGAAATATACCATATGTGTTGTCTTCCCCGTTAGAGTGTGAGCTCCTTGATAGCAGGGCCTATATGACTTTTCTGTATATATATGTCCAGTGCTTAGCATGGTGCTTGGGCTTGGTAAATAGCAAACACTGTGTAAATACTTCTCCCTTTCTTTTCCTTTCCTTTTTTCTCCTTTTCTTTCTTCTCCTCTCCTTTCTTCTCTTTTCCTTTCCTTCCCCTCATCACCCCTATCATAAGAGGGCTACTTTTCTAGCATAGTTTGTTCCATCAGATGGCTGAGGGCCCTTCCATTTCTCAGATTCTCAATGACTTCTTAGATCTCTTCCAGCTGAAAAGTTTTATGATTCCATTCAAAGAAGAATATAAAAAAAAAAGACCACTAATAAATTATTTCCAAACCCAATAATAGTGTCATCTCTACATTATTTCTAAGCAAACAGGAGAAGTCTAGAAGGGAAATAGAGTCACAAGAAAACTGAGCTGGGAACACAAGGGGTTTTAGTGTCTAGACACAGGTAGGCATTGTTACACTAACCACCACCGCCAAGTGTAGGCAGTTGTCCCCTGAGAGCAGGCGCCAGTAAAGGTGGCTGACAGTGACTGGTTTACAATTAAGGATTACTCAAAACACAGAGCTATACAAACTCTAGACCTTCCTCAGTAAACAAAATGCTGCCACTGGTTCCTGTTGAGCCCTTTCAGGAGGAGGATGCTCTGATAACAGCTTTTCTTCTGGCAGCCTATACTCAAGGGGGAAGTTTTGATATTCTTCCTGACAGACTTCAAAGGTGAAACCTCTTCTTTCTCTTCCTGCTGGCAGAAGGGATGGGGTAGGGTATGGCGGCAGCAAAAGCATTTCACCTGTAAAATAATGGAGATACTTAGGAACATAGATTTAGGTCTGGAAGTGATCCAACCCTATTTTATAGATGGGAAAATTAAGGCCTAGGAGAGGAAATGACCTGCCCAAGGTCACACAATAAGTAGAAGAGTCAGCTCAACAAACACTGATTATTAACAGCTTTACTGAGTATTTTAAAGTTTGTAAAGTGTTTTATACATATGATCCCTTTTGACCCTCATAACTTTCTTTCTATTGATTATTTCCAATTTATCCTATATAAATCTTGTTTGTACCTAGCTGTTTCCATGTTGTCTCCCCATTAGACTGTGAACTCCTTGAGAACAGGGGCCATTTTTGCCTCTCTTTGTATTCCAGCACTTAGCACAGTGCCTGACAGGATTTATTGACAGCCATTATATGAGGTAATTGCTGTTTTAAAACCTATTTTACAGATAAGGAAACTGAGGCTCAGAGAGGTTACATAACTTACTGTCACCTAGCTAATAAGTATCAATAAGCCAATAAGCAATCGTTAAGTGCCTACTATGTACAAGGCACTGTGCTAGGTTCTGGAGAAACAAAGATAAAATATAACTGTGCCCTCAAGGAGATTAAATCCAAAGGTTGAATTCAAACTGAAGTCTGCCCAACTCCAAGTCTACCTGTATTTCCACTACGCCCACTATCTTAAGTATACATTCAGTGTATAGTATATGCAGGTGCTAGAGAGGTAAAGCTCAAGTATGGCAATCTGGGCCCTCAAAGAGCTTACATATATAGGCCACCTACATAGCAAAACAGCCAAGACAGGCAGTGATAAGAGATCCAACCATAGTGCCCTAGAAATATGTGAGCAAGGAGAGATCACTTTGGCTTCCATTTTTATCTCTACCACTCGACTGAAACTGAATCCCAAACTTAGAAAGTGGTCAGCATAGTCCCTAGCATGTAGGAGTTGCTATGTAATATTCCTCTCCCCCATTCCCTTGATCATGTCTAGCCAACAGAAGAGAAGAGGCTAGCAAGGAGCAGAAAATGCACGAGTGAGGAGCCAGCTGCCTTCTGAGGCCTCAAGCTTGATCTTCCAGGGGGCAAATGGAAGCAGCCTGGCAGAGGCGGGAGCTGCTGTCAGTGACCTTTGCAAGACTGAAGAACAATGGGGCCCATCACAATTTTGACAAAAGGGAAGATGATGGATTCCACAAACTACAGGCCTTGGCTTCTATTCCTGGCTGCATTCTAGAAGATCTGATGAAAGTGGGGCCTTGCGAGCATTTAGTAAGGGACATGGTGGTCACCAAGGATTGGAATGGCTTCATCAAGAGCTCACTAATCATGTTCTCTTTTCTTGACAAAATAACTAGGCTAGACTGTCTCCCCTAGTAGATCATGAGCTCGCCGAGGGCAGAGACTCTTTTGCTTTTTTTGTATCTTCAGTGCTTAGCACATGCCTGCCACATAGTAGGTGTTTCATAAATGTTTCTTGACCAACTGGTAGGTCAGATCAAGGCTGTAGACATAGTGTACTTAGACTTCAGCAAAGCATTTAACAAGTCTCCCATGTTATCCTTGTGGACAAGACAGAAAGATGTGGTCTAGATATGAATAATTAGGTAGAGTTAGAACTGGTCAAATAACCAGACACAAAGAGGAGCCATCAACAGGATGAGCTGAACTTGGAGACGGGTCTCTAGTGGAGTGCCTCAGTGATCTATCCTTGCTCTTGGTTGCTTCATGTTTTAATCAGTGATTTGGATGAAGGCACGAACAGCATGCATATCGAAGTTGCAGATTACACAAAGTAGTTCTCTCTCTCTCTCTCTCTCTCTCTCTCTCTCTCTCTCTCTCTCTTTCCTATTCATGTCCAACTCTCTTTATGACCCCATTGTGCATTTTCTTGGCCAAGATACTGGAGTGGTTTGCCATTTCCTTTTCCAGCTCATTTTACAGATGAGGAAACTGAGGCAAACAGGGTGAAGTGACTTGCCCAGGGTCACACAGCTAGTAAGTGTCAGAGGCCAGATTTGAACTCAGAAAGAGTAGTCTTCCTGATTCCAAGCCCAGTGCTCTATCCATTGCAACACCACCTAACTGCCTATCTATATCTTGTAAGCAGAAAGTACATACACACATATGTATGTGTGTATATGTTTATATATACACACACTTTTCTGCTTACATGCCTTTTCTCACACACATGTGCACCCACACACACATACACACATGTACATACATACTCGTGTGCACTCACACACATGCACCCCTCTAATGTAAGCTTCTGGAGGCCAGGGACTATTTTTTCATTTTGTTTTTCATCTCTAACATTTAGCTCAGTGCTTGGAACAAAGTAGGTGCTTAATAAATGCTGATGGACCGAATTTAATCAAACACAACCTACTGAAGGTCAGTGTAAATCCCAGAGTGGCATTTTTTCACATTCAGTTTCCCAAGTCCAAAACAGGAAAGGTGTGCTAGTTTCTGTGACAACGAGAGGGGAGTCTCACCAAACAGTAAGTCAAATGTGAGCTAACAGCATGACACAGCAGATAAATAGAATAATATTATAATAAGATGTATCATTTATATAGTGATTTAAGGTTTACAAAGTTGTTTATAAATGTTGTCTTGTTTAATCATCACAACAGCCCTGCAAAGTAGATATTATTATTATCCCTATTTTATAGATGAGGAAACTGAAGCTCAGAGAGGTTAAGTGACTCTCTCAGGGTCACACAGCTAGTAGTATCTGAGGCAGGATTTTCACTCAAGCTGTCCTGACCCCAGATTCAACATTCTGTTCACTGTGCCCACATTAAGATGGAGAGAGGGTCCAAATAATAAAAAGAGGGGTACAGGGCCTAGCACAGAAAGGTGACAATTGATGCTTCCAGCTACCCTTTGACTGTAGCTTTCCAGGGTTGGGCATAATATGCAGGAGACTTGGGTTTATCTAAGAACTTTAGTGGCCTGTGGAGCTCAGGCTAGAAGGTAAAAAAAGGATTCCCATCCCCTCGGACAGTCTGGTGAAGTCTATAGACTCCTCAGAAAAATACTCTTAAACACATAAAATACCTAGGATAACAAAGAAAACTACTGAAATACAATCGACAAAATATTTTTTAAATCAAATTCATGGACCCCAGGTTAAGAATTCATGTCTGGTAGAGGAAAGCCAACATGAGATCCCATGGCTTCCCCAAAAATAGGACCTGGCATTCACTGAAGCTTGTAGCTTCTTCCTCCCATAACCATGCCTTTCACACATGTTGCTCCTTGCTTACCTCTTCCTAAAGGTGACTCCTACAAGTACCCAGGATGCCCCATCCCTGTCGTTGTTTTCTCTCATTGCTATATAATTTGAATTGTCTTCCATTAGACTGTAAACCTCTTAAAAACAGTGACTATGTTTTACCTTTCTTTGCACAATATCCCTCAGGGTTAGCACAATACCTGGCATGCTACTAAATGCTTGTTGACTGGCTCCTGCCCATGCTCAGTCTGAGCCCTACAGAGCAGACTCCTCTTGGCACTGGTGGCACTAGCGTGGGTACGGTGGGTAGCATGAGGTTATCCTGAGTGGTTCCCAGTAGTTTAGTCCTGATGCAAACTTCTGGTGGATAACCTGCCTCCTGCAGATATCCAGTGAGCTTTGTCTGCTTCCGAAGTCCAAAGACGCTTTCTTGACAGCAGCTATATTTCTTGAGATAAAATGCTAGGTGCTAGGGGCACCTAGGTGGCACAGCAGATAGAGGACTGGCCCTGGAGTCAGAAGGACCTGAGTACAAATCCGGCCTCAGACATTTTACTAGCTGTGTGACCCTGAGCAAGTCACTTAACCCTGCTTGCCTCAGTTTTCTCATCTATAAAATGAGCTAGAGAAGGAAATGGCAAACTACTCAAGTATCTTTGCCAAGAAAACCCCAAATGGGGTCATGAAAAGTCAGTCACAGGTGAAAAGACTGAACGGCGGCAGCATTTGCTAGGCAATACTAAAGTCAAGCTGAACTAGTCAAGGTTAAATTTTAAAACCAATAAGCCTATCCTTGGGTCCCCATCTGCAGTTATTTCCCAGCTTCTGGCTTCTGCTACTTCTCCTGCAAGTTAACTCCTTAGTTACCATAACACTAATCCCAGGTCACACTCGATCCCAAGGGACTTAAATATAAGCAAATTGAAGAGAAGTAAAATGAGGCTGGATGTTAGGCAAATCTTCCTAAAAATGAGAGCTATCTCAAAGTAAAAGGGGCTGCCTTGAGAGGTAGGGAGCTGTCACTCACTGGCGGTTTCCAAGCAGAGTGTGGGTGAACACTTGTTGGAAACAACATAGAGAGGCCTTGTGTTCAGGTAAGGTTTGGACCAGATGGCTGCTGACGGGGCCACTCCAGCTGTCTGTGATTCTTCATCCTGTGCTTCCATGACATCTATTATTTGTTAACTCCTCAGGTCATGGTCTTGTCTCTCCAACTAGATTTTTTTAAGTTTTAGATTTTATTTCAAACTTAAATACAAAATAAGAAAAGAAAAAAAAATGCTGCCATGTACACAGCAGAAAATAAGAGAGGATTCCATATAAGGCAATAAATTTCCATTTTAAGAAAACCTATACAATAAACACTACACATTGTTTTCAAAGATGCCCAGCTTTTCTTTCTTGTAGGTTTTCTTTTGTTCTCTGCTATGCACTTTTTTATTTTTTTATTTCCCCTTCCTCCTCCTCCCCCCTACCCTGTAAGAAGGCTACAAGTAAGTGTGGAGATATATAGATTAGATAGATTTTCACATATATACATACATATGCACGCATATATACCTAGATATCCATAAACATACAAACATCTCTATATACATATATATGTAGATATCCATAAATATCCACATATATACACATGTACACTCAAACGCATACATGTAAGACGTATTGTGCTTATTTCCACTTATCATCTGTTTCTCTGAAGGCAGAAAGCATCTTCCTTCATAAGTCCAAGTCTTATGGGACTTATTTTCCTAAGCTCCTTGAGACCAGGGCCAATTTTTTTTCATATTTTCCTAAACCTACCAGTTCATTATTTTCTACAGCACAAAAATATTCTGACCCAATCACATTCTATCTCCCCAATTCAATTTTAAGCTTTTTTGGTACCCCTTCCCTTCCTCCTACCTCCTTTTTTGTGCATAGAGTAGAGGTTCAATAAATATTTGTTTTAAGGATGAATGACTCCATGTCACAATCACCTAGAAGAGGAGGTTATAGTTTCTTTTTTCCTTAAAGCATGTTTTAGCAATCTGTCAAGACATTCTTTTTTAAATACAAATAGCATCTCTCCTGCCTTAACTTAAGCGCATTTCCTATGAGTTTAGCCATCCGTTGTCATGGAGTATGCCAATTTACATGCCTTTCATAAAAATTCAACAGTACTGTATGGTATAGTAGGAAAAAATAGTGGATTTGAAGCCAAAGTACTTGGATTAGAATCCAATCTCTGCTACCTACCACCTATATGACTTGAAGCAAGTCACTTCTTCTCCATGGGCCGCGGTTTCCTTAGCAGTAAAATAAAAGGGTTGAACTAGATGACGTCTCTGGTCCCTCCCAACTTTAAAGCCTAGGAGCTTAGCTTGAATTACCTTTCAGGTTTACTCTTCTAACTAGGTGTTCCTCCACCTAGTAGCAGGAAAGTTAAATAAGGCCACATTTTCCTAGCTTGGGAGTAAAAAGAACAGCAAACAGATTTAATGTTTGAAGCTCATGTTGCCTTCCCACCAGTTGACACTTCTCATCTCAAATGGAGCAGCTTTGAATCCCATGGTGCAAACGTGCGATGTTTTGAACACCAAATGATCCAGCTCACAGCAACACTCTTGGCTATCAATTAGTCACTCTGAAAGGAAGAAAGATTTATTCACCTTATTATGACGACCAGGGTAGGTGCTGCTTGCATTTCATTCTTGGCTCTTTGAAGGACCACAGGATATGTAGCTCACTTTCCTTTCTCAATGGATTTGCTACCATTTGTTACAGTGTGCAGATGTTGGATAATAACTTATGGTCTTGAGCCTAAATAGAGACCATATATCATATTTATATTTATTATTCACCCTGTTTTTACCCATTATATTCACCCTGTTTTTGTATATGAAGCATTATCCTGTTATAGTGGACAGAGTTCTGGTCTCGGAATCAGAAAGACCTTGTCTCAAATCCCAGTTCTGCTACTTTCTCTGTGACTCAGGCACCCTCTCGGGACTTAACTATATATATAGTTGTATATGGGTCGCATGTCTTTCCAGTATTTCCAGATATTCATAAAGGACTTTTATGTATGCTATGTCATTTCATCCTCACAAAAGACCCTGAAAGCCAGGAAAAGAAGTCAAATAGGTAATATTAACCTGAGTTCATAGATGAGGAGAGTGAGGCCCAGAGAGGTCAAAGTCATTTGTTCAAGGTCATATCACCAGCTAGTAAAAAAAAAGAGCTACAAGCAGCAATCAGGTCTCATGACACAGTTGGCCCTTGTACTCTTTTCACAGCACCTTCACATGGATGCAAATGTCATCTGCCTGATGCATTGGTATGTCAGCTCCACTACTAAAAAACCTTCAATGGCTCCACATTACCTCTAAAGACAATTCAAGTTCTTTAGCCTGGTATGAAAGCTCCTTCTCAAGTAGACTGCAATCTCCCTTTCATTGTTTCTGTTTCTAGGAACACCCAGGACCTTTCAAAACAAGACTCAGCTGCCACCCCTTGGAGAGGCCTTTTCTGATTTTTCCAAATGCTACTGTCCACCCCCATTTGAACTCCTCAAAAAATTGAGTAATTTTTGTATATAGGCTATATTTACCACAAATAGCATCGCTCCCGCCTTAAGTGCATTTCCTATGAGTTTAGCCATCCGTTGTCATGGAGTATGCCATGGAGTGGTAATAGGCTGTATCTGCCTAGAAGAATATAAACTACCTGAGGACGAGGATGGTCTCGTTCTTGTGTTTGTGTCCTTGGAATAGTTTGTACATAGTCGTCTCTTTTCATGCTAGTTACCTTCACAGAGGAGCAAGGTTGGCTAATGGAAAGAGTATCAGCTTTGGAGTCACTTTCCTTATCTGTAAACTAGGATAGCATTGCCTTCCACTTGGAGTTATTGTAAAGGAACGCTTTGCACACTTTAAAGTGCCACAGCAATGTGAGTTGCCATATGATTCCCTCTACTCTTACTGCATTGTCTGGTGCTCTCTTCTCCCATTCAGTCTTCTCTTCTACTTAGCATGGATTCCTACTCTATTTCTCCCTACTAATATCCTTTACCTCCTTTAAAAGACAGCTCATACTATATACCTTCTCTGATCCCTCCAGCCAGTAGACGTGACTCCTTCCTGGACTTGCCCAGGACTTGACCTCACCTCTGCATTTAATTATTTTCTAACTTGCATTGCAGAAATATTTGTACATCTTCTTCATTCCTCACCTTCTCCACCTCCACCATACCAGATCATAAGCTCATAGAGAGATATTTACATCTTGGAAATCCAAAACCTAGTATACAGCTTTATACATGGCAGGTGTTTCATCAATATTTATTGAATTAAATTCTTGGTTTAATAATAAAGAGAAATAGGTTTGCTCAGGAAACAAGCTAATCCTTGGCCCAGAATTCAATGAGAAATTGATTATTTGGGTAATGAAATAGGGACACTGCCTAATATGATGAACGTCTTCAGTTATACTTTGCAAAAAATACAGAAATGTTCAAACCATCATTTCTGATAAAAAAAGTTTTTCATAGTAGCTTCATGTTCATAAAAGGTAAATACGAGATGGGAAGAAGTATAGCTGTTGCTTTTAAAAAGGAAACAATGTGATACATAGGCTGATAAACTTTCTTCTGACTGGAAAAAAGTTATGGGTATTCATGCTGCTGGTATAGAGATGTACCTATATGACCATAATCCCTGTAATCCACAAGAAAAAATGGAAAGGGCTTTTCTCTGAGCAACTGAGAGCAGTCAGAGAAAAAAGCTCTTAGTGGAGCCAAGATGGTGGCTGGAAAGCAGGGTTTAGCGTGAGCTCCCCTCCAAGTGCCTCAGAAAACCTATAAAAATGGCTCTGAACCAATTCTAGAACTGCAGAACCCAAAAAATAGCATAGGGAAGCAGGGCTGTAGCCCAGGACAGCCTGGATGGTCTCTGGGTAAGGTCTATCTCGCACGGAGCTGGGAGCAGAGGGGAGCGGAG
>CM053628.1:23797288-23865145 GCA_028646595.1 Phalanger gymnotis | reverse complement strand
TAATAATAAAAAAAAGAAAAAAAATCTTAGTAAGGGAAGGATCTCGACAGATAAGAAAATCCATATTACCAGTTGGCTTAAAATACTTCTGATGTCAAGATGCCCTGAAGCTCCAGGGCCCAAGAGCCATAGATGTTTGAAGGATTTTTGATTCTATATTAAAAGCTGGATGAGTTATAAAAGCAGCATTCTAATAGGTGATTAGAATAAATTGATAATAGTTAAGGTTAGGGGAAAAGGAAGCAATTTTTCCCAGCTTCTGTTTTTCTTTTTTTTAAAATCATATTCTTTAGGTCTAGTTGCATGGCATAGTGAGATGATCCCTGGGGTCTAGATTCAGAGACTTTGGATTACCTATCTGTATGCCCTTGGGCAATTCATATTCAGTTTTTCATCTATAAAACAAGAAGATTGGACAGAATTATCTCTAAGGACCTGTCCTGCTCTAAGTCATATGACTTGCTAAACTATTCAATGTTTTAATAATGAACTTTATTTTATGAAAAAGCAGGAGCATTCCAATCCAGCCTTTCACCTCATGGCAATGGATCCTAGTTGCAAGCAAAGGAAATAAATGAGGAAATAAACAAAAAGCACCCTGAGTGGCAAAATTGTGAACATCATTCTAGGCTCTTGGATGATGCCAACACTCTACTCTCCAACTACTCTGGGTAACATGGAATTTACTAGATCAGGCTTTCTGAAAGTAGGGCACATCTGTACATACATGTTCAAGGTATCCATGGCTTAAAAGACTAAGCATTCTTGGGTTGTTTACTGGAATCTAGATAAGTAAAAGACAGCTCTTTCTGTAGAGGACAAGGGCAAAGCTGTTGCCCTGAGCCAGATCTGCCAATATAGATTTTCTACCAAGCAAAGGCAGCCTCTTAAGATCTCACTGTCCTTGTGCTCTATGAGCAATGGCAGAAATGTCCTGATAATGGTCAGAGTGACCTGAAAAGTTAAGAAGAAGGGAATTACTTCCATCTTCCAACTACTGGACAGACACCAAAAATATACAGCGATTGGCAGTGGTGGTGGAGACAGGGAAGAGGCAAGCAGGGAAGGGACCAAATACCCAGAAAAATCAGAAAAGGTCCCTCTTCGTGGGATGGCAGCTGAGCCTTGCTTTGAAGGGGCCTTGGCATTCCTAGAGGCAAAAACAATGAAGAGGAGGCTACAGTTAAATGGAGGAGGATCTTTCATTCTCGGCTAAGGAATCTGTATTATCTTTAGAGGCCATTTGGAGCCACCGAAGGTTTTTGAACAAGGAGAAGTGACACACTTGTAATACACCAATGCATTAGTCAGATGACTTTAGCATCCATGTGAATCACAAATGGACTGTAGAATAGAGGGGACTAAAGACTTTAAGAATAATAACATAATACATTTTCCTTTTTGTCTTCACAGCCAGGAACCTCAGAGCTATAGCCCAACTACAGTAACTAATTCATCTCAGTAATATATACATAAATATATATACGTATATATATACACATATATATATTCTTAGATGTTTTCTGTTCAGTTTTAATTTTTATCGTACCATTACATACTGTGTTTCATTTCAAAAGCTACTTCAAATTCTACTTGGATTTGTGGGTGGGGATACAGATATTTCGACCTCATCAACTTCACAATACACGAAAGCACAGGCAGACCTCCATCTATGCTATACCAATAACAGTGCAATGAGTGTATAATTCAGTACTTTCTCCAATGGTGCAAATGGAAACCCAACCACACCTTCTCATCCTGTATGACTCTTCACCATATCTTTTCAGAGATCTTCCCAGGAGGTCTACCTTATATGCTGGCAGCCTCCCTCTTTATCTCATCACACTGTTTAGGGACTGACGATGCCCATGAGGCGTCCATCTGTTTTCTCTCATTCTCACTACAAGACTGACTGGTCCACTTCCTTTCCTAGTCATAAGGTATTTGATGATGCATTTTATACTATTTTGCACACACAGCCTTACTGTATCTGTAATATACTAAGTCATGCCTAACTACTGTGTGTTTCTCTATTGCCCTGCAGGTAGGTGGCCTACGATTTTAGTTTCTTCTACATTAAAGTAGTCCGTGAATTAGAAACTGTATGCCACACCAGGATATTGGTGTTGGCAACATGGGATTCCGTTCCAGGGAGTGGCTTGAGATGATTAAAAACACCGTCCAATTTGCCAAATATAAGCCAGTCCAGTCTCTTGCTGCTATTCAATTCTAGCCTATTTTATTATCCAGCTACAGTGTCTAGGTAAGTTAGACGTACTGATGGATCAGGTGAATCGCTTCTCTATCCAAATGCACATACAGAGCATAGTGTGAAAAAGAGAAGTTCTTCACGTGCTTTGTTTATCCTCTGTGGATTATTAGGCTCAATTCTTTTTTGCATATTACAGATCTTATTTAGAAAGCTCTGCAGTGCTATGGGGTTGGATACAATTAGTCCAATGTCATCCTCAAACAGGACCACTGTGTGTCAAGGTCGGGGGAAAGCCCTCTTCAATTTGGAGTCCGCATGAAATCCCCTCCATGACAGTGGCAAACACTTGCAGTGAGCATAATTCTCTCTGTTTTGTGCTTTCTTTAATATTACTCTCAGCAGATGAGCTAACAAAGCTGTTTGTGGTTACATCTACCAAGCAACTGAGATGACTTAAACATGCTGAAGGAGAGGCTTTATGGTAAAATTTTGATTTATAAAACCAAATGCTTTTTTATACTTAACAAACAACATGCATGGTGAGATTCAGGATTCTCCACACCTTTCAGTTAACTGTGTGATTAAAGGTGTGGTCTACTATGGATTATCACTGTTGATGCCTGTCAGTTTCCTTCTCATATTTTCATCAAGGGTATACATTTACACATATAAATTAACCTCATAAAGTTTTTTAGAAGTAAAAAGGCAGGCATATGAATTGATAAATGCTGATAAGCATTTGATCTCCTTTTATTGGTAGCAAAAATATCTGAGATTTTCCTCCATCATTCAATATCTTCTCTCTTTTAAGTTATCTTAGAAGGCAGAATGGTTAAAGAAAGCCAGGGAAGCCAGTAAGTCAAAATGGGGAGGGAGAGTGTTTCAGGCATGGGGGAAAGCTGGCAAAAGTGTCCATATTTGGAAGATAGAGTGTCGTTTGAGAAACGGAAAGGTGGCCAGTGTTACTGGATTGCAGAGGACATGGTACGGTCAGGATTCGGGGGGGAAAGAAGAGAAGAGGCATATTTGAGAAATGTTACACAGGCAAAAATGGGTAGATTGGATATGTGGGGGGGAGGTGAATGAGAGTGACAAGTTGAGGAAGATATGTAGGTTGTGCACCTGGGTAACTGGGAGGATGTCATTTGTACTTCATCAAGTAGCATGTTGGGAATATTGTTATAGAGTCCAAATGTGGTGGTTCCAATGTCATTGATAAAGGAAATAGTTTGCTACAGAAATTGTCATGGATCTTTGCCATTTTCATCTATTTGTTGTCCTTGTTCCATTTGCAGCTTTAAAAACGTTCTTATAATTATTTGCCTTAAAATTGGATCTGATTTCAAGATTTCTATAAACCTGCTTTTCTGTCTCCCATTTCTAGACATTTTTGAGCTAATACTGGAGAAGCAGCACAACAAAGTAGACAGAGAACCATGCTTCAAGGCAGAAAGACCAGGTTTGAGTCGTGTCTTTGAAAAACACTGGCTATTTAACCATGCTCCAAACAGTACACTATTGGTGCCCTCGGGCAACTTGCACTGGTAGAGGTAGTTTCCTCACCAAGATAAAACCGTATCAATGAAGTCAGCATTCAGGCAGTGTACCAGACAGAGAACTGGACCTCAAGTCAAGAAGGTAAGAGTCCAAACACTTCCTCAGACACTTAGTACCTGTGTGATCCTGGGCAGATCACTTAAACCTGTCTGCCTCAGTTTTCCTCATTTGTAAACTGGTGATAATAATGGCATCTACCTCCCGAAGTTGTTGGGAAGATCAAATGAAATAATACTTTAAAGTGCTTTGTAAACCCTAAAGAGCTATATAAATGCTAACTGTCTTTTTTATTAAATTGTAGGTCTGGTCCAAAAAAAATATACACAATCATGAGATTTAAAGAATCAAGATCACCCCATTATTTCCTGAGCAATCATATAGTACACTTCATCTTTTATGAGGTTATGATATTATCTGTGGCTCTGGGGAAGGAATATGGGGAAGGAATAAGAAAAGGGAATAAGTATTTATTAAGTTCCTACTATTTACCAAGCACTATGCTAAGCGCTTTACAATATTAATGTCTCATTTGGTCCCCACAGCAACCCAGAGATAGATCCTATTAATATCCCATTTTAAAGATGAGGAAACTAAAACAAACAAGTTAAGTGAGTTGCCCAGGGTTACATGGCTAGTAAATGTCTGAGGCTGGATTTGGGTTCAGGTGTTTCTGACTCCAGGTCTGGTTCTCTATCCACTGGGCCTCCTCCGTTCTGTGCATTTATATATATATATATGTGTGTGTGTGTATATATATGTATATATGTATATATATGTATATATGTATATATATGTATATGTATGTATATGTATGTATTTGTATGTATAAACAATATATATGCATATATACATACGTATATGTGTATGTGAATATATAAATTACTAATTTTTATCTAGATGAAATAACATATGGCATCTATGTAGCACTTTATGATTTAGAAGGCACTTTTCTCATTTGATTCTCATGACGACCCTTCAAAATAGCTGATACTATTGCTCGCTCCCATTTTATAGATGAGAAAACTGAAACTAAGAAAGATTAGATGACTTGTCTCGGATCACATTCCTAACAAGTATTTGAGAGAGAAACTGAACCCATCCTGCCCTGTATTTGCTCTGTCATACTACCTCCTATTGCCATTAAGTTTCCATATAGCACAAAGCTCTGGTGGTTCTATGGCTCTGAACAGGTTGGCTACATATTGGTTACTTATTGAATTAAATCGACATTTTAAAATCAAATTCTCAAGCATTTTTTTTCTCCCGTCCCCCATCCAGAAAAAGCCCCTTGTAACAAACATGCATTGTCAAGCAAAATAAATCCCCATATTGATTATGTCCCAAAATATGTGACTCATTCTTTATATTTGGTCCATCTGTCAGGAGGTGGGAAATATTCATCATCATCATCTTCATCATCATCTTCATCATCATCATCAACTGGAATCATGGTTGATCGCTGTGTCAATCAGATGAACCAACATAGTTCTATTGCTCCAAGTACTATATAAAGACTCTGGTGTAGTTTGAAATTAAGTAATTTCATTTGCATAAATAATCAATGCCATGAATTCATGAGCATATAAATCAGAGGCATCTTAGAAATGAGCATACATTATTTTTCTAAATAAAGAAATTGCATGTGCCCCTCTGTATACACAGAGGAGATAAGATGCCCTATGCCTTACAATATCTTCTAACAAGACCACCTCTGACTGAAGGAGAAAATCCTAGGGCAGTCTCTGTAATTTGATGTGCTACTCTGATGAAGGAAGAATTCCAGTTATGAAATATGATGGTTCCACATTTAAGAACTAGACGCATATTTGATTTTGGAACCCAAATGAGAGAGAGAATACTAACAACTGGGAGGAGAGGGAATCAGGGAAACTTTCATGGTGTAGGTGATACGTGTGCATGGCTTTGAAATAAATGGATTCTGAAAGGTGGGGATCGGGAGAATGCTGGAGACACTTTTCCTAGATTTCAAGAAAGCATTTTGCAAAGTCTCCCATGCTCTCCTAGTGAAGAAGTGGGCACCTGTGAGCTAGATATTAACACGACTAGATTCAAGAAGTAAAAGAAAAACCAAGATCCCCAAGTTATTTTTAGGGTGTTGATGTCAATTCAGAAAGAGGCCACAGAAGGAAATTGGAGTCATCTAGTCCAACCTCGACCCCATTTTACAGATGAGAAAAAACAGGGGGGAAAGTCATTGACCCAAAGTCACACAGGTATAAACCCAGATGGATAGAGAGCCAGCCTCAGCACCCAGAGGACCAGAGTTCAAATCTTATCTCTGACACTTACTGGTTGATGTAACCTTGACAAGTCACATAACATCTCAATGTATTAGGCAACTCTTTGAGACAGAAGTTCTGATCTGTACTAGGAGAGAGAGTTCCTCACATGGAGTTCCCTGTACTGGGGAAATCACAGTCCACTCCTTATCCCTAATGATAATGAAATGAGAGATGCACAAAGAAGAAAAATTGACACAAACTATGGCCTTTTCTTGTAAAAGTTAAACCAACGTGGAACAATTTCACAGTAAGAGGACCAAATAAACCCTGAAGGCATCTCAGAAAGTAACTACCCAATTGCCTTATCAGGCAGAGGGACATGACAACAAAGAGCAACACTGTTTAGAGTTTTTCAAGGAATCTTCCTTCCCTTAGGAGGGTGGGAGATTATGCCCAGTACCAATCCATAAAACAGCAAAAAGTAGAAAAATGATTTTATACAAAGTTTGGCTGAAACCCAATTTAGCCAGATCATAACAAGAGCAATCTGGAGGGATGACAAATGGAAAACCACAGAAAAGATTTTTCCAACAAAATTCTTTCTTCTTCAATGGTATTAGAGCCATCATATGTGGATTCTAACCTCAAAGAGTCCCTGATGCACCATATGAAGAAAATGAAATAGTAATGAAGAAAGAAAAGGAGAATTTAAATCAGACCAAGTATATAAAAAGGAGGTCTGTCCTGGGGGTGACACAATTTTGAAGCCATGAGTAGGTATAATAAAATAACAACTAATAATACAGGGATTAGTAGAAAAAGCTACATACCTATAGAGATATAATAATAATAGTACCATAAAGTTGGTGTCATTTGTTTCCAAATCATGGAAATAGTGAATTTGAAAGACAATGATAATGATACTTTTTAAGACAATGATAATTTATTGCCTGAGATGTCTTCAGGGTTTATTTGGTCCCCTTACTGTGAAATTGTTTCACTTTGGTTAAACTTTTTTGGGAAATGGTCATAGTCTGTGTCAATGTCTCTTCCTGAATCCATCTCTCACTTCGTTATCATTAAGGATAGGAAGCAGACCTGTGCTTTCAGTTAGGGAACTCCATGGTGAGGAAATTCCCTCTCTCAGTGTGGATCAGCATCTTCTCTGCAACTTACTGTCTCAAAGAGTTACCTAGACTAGAGCATCGAGAGGTTATGTGACCTGTCCAGGGTTACACATGATATGGATACACAGGGATACACAATGATAATAATGACACAATATGCTGAAATAGATGGGATGCAGCTAATGCAGTCCCCAAAAGAAACACTATAACTCTGAAAACATATATTAACAAAATTTTAAACAAATTAATAATGAACTGAATATGTAACTTAGACTAGAAAATCAACAAATTACTCTAAAATAAGCAAAAAAGAGGAAATATTGATAATTAGAAGAGAAATTGATTAAATCTGAAAATAAAAGGAATAGAAATGATGAGTCTAAAAGATGGTTCTTTGAAAAAAAACTAGCAATTTTTTTTTTACTTTAGCTAATCTGATTAAAAAGAGAATTAAGTCAAATTACCAAATAATAAACGAACAAGGAGAAACTACAATAAAGAGAAAAACTCATGGCTCTTCCGACCTTGTAAAACTCACACAGTCACACATAACCTGATCGGTTCCAGTGCTCATTTACCTAAAATAGGAAAGGATAAGCACAAAAGAAATGGGCATGATGAGCTCAGAGAAATATGATGGCTATTGGGGGAATAGAACTTGCTGCTGTCCCTCCCCTTGCCCAGTGGCTCACAGATGCCCTCCTCATTAGAGAACTGAGAGATCATCAGTTGGAACCCTTTCTATGCACACACACACACACAATCTAGCACAGCCCCTATTGAATCATCACTCTTTTGGGTCCTCAGCCAACCAGAAGACTACAGAAGAAGCTTACTTCAAAGGTCAGAGAGCTAGCGAGTATCAGAACATGAACTCAAACCAAAATTTTCTGGTTCCAGATCTAGGGTTCTTTCCATTATACACATGACTGCATGCAAAAAAAGGATTCCAAAAGAGGTGCTGTTTTTCCTTCAGCTACCTTCCGACTTTTGATGCCAGGATCCAGAGACTATTATTCTCTAGGATAGGGGAAAAGGAACTGGAGCTGTGATTTCCTTGATAAAGGGAACTCCCAGATGAGGAAACTTCCTCTGCTAATGCAGGTTGGGAAGTGCTCTGCCATTTATAGTCTCAGGGAGTTGCCTAGACCACAGAGAGGCTATGTGACTTGCCCAGGGTCATACAGCCAGCATTTGTGAGAGGCAGGACTTGAAGCTGCCTCTGCCTTCCTCGGAGACCAGTTCCCCAGGCACTGCAACAATGCTGCCTCTCTTATTATTTTCCAAGACTAACTTAAAATTTTTGACAGGACTGAATAGATGTTTAACAATAATATAACAAGACAAGGTGATGGCACCCAATCCAGCAAAAGCACAGCGCAGGGGTCAAGTCCTGCAGAAACAGTTTGTGTCTCACGCACAATGAGAACTGACTAAATCTGCTTGGTGTATTATCGGCACCCCCCACCCCCACCTTCATTCCATCCCACTCTCCCAGATCTCAAATAAGCAGTGGTTGTTTTAATGACTCAATTAATTTCCTACCCATTTGAAGCAAACAGAGACTTTAACAGGACAACTTGCCTTTTGACATGAGAATAAAAGCCCCTGCAAACCTCCTGCTGCTTCTATTCCAGGCTCTAACAACCTGAGGAATGAGAAGGCCCGATCCTTTAGGTATCTGATTTGGGACAGTTAAGGCGTAAGCTTTCAACTAGGAAGCAAAGCTTTCTTGATGTTCAGACCAAATTACCACAAAGACCATCCCCTACAGGGGGAGAGGGGGCGCATTTCTATGGGAACTGAATGCAGGAGGAAGAAACCTGTTCACTTCTGAACAGATACCTCCCCTCCCCATATAATCATGCCCCATATAATCACATTGTCACTCAGAGAACACCCGCCAGTCAGCCTTTTCATGTGACTTCAGAACAATTTCTCCCCTTGGTGCATTTTCTTTTTCTCCAGCATGTCATTAATACCTTTCACAGGGGTGATGGTGAGAGTGGGAAGGAATATTACAAGCAGACTTCCAGAAATTATAGGCCTTGAGCACTAGTCCAAATCAGTTAACTTTTTCATCCCAATGTGACAATGTGGTTTTGTTCCTCCATGCTTTACTGCCCTTATCCAGGTTACAGCTATTTTAGGGATTTCTGGGGGATACCCTGACCCTTGTTGCCTTAGTGGTAAAAAACCAGTACCTAGCAAAATGCCTGCCATATAGTAGGCATTTAATAAATACTTGTTGGTTCATAGAACTGAAAGGGGCTTTAGAGATCCATGAACTTGTTCTTAAAATACTTTGATAGCTGTGTTCCAATAAAATTGATTTCCTTTAATGCGCTATATATTTTATCTTCCAGGTGAAGGATCAGCCCATTAAGGAGGACTCGGGCAAGAATCTTGCCAGCAATGACTAACAGAGAGACCCCTCTGTGATTGTCACAGGACAATCCTTTACCTTTATAGAGACGGGCAATGGAGGCATCCTTGAACATAATGAGGTTGATACATGCATTGCCAGAGCTAGCTCAGTGTTGGGGAGGCTCCAAAGGAAAGTGTGGGAGAGAAGAGGTATTAGACTGACTATCAAACTGAGTGTCTACAGAGCCATTGTGCTGACCTCATTGTTGCATGCCTGTGAAACCTGGACAGTCTACCAGTGCCGTGCCAGGAAACTGAATCACTTCCATTTGAATTGTCTTAGGAAGATTCCAAAGATCACCTGGCAGGATAAGATACCAGACACTGAGGTCCTAATTCTAACTAAACTGCCGAGTATTCAAACTCTCCTTCAGAGAGCACAACTCCAATGGGCTGGCCCGTTGTTCGAATGCAAAATGTACACTTGCTGAAAAGACTATTTTATGGAGAACTCACACAGGGCAAGTGTTCACGTGGTGGTCAGAAAAAGCGATACGAGGATACTCTCAAGGTCTCTCTCGAGAACTTTGGAATTGATTGCACGACATGGGAGACTCTGGCACAGGACCACTCAGCGTGGAGTGCCCACATCAGAGAAGGTGCTGTGCTCTATGAGCAAAGCAGAACTGAAACAGATCAAAGGAAACACAGGGAGTGCAGGTTTGGAGTATCCATCCCGAATGTTCACACAGCCTATTTGTGCCCGACATGTGGTAGAGCATCCCAAGCTCATAATGGTCTGATCAGCCACAGTCAGACATGTTAAAATTTGACTCTAGCATAGTGATGTCATTTTGGTCCTCTTTGAGAACAAAGGACAACAACCATATATTTTATTCTATGCATTTAAAGACATGCTTCTGAGAAGGGCTCCACAGGCT
Organism: Phalanger gymnotis; assembly: GCA_028646595.1. Taxonomy (NCBI): domain Eukaryota; kingdom Metazoa; phylum Chordata; class Mammalia; order Diprotodontia; family Phalangeridae; genus Phalanger; species Phalanger gymnotis. Next base: position 23,854,698 of record CM053628.1, on the reverse strand, counting down.
TCAGGAAAGAGCAATGTGGGACAGAGACACATAGTGGGGAGGGCATGGCTCCTGATCCCACAAAGGAAACTGAAGAGTAGCAGGCATTAAGGTAGAAGAACTAGTAGTGATACCCGGGGAGAGAGAGTATTTGGAAAGAATGGAGAGGTCCAGAATGGTGAGGCCTGAGGAAAGGACATTGGATGTAACCAATAAGGGACCATTGGTAACCCTGGAATAACATTAACAACAACCACAACAGCTAACATTTATAGAATTATTATCTCTTCTCGTCCTCAAGACAACCTTGGGAGGTAGGCGCTATCCCTATTATCCCCATTTTCATGATTTTTCCTTCAATGTGCTTTAAGGGGGCATATTCTTGGAATATACTGGAAAAAATATAATATTGTTTGTCTATCTCAAAAGTTCTTAGTCTGAGGTTCATGAACTTTAAGAAAAATGATATAACTATTTAAATATAATTGGTTTCCTTTGTAATCCTATATATTTTATTTTATGCATTTCAAAACATTTCTCTGGAAAGAGGTCCGTAGGCTTCGCTTGATTGTCCAAGGGGTCCAGGACACCAAGAAAAAAGGTTTCTTTAACAGAAGGGGAGAAGCTGAGCTTGTCCCACTCATTTTTAATTTATGAATCCCTGATGTAAGCTATATTCGCATCTCATTTGTCATTTTTAGTGTTTTGTTTCTTTCTAATTCCCACAATCTGTAAGATGGTCATCCTCTTCCCACATCATAAGCAATTAATTCTAAAAAAGAGACTATGCAATAACTGAAAACTTTTCACCGCAGTTAACCATCTGCAGAGAAAATTCAGATTAAAGGCTTTGCTGGTACTTATAGAGCATTATGAATAGAAAAACAAAAGACATTTTCCACGAAAACCCACTAAGCAGTTATGCTTTTTTGAGGGGCAGCAGTAACATACTTTAAGTGGAAAAATTAATGAAAAAACACTATAAAGAGGTAATGTCATAATTTATCATCATTTTCATTCAATAAGTCATTAGTGGTGACTCAGAAAACATTCCTAAGCCAGTTTCAACATCCTTAGTGCAACCATTTTGGAAAATTCAAAGGGTAAAAAAAGACTTTCAGAAGCTTTTATTAGAAAAAAGCTCCCACAAAACGGGCTATCAGCAACATTCCATTTTAAGCACACATTTCTTAACTGTATCATGAAAGCTTCTGCCTTTTATGCATATGGAACTAGAGGCAATCTTAATGTTTGGAGAGGTGTGGGCTGGAGAAAGGGGACCTTAAAAAAAGCAGAGGTATAGCTAGGGTGGGGCAATCTGGGCTTTGTTCCAGGGTGCTAACATACAGAGGTCCGTTCTTTGCAGTGTTGCACTGATCCACACTATGTAGCATAATTTTACTAATCTTAGGTTACTATTCCACAGGCCCTTCCCTCGGGACTTGCCTTTAATTCAGCAAGTGGTGGACTCCCCCTTGTTGGAGGCCGTCGAGCCAATTTCTTGGTGACTATTTATTGGGAATGTTATAATGGAGTTTCCTTTCATGTATAGGTTGGACTATGTGGCCACTGAGGTTGATTTTGGCTTTCAAATGCTGTAATTTTATGATTCCCTTTGTATCCCAAGACTATCCAGTATTGGACTAATTTCTGCGCCATTGTAATCGAGACCTTTCGCCGCCTCAAATACTCAAATATTTTCACTCCAGGTGAAAAAAAATTCCTAGTTACAGCTTTGCCAAAAGGTTAAACTTTCATTTGAATTATAGGTTGACTCAGTTTACTTGGATAAATTATAATAGCCCTACTCTTTTCTGGTGTTTATATCTCTATTCAATTAGAGACAAAGCTCTTAGAAATTTTATTTATCTGGCACTCCTTGGAATCCCACACCACCTTCACTGGGGTTCTTCAAAGTGACCTTCTCCATGCCAATCCCATTACTCTCAACAGATGTAGTAGAAGTGCCTTGAATTTGGAAAGGGAAGAAGGGCAGAACTGAGCACGTTTGCCTTATTTGAAAAGCATTCATGCAGCCTTCTTTGCTAGCCAGTTGTTTAAATCTCGGTTCCATCGACAAATGCTGTAACCGAGCAATTCCCTGGTTATGGCGTTGCACTTTTGCCACCTTGTGGAAGGAAAATGAGCTGATGGCATTTTCCTAAGCTGTCCATATTTCATTACTGAGCTAGGGAGATTCCCATAGATAAAATCCAAACACCACAGAGAATTCAAATGACAAGGGGCACATCAAATGTGGAATCAAGAGAGCCCCCGACCTGTTTGCCTTTGTGTGACAGGGCTATCCTTGCATAGAGTACTAAATAAATGTTTGCAGTGACATTGTCCTGTTTTGCACGTTAGGATCTTGAGATGCAGGCTGCATACGCAGAGACAGGCCACTGATTCCACGGCTGAGGCTGAACGGAAGGATCATAAAACTAGAGCTTGAAGGGACCTCTGAAGGTCATCTGGCACAACTGACTTCCTCATTTTACAGTTCATGGGGCTAAGTCCAAATGATCTACCCTGAGTTATACCAATATTAAGTGACAGAGCTAGGATTCAAAACCAGCCCCTCTAACTCCAAATCTAGCATGCTTTCCCATTCACCTCAAATGGTGAATAAGGATGGCAACAACAGGAAGACATTTACATTTGCAAAGCAATTTCCATACAGTAGCTCAATCTGTGCTATACAATAATTCTAGGAAGTAGGTATGGCAGGGATTATGATCCCCATTTTCTAGATTAGGAAAAAGAAACTGAGAAAAGTGCCTTGCCCATAGCCACACTACTCAGTTTGAATCCAGGGTTTCCTGATTCCAGTATTCTATCGACTCCTGCAGGCAGCCGATCTAGATGAGATCACTTGAGTATGCTGACAATCACCAAGAGGTGGAGTGAGATCTCCCAAGGTCACACAGCAAGTCCATGGCAGAGCTCATGTCGGAACCTAGACCTCCTTACCTTCACTCCATTACACTTTCCATTAACCTGCCTAATGGAGTGGTAGGAAAAGAATAGCTTTGTGAACATGAAGGATTCACTACAAAAATGACTCAAATTCTGGGTGAAATAAAGTGGTCAGGATATGTAAAACTGTAATTGTGTTTAGTCTGGGGAGGGCAGATGATTGGCAGGGCAGGCAGGGGCAACTGGACATCTCTACTGTTCCTCTCTCTGGGTAGAACTTCACCTGATTCATTCTGAACCTGCAAATGTGGGAATCATACACTTGAATCCTTGTATGGTCACATGTTCTTCTGAGGACCTGAGAGTTCCTTCTTCCAACCATAATGTTATTTACAGGATTTTTTATGAAGGGATGCCTTATGAAGAGAAGTACAAAGGCTTCTCTCCATTACCAGCTGCAACATTGCCACCTCCAAAGGAGCCATTGCCAAGGAGGCCCCTCTGTGGCCATTCTCTTCTGACCAGGAGCCACAGGACCCACTGCTTTCTTTGCTTTCCAAACCAATATCTGGGTTTGACTCTAACATAGGTGGTATTTCAGAAAAGAACTTTTAAAAAGGTGTTTGGCCAAAAGTTTTCTCTTTCTGACCTGAAAGTTACCACACCTCAAAACAAGGCTGTGGCAATAATAAATTTTTCTTAGTGAAATTACTGTTAAAAATGAAAGCTCATTTAGGGTAAACCTTCATTTACCTCTTTTCAAGTAGTATTTCTAACACTCAAGAGGCCCTTATTGAAAACAATTATATTTTAAAGCTAAGACTTTCTAATTTGGTTCACTTTATTCAAGAAGTGACAGTTCATGCAGCACCAATGGAGAGGTCAAAATATGTTAAAGTATGAAATCATAAAGATTCATAGAAGAGTTCTATGCAATACTGAAGGAAACAAATAGCCAGCAGCAGCTTGTCTAGGCTTCTCACTAAAAGCAAAGTGGATATAGTACTAGGGAAAGGGTGCCAGTCTTGGAATAAGGAGAGGCCTAGATCTGAATCTCATCAGTGTGGCTTGACCTTGGACTCAGAGGACCTAGGCACCAATCCCAACTCTACTATTTACTACCTTAAACTGGACAGACAAATTCATCTCTCTGGGTTTTAGTTTCCTTGGCTATAAAATGGGGGGAGGGCCTAAACTAGATGACTTCTGATGTTCCTTCCAGCACTAAATCTGGAAAGGTGAAACATACAAGTAATCTAACTTCTCTAAGCCTCATGTGATGATCTGTGTCATAGATGGGTTGTGTTATACAGAGGTGGAGAGAGCTCCCACACCCATATCATCTGAGTCCCAGAGTCACGGAGGATCAAAGGAGATCATGGAGATGAGGTACTTGGCAAACTTTAAGGTATAAATGTCAGCTAGTATTAAAGAAATACCAATTGATTCAAGCAAGATTTATTGACTGCCTGCTTCATGTAAGGCTCTGGACTAGACCCTGAAAAAGATAGAAATGAGATAGAATCCTTGTCATCAAGAAGCATATATTTTGCTAGGAGAGATGAGATATATACTGGAACTGCTTAGATAAAAATTAGACTATGAGAAGTGCCTAAAAGTAATAAAAAGAGTTCAAATGGTTCGTAGGAAGGAGAGAGAACGGGGGGCTCAGCGAATGAGGGAAGGTTTCATGAACAAAGTAGACCCACCAAGACAGATAGATCTTTCGTTAAGCATCAGCGGTGAGGGATGGCATACCAGGCATACTATAGGGGACAGAGAGCATGAGAACAGGCTCAGAGGTGAGAACCAACAGGGAATAAAAACTGTTTGGTTTGGCCAGTGCATAGACAGTAGGTAAAGGGGTGAGGCAGATGTTAAAGGGTGAGATTATGTTGTAAAGTCACAGTAGGGGCATGGTAAGAAAACTGGACTCTTATTTGGTAGGCGATGGGTAGTTATTGAATGTTTTCGAGTAGTAGCATGATGTAAATAGGCTCATTATTCAGGAAGATGAATCTGGCAATGCTGTATAGGATATATTGAAGCAGGCAGGGGAGAGAGAACAGGATGAAAGGCCAGGAGGCTAGGGCAATAACCCAGAAAGAGGTAACAAGTACCCAGACTAGGGTGCTGACGGTGAGAGTGCAAAGAAGGGGACAGACCAAGCCACTACCATTTCACCTAGAAATCAGGAACCTAAATGTGGCAAGTCTCAAAATGCAAAAGACTAATTTCATTTGCACCCTAACCACATATAATTGTGCAGCCGCTCTTCTAATCAGCTACAGTATTGCAGATTCTACTTCGTAATGAGCTCTTATCAAAAATCAACACCTAAACCAAGATTTGTAAACTGCCCTCAAATTGCATTTAAGAATGCTAAGTAGAAACTCCTCTAAGGTTTTAAACATTATGTAAATGCTTTAAAGATACCAAATCTATAGCTAGAAGAATAAAAAGAAAGGGATTGGGGACTTTCAAAGAAGATATTCACCGCCCTTACACATCCTCCTCCACACACACGCTGTTCATTAACACAGAAAGGCATCTGATGTGACCAAAGATGAAGGAATAGACATTTTATCTAGTCCTACCAATTCTCAAAAGGAAAAAAAGAATTACATGCCCCAGAGTTATAGTATTTTGTCTACTGGACAAAAAGAAAAGACAATGCGAACCAGGTAAAATCCATATGGATTGACCTTTTAAAGTCTTCATTCAGTCAATCAAACACCAAGTATTCGGTTCACTCTTACTATGTGACAGCCTGGCAGCCGGGTGGCTCAGTGGATAGAGTTCTGGGCCTGGAGTCAGGAAGACTCATCTTCCTGAGTTCAAATCTGGCCTTAGACACTCACTAGCTGTGTGACCCTGGGCACATCACTTCACCCTGTCTGCCTCAATTTTCTCATCTGTAAAATGAGCTGGAGAAGGACATGGCAAACCGCTCCAGTATCTTTGTCAAGAAAACCCCAACTGGGATCATGGAGAATTGGACACAATTGAACAACATGTGACAGTCACTGTGCTAGACACTGAGAACACAAGGGCAAAGAATGCAACAGTCGTCACTCAAATGAGGTTACATTCTAATAGGAAAGACAAGTACATATAAAAACATGCATAGCATACATATGAAGCTGACACATACACAGTATACAAAGTAGTGAAATTCAAGTTACTTAGAAAGGGATGGCACTAGCAGTTGAAGGAATCAGGAGAGGATTTATGCAGAAGATGATGCTTGAGATGCATGTTAAAGGAAGAGAGGGACTCTTGAGGTGGAGGTAAGGAGATTATGCATGCCAGGCATGGGGGACAGCCAGGGCAAAGACATAGAGATGGGAGAGGGAGCAAAAATGATTTGTAGAGAAAACCAGTTTGCTTGGATTGCAGAGTGCAGGAGGGAGGAATGATTTGGGCAGCCTAGTATTGGGAGAAAAAGCAGAGACAAAACTATCCCTTTTTGCTGATAGTTTACTTAGAAAATCTTGGAAAATTAGAAAAGAAACCGATTGACAAGATTAATAACTTCAGTAAAGTTTCAGGTTACAAAATAAAGCCATAAAAATGAACAGCATTTCAATACAGCAATAATAAAATCCAGAAAGCAATAATAGAAAGGGAAGTCCCTTTCAAAATAACAATATGCATACAATAAAACTACAATATGCATAAAATATCTGGGAGTCAATCTGCCAAAGCACGCTCAATACCTATATAGATATGATTATAAAATGTTCCTTAAAGAAGCAAAAAAAAGCAACAAATACCTGGAAGAACATGCAGTTCTCGCAATTGGGCTGGGTCAACATAATGAAAGTGTTTATACTAACAAAGTTAATTTACGGATTTAGTGCTACACTAATCAAACTAGGAATGGGATACTTTGGAGAACCAGACGAAACAAGATCAAAATTCATTTGGAAGAAGAAAAGAATTAGAATATCCAGGGAAATAATGAAAAAAGAAAGGCAGGAATGAAGATGGAATAGTATTTCCAGACCTCAAACTGTACTGTAAAGCCTTAATCAGAACCATTTGCTACTGGTTTAAAAATAGAAAAGGAGATCAATAGAACAGACTACACAAGGAAGAATGGAGAATAACTGAACTCAATAACCCAGAGTTTGATAAACAAAATGTAAATTACTTAGGAAATTACCCACCTTTGACAAGAGCTGTTCGAAAAACCAGAAAAATGTCTGGGAAAAATTAAGTTTAGACCAACATGTTCCAAAATAAATCCAAAATGGATATGTGACCTGAATATTAAAGATCATGCCATAAACTTTTTAGAAAAGAAGATATACTTTTTAAGGCTGTGGATGTGGACTGAATTCTTTACCAAGCAAAGGATAGAGGTTATTATAAAAAACAAATAAATAATTTTGATTACATGCAATTAAAGGTTTTTGCATTAACACATTAATATATCTAGGATGAGCAAGGAAATGGTCAACTAGGAAAAAATCCTTTGTACTGAACATATCTGAAAAGAGTTTGATATGGAATATATAAAGATATAAGGACAGCTAACAGAAGCATACAAAACCAAAAACCATTCTCCAATAGACAAGTGGCCAAAAGTTATGAATGGTCCTCAAAAGAACTGCAAATTATTAATAACTATGTGAAAAATGCTTCAGATTACTAACTATCAGAGGAAAGCAAATCAAAACAATGTTGACATTTTACTTCATATCTAGCAAATAGGAAAAGATGACAATAAATAGGAATGGTCACTGCTGGAAGAGTTGTATATAGACTATTCAGTGGAATAGTGAATTATTCTTGTCATTCTGGGCAGGATTTGGAATTGCATGAAGAAAGTGACTAAAAAGCCCGTATTCTCTAACCCAGAGATTCAACTGCTAAGGCATCCAAGGAGGTCATTAACAAGAAAGGCCTCACATACACTAAAATATTTACAGCAGCAGTTTTTGTGGTAAATAAGGAGATGCCCATCAAATGGAAAATGGCTAAACAAATGGAGATGCTTAAGTGTATGGAATATTACTGTACTGTTATTCAGTCATTTCAGTTGTGTCCAACTCTCCATGACCCCATTTGGGTTTCCTTGGCAAAGATATTGGAGTAGTTTGCCATTCCTTCTCCAGCTCGTTGTGCAGATGAAGAAATTGAGGCAAAGAGGGTTAAGTGACTGGCCCAGCATCACACAGCTAGTAAGTATCTGAGGCCAGATTTGAGCTCAGAAAGAGGAGTCTTCCCAACTATGATCCCAGTGCTCTAACCACTGTACCACCTAGCTACCCATTACTATACTGTAAGAAATGGTAAACACCAAGAAAGCAAAGAAGCATGGAAAAGTATATACAAACTGATGCAGAGTAAAGTAAGCCGAATGAGGAAAACATTGTACACGATGACTACAATAATGTAAATGCAAAGAATGACAACATAACAATTGAAATGGAATATTATAAAATGATAACAACCCAAACTTGGCTCCAAAGAAGAGGTGTGAGAAGGCACCTCCATCTGCTTCTTTACCAAAGTAAGGGATTATGAATGTGGAACACTGCATGTAACATGAGCCTTTTTTTATACGTTGATTGATTTCACTGAAATTTTTTCTTCCTTTTTTGTGTTCTTTTTTATACGAGATGGTATACTTTCTGGGGAAAAGTAGTGGTACGGACGCCACAGAGCAAAAGGTAGTAGAGGTTGTAAAAACAAAAGATATTAAGAGAAATGATTTTTAAATGGAAAGAAAGGCAGCTGTGCACAAATATCCTTTGTGTATAAATATGAAACAAAGAAAAACAGGAGAAAAATGCAGAGGGAGGCTCAAGGACACTTAATAGGGAGAATATTTTACTCTGACCCAGCTTAGATACAAAACTATTAAATGGACTGGATTCATTAGATCTCATCACTGGCTCCGGAAGGATAGAAGATGAATTCTGAGAATTAGTTGGGTAGGCTCACTATAAAAGACAGTATGTATCTCTTTGCTATCCTCGTCTTTGGTCTTTGCGATTTAACTCTTAGAATTCATCAGTTAGGAAAAATAAATAAAATAGAAAAGAGGAAATAGAAAACAATTTTATATCAAGAGAAAAGCTGACTTACTATTTTGGAAAGCCTTTTACTCTGCCACCCAGCAAATTAAAAAAACATCATTTTGGGTGTCTATTTTTAAAAGACAGGAAAACATCACTCACTTACCAGGATGGGAAATTGTCTGAAATGTTCTGAGGGGCTGCATAGAAACTGAAGTCAAAACTGCAGCAAGATTTAAAAACGTGGCTTATAAAAATTAGCCTCAATAAATAACCAAGGGAAACTTTCTGAACAAAGCCTTGAAGGAACAATGTTCTTCCTGACACCATCCCCCACTCCCACCCTGTGCTAGAACAACCTGAGTCTAGCAGTGAATTTTGCTGTGTGTTTATTTCAGAAAAACAAACTCTAATTTCCATTAAACACTTTGATAGTACAGAAAAGGGTAAGAAAAACAAACTTTGGTGGGAAGATAGTGGAGAATCCCAAAAGCCCTTCATATTTGGCTTGAAATAGACATTATAAAAATCTTAAAGGAGGAGATGCATTACATGCACATAGACAGATGGTTTTCAAGAATCAGAAAGAAGTCTGATCGGGGAGTTTCAGATCTGTCTGGTGGTTGCTTGTTCCAAAGAGAATTTAATATACTCAAGAGTAGGTACTGTCTCATTCTTGTCTTTTTATCCCCAGTGCCTAGAACACAGTAGGCACTTAAATGCTTGTTGGCTGACCCCAGAAGGCAGACCTAGGATCAAATGGGTAGACCCAAAAGGGTGGTAGATTTTGTCAAAATACCACTAATATCTGTCTAACAATGGAATTGGCTGCCTCGTGAGGGGATGAGTGCCCTATTGCTAGATTTGTGGAATCAGAAGTTAAATAGCCACTTAGAGGATCATAGGACTTAGGGCTGGAAATAGCCTTAGTAATCATTTAGTTAAATACTTTGACAGATGACAAAACCTGAAGGCCTAATTATCATTCCTTCTGAGCCACTGTTTGTTCCAGCAGTCAGTCAGTCGATCAATCAATCAACAAGCACATATTAAGTACCCTGTCTGTGCCAAGCACTGGGCCAAACAGCATTATGGACTCCCGTGCAGGAGTCTTTAAATGCACCCCTAGAGAATTAGCAGGATGCCTGGTTGTGTCCTCATTGCAGGCTTGGTCAAAGAATGCTACATCAGGAAGTTTGCACATCCTCCAAATATGCACCAGGACTCCAACTAGGCCCCAAATGAAGGCTCTGCTGACATCATTCAAGTGATTCCACAGCTGTTCCATCCCTAGACAGCTGCCTGTTGCATTTGGAATGTAGTAATTACAGCCGAGGAGAGAAATACTGTCAAAACTTGACATCTGCATTCTCTCAGAGAATCATATGGATACAACAATCTGTCCGAGGTTAAATCTTCAGGATTTCACTAAGATGACCTGTTCATTTTGGTTGTTTTTCTCTCCAAGGAATCCTACCATTATGTTTTCCCTCAGAAATGTACCTTCAAACCACCATGACAGTTTATCTTGAGGTGTTATAGTTGAATCACTGACAGGTCATTAAAAGTTCAAACTTCTGGGATTCATGGTTGCAAAGGATAAACAAAGTGGCCCAGTATGAAAATCAACTATTTTAGAAATGCCCAGAAACTGGTATTTCTGTGTTAAAGGGCCATGGATTGCTAATTCTATCACCTTTTGAATAGGTTGTCTAATCTTTCATTTTTTTAAAAAATGCATTTACATTCTAAATTATAAAAAGGCTCCATAAAGATGAATGAGGATGGATGGATAAGACTTATTTATTCACCTATTTATTTTTTCGAAAAATATTTATTAAGCTCCTATCACACGAAGGCACTCTGACAGGTGCAAGGGATTCTTGCCCCTCAAAAGTTTATATTTTACTGGGTAGGAGTAATACATGTACACAGATAAGGTTGGAGAGGTATTAACAACTTGAGATAGAAGAGAGAAGGCTTCATGGAGGGAGCGGCCTGTGAATTAGACCTTGAAGGAAGATAAGGCTTGGGGAAGGGATAAGGAAAGAATACACTTGAGGACTGTGCAAATAAATGCATATGCAATGTAGGAGAAATGCCAAGTTCCAGCAAATTAGTAACCATTCTGCTTGGGACATGGAATGAAAGAAATAAGAGGAATGAAATGAAATAAGTCTGTGAAGGCAAGGTAGAGTCAGCTTACAGAAGGCTTTAGGTGCCTGCAATGCTGATTCATGTATCTTTTATCTTAGAGGCAATAGAGACTATTGTGAGGTAGAGGAATGAGATGGTTAGACCTGTGCCTTAGTAAAACAGTTTTGGGAGCCATATGGAAGATGGAGAAGTGAAGATAAAGATCGGGATCATTGAGAAGTTAGGAGTCTGTTAGAATACCAGGAATCTGAACTAGGAGGGTCTGGACCTGTGGATGGATAGAAAGGAATGGTTGTAAGAGAAAGAAGCAGTAAGACCTAGGAACTGATTAGATATGAGGGGTAAGGAGGGAGAAGTCAAGAATATTTCAAGACTGTAAACCTGACTGAGTAGGAAATGCCCACAAAATAAAAAGCAAAAGTTAGTCTTTGAGTAAAGACCTATGATTTCATTTTATGAGAAACTTCCAGGCAAAGAACCTCCCTTAACCAAGGCAGGTTGGCATCTTCTCTATTACATATAATCTTAGTTGCCTAGAATACTGAGAGTTTAAGTGACTTTCCCAGAGTCACATAGTCAATATGCGTCAGAGGCTGAACTTGAACCCAGGTCTTTCTGGCATCAAGACCAGCTCTTTATAAATTGTGCCAGGCTATCTTTCAGAAAATTGATTAAAAACAATGTGACCTCAAAGTCAAAGATTCTATGGCATTTTTAAGCATCTTATGATATACATTCAAATAAATAAATAAACAAATAAACAAAAACACCCACTGTATGCAAATCACTGGTCAAGGCCTTGGGAATACAAAGGCAAAAATGATATAGTCCCTACACTCAAGGAACTTATATTTTACTGGGGGAAGAATAGATGTAACAAAAAATAAGTAAATACAAATTGCATACTATTAATGCAATGTAATTTCAAGCGGAAGAAAGTGCTAATAACTGAATAAGTTTAGGAAAGGTCCCTTATGGGAGGTAGCACTAGAAATATTCCTCAAAGAAAGCCAGAGATACTAAGAGGAAAAAGTAAGGAGGAACTGGCTCCCCATTTCTATCAAGGACACCCCATTCTTCCATTCACCACGTTTTGCAATGTGTTAACCTCAATTCTTCACCCTCACCCCAATGTCTAATTAGTTGCCAAGTCTTGTCAATTCCATCACCTCCACTTCTCTCATAACCATCTTCATCTCTTTGCTTACACTACAAACATAGTAGTTGAAGCCTTTATTAACCTGAACTATTCCAATAGCTTCCTAATGAAGAGGCTCCCTGTATCCAATTTCTCCCCTCTCTCTCTCACTCTCTACACAGTTACCAGTGAGATTTCCAAAGCACGGGCTTGATCACATCATACCTCTGCTGAAATAGTTCCATTTTTCTTAGGATAAAATATACATGCCCACCTGTCATTTAAAGTTTGTCACAATGTGACCCCAGTCTACCTTTCCAGGCTTATTACACATTACTCGCCCTGACACACGCCAGGCTCTGGCCACAGAGGCCTACTTACCATTCCCTATGCAAGGCATTACAACCCCTAGTTTTGTTTCTTTGACATAAGGCATCCCCTATGCTTGGAATTCTCTCTATTCCTTACCTCCCTCATAAAACCCTAGCTCTCTTCCTAGTTTAATTCAAGTGTACCTCCAAGAGGTATTACCTGACTTACACTGTTGTTATGCCCCCATCAATCACTGTATTTTTATATGTCCTGGATTCCCTGTACATGGTATTCCATTTTCTACTCCTTGCTTTTGTACAAGTGGTCCCCATGTCTGAAATCAATCAATCGAGAAGCATTCTTCATGTCTTACTATGTGGTAGTCATCGTGCTAAGCAATGAGGACACAGAGAAAGAGAAAACACTACCCCGACTAACATAAAGTGTCAAGGATGACCTCAAGGTTGTGAATTTGGGCAAGCAGAATTAGAAATTGACAAGTGTGTAGAACAGATAGGTTAGGGGGAAAATATGATAAATATTTATCTCTTTAAAGAGATAAATGGATAGTGATCACAGTAACTCTATCTGGCCTAGTCTTGTGCTATTAAATGTAGGAGCAATGCCTGTCTAAATATAGTACCTTCCATTAGCTTCCATTTTGTCCTAGATAGTGCATTCTTATATTTTGGCACGGTAAAAATGAATGAACCTTTTGTAGCACTGTCTAGGAGAAAATGGCCAACAATACATGTTGCTGATTGACTAGTTAAACATTATTCACAGGACTACTTTAATTATTTTTTTAAAGATGAGTTCTCCTCATCTCATCCATGCTAAAAGTATGAGTCACTCATGGACCTGATGCCACTACTCATCAACATCAGAACTTTGATCTACATTTCTAATCAGGTCCAGTTATCCCTACCCTAGGCAGTCTAGTGGCCCTTTTCTTCCAGGAGCTCACTGTATTGATGACAGACTTACTGGGAACACAATACAATACAACATAACACAATATGATTGTGGTGGGAAGAGAAGGGAGTGATGTGAGACTTAATATATATAATAATATATAATAAATATTTATTAAAATATAATAAGCATTTATTAAGTACCTACTATGTACCAGGCATTATGCTAAGTACTAGGGGTACAAACAAGAGAAAGAAAGACAGTTCCTGCCCTCAAGGGTCTTACAATCTGACAGGGGAAGACAATATATACAAGGAAGCTGAAAAAGGGAGTAGTAAGAGGGTATGATGATGGTAGAGTCAAAATCAAGCAGAGCAGCTGGTATGAAATGAAGAGTTGACTGGGAATTGAGCCCTCTCCAAAGGGAGGCTTTGGGAGGAGTTTTTTCTTTTTTTCTTTTTTCTTTTTTTGGTTTACCCTCCAATCAGGCAGAAGCAGGATGAAGTGTGAGTCAGAAAGCTGATGCAATCTTCAAAATGATGAGTTTCCCAGTGATGAGTTTATGGCTGGGGGAGGGGGAAAGAATATGATATGATGATTATCAAGTCGAAACCAAGCAGAATAGCTGGTATGTGAAAAATCTGATTAACATAGACCACCATAACTCATAACTCTTGAGCTGAAAAGATCTACCAGCCTCAGCTGGGAGTAGAGGCATTTGACAATCAATTTCCATTTCTTTAAAAGCCTCGACCAAAAGGTGGCAAAAATAAGAGTGGTCAATATTGGCAGGGCCATGGGAGGTTAGGAAAGGTAACAGTGGAGCTATGAACTGGTTTGATCATGCAGAAACACAATTTGGAATCATGCAAAAAATGACTAAACTTTTTATATAGCCTTTGACCCAGTGGTTCCACTACTAGACACAGATCCCCATTAAGGTCAGAGGCAGAACAAAAGGTCCAACATTTACCAAAACATTCAGACTGCAACTCTTTCTGTGCTAGCAAAGAAGTGGAAACAAAGCTGGAGAACAGCTAAAAACAAACACCAAAACCTGTGTAGGCAATGGAATATGATATTGTGCAATATGAAATGATGAATCCTAGAAAGTCAGAGAAACATGGGAAGATTTATTTGACACAGAAGAACAATATATGAGCACCATGAGGCTCCCTCCTCTTCCCACCACATTGTCCCCCACTGCCAGCCTGACCTACTGCTTTGGGACCCACGCCAGACACCATGAATGCCACAGAGGAATTTCTGCCCTGAAGACCAACTCTCCTGATTGATGACTGCCCTCTCTCCTAGAACACAACTTCCAAAAAGCCTTGTCTGTTCCTCACTGCATTAGTGGTCATTTACTCCTCAGCTACTTCACAAACTGCGTCACAGACCACATTTGTTAAGAGGAGGAAGGAGATGGATCCTGACTTTGTGAGCTTCTTTAAAGGCAAAGGAGCAGAGAGAGAAAGGGACAGACAGAGACAAAAAGACAAAGACAAACAGAGACAAAGAGACAGAGAGAATGAGACAGACAGAGAAACTAAGACACAGAGATGCATGGAGAGAGATAGATAAATGTCTCTCTCCTTGCTCTCCTTTCCAGGAAGGGGGAGTGGGAAGTGTTTGGTAATCTCCAGAAACATATGTGGTATAAAAAAAGGCATCGATAAAACTTATTTTTAAAGCCTTCCCAAATTTTAGTAAGCTTGTTGTATTTCCAACTAGTAAATGACCTACAACCTCATCAAAATCTGTTAAATTGCACCTGAAGCACATCCCATACTGGATGTGTCAGACCAGGTCTTCATTTTCATTCAAAGCCTGTTTCCTCACAGCCTCATGTGAAGCTCATTTTAACTTTGGGTCCTTCAGGGATAAGAGCCCACAGCTCATTCGTTTGGAGGACTGACTGAAAGGAACTCTGGACTTTATCTTCATCATGCATTCTCTTCTTTATCCCTGGCAGCTAGGAGGTGTTTGTAAATACTGTAACAATTACCATAGCAAAAGGACATAATCAAATCATAATCAAAACAGCCAAATCAGGCACAATTCCCTCATTATAGTTCAACATTACATAATTTTATATGGGCAGATGTCATTAGAGAAACATGACAGAAAGGGAAGAAAGACAGGATGAGAGCGTAGAAAAAGTGCTCTCCTTTTAGTCTTTGGAGAAAGTGAAGCAGGACTTCAGTACCTTGGATTGACTCAGTGCAGCAAATTGATGAGACACTATGGACACATAAATAGTACAAAAGGGTCAGGCTCCGAGAGGTTAGGACCTAGATCATTAGAGGGGACTTCTGAATTAGTGAGATAACTCCATTTGAGTATGTGAGCATTAAGTGAGTAAATGTGATTCAGAGAGAGCAGTTCAGTTGTATATATAGGAAGCAGAGATGGCTTCTCATTTACCATTTCAACCCTTAGTATGAGAAAATACCATCTCATCCACCAACTCCATCCCCAACAGGTTCTATGACCTCTATCTTCCTCTCCCTCTCCAGGTTTTGGCCTTTCAAAAAGCTCACAAAGTCAGGCTCCATTTCTCTCCAACATTACGTCCACAATGGTCTTTAGGGAAAACAATAAATGCTAAAAGCAAGCCAAGATTGAGGGGACGATTTCTAACAAAGTGAATGTGATAGGCCCCTCTAACTTTCTTCTGCAGAATGGACTAGAACTTGGGAGCTCAATACCTCCATGATCATTTTTAGCCTCTAAGCTAGAGAGGAGGGCAACCCAAATTTGGAAGGGCCTTGAGATCAGACAATAGGAGGCTTAGTTGAGGGAGTTGGGGATGTTTAGTCTGGAGAAAAGAAGGCTTAGAGTCTTCTAAAAAGGGCGGACACAGGAGCTGTCTGCAAGTGTTTGAATGGTCACTACTTGGTAGATGGAATAGATATGTTCGATTTAGCCCTGGAAGATAGAGGTAAGAGCAATGGTCAGGAGCTGGAAAGGGGCAAATTTAGCCTTGATGTCAAGGGGAAAACTCCTGTATATTTAGCATGATCTGCAAGTGGAATGGACCGGCCCAAAAGTGAGTGGATTAGCCCTTAGTGGAGATCTTTACTAACGGTTGGATGACATGTAACACAGATGTAGAGGAGATTCCCAGTCAGGTCCAGGCTGGATCCAATTGGAGATACTGTGAATAAATGTGGAAACTAAAATACTAAGAGGAATAAACTCAAATATGGCGGGGCAGAAAAAAGGTGATTGACAACAGTTACTGAATATCGATTTTTGTGTGTGTGTTTGCAAAGGAAGTGTCGGGGGGGAACTAGACCCGTGATTTCATTGGTATAGGGAACCTCCAGGCGAGGACCCCAGAGACCATTTTAATCCAACCTTGAGTTGCATATAGAAAGCTTCCCTGTGATCTTAACAAGCCTCTATTGCAACACCTCCAGTGATGGAGAACTCAGCCTCAAAAAGAAAACCAAGGTGTTTTCATACAACTTTATAGTTAGGAGGTTATTCCTTATATTGAGCTGAACTCAGTCTCCCTGTAACTTACACCCACTAATGCTAATTCTGCCCTCTAGAGACATAGAAAAGGGGGAGGCAGGGAAGCAGAATGATATAATAGAAAGAACAATAGATTTGGAGTAAAAAAACCCCTAGCTTTGAATCCCAGTTCCATTGCTTATTAGTTGTGTGGCCTATCCTTTAACTTCTTTGGGCTCCTATTTCTTCACTTATAAAACAAGGAAGGAGATGAAAGGGATCCCTTCCAGTTCTAAAACCTATGAGCTCAAATCTAAATCTTCTTTCACATGAAGCCTTTTCAGGATTTGAGAGAATATATTTCTCTCCACTACCATCCCTCCCCACCCCACTCTTCTCTCCTCTAAACCAGTCAATCAACATGCACTTATTAAGGGTCTACTGTGTTCCAGGCACTACGTTAGGCATTGATGAGGCAAAAACAAAAATGAAGTAGTCTTTGCCCTCAAGGAGCTTTCATTCCATCCAGGATCTTACATTCCCCCACTTCCTATACTGTGATTTCCTTCCTCATGGCACTTTTGAGCCCCCTTAACATCCCCTTCACTTTCCTCCAGATACACTAGTGCTTGCTAATGACCATCGTAAAGTCTGGTATCCAAAACCAAAATGACCTAATGCAGTGATTCTGGTATGGCTACAACCATGTACAAGTGACAAACAGCGGTTCCTTCTCCTTAGCTTTATTTTTCCTTCCTGAGTTAAAATGTGAGCGTACAGAAACATCTTGAATACATTCGTGATAATAGCTACTGAGCTGCCTAGACTCTGGCTTCTGTCGCTAGGTACAGCCTTGTGAGTCTGTGCCGAGAAGAGCGTTTGGCACGTAGGAGATGGGCCAGGTCAATATGGAATTGTAATTCAATTGTATATTGTAGAAATATAGTTTATTTCCAGATTTGTTTTAAATCAAATATAATTTTTTTTGGAAATGTCTTCAGCATGTTCTTCTTAATAAGCAGCAGGGTGTTATTTTCCCCCTTTCCTCAGCTGCCCACACTCTGGCCATGAATTCCGACAAGAAAAATAGCTTTAACAAGGGGGCAAAAAAAGAAAACGAGTCATAATATTGTATCTATGCACTAAATGCATTCTGGGTACTTTGCTCAAATATAAATGCACATTTAAAAACCATACATGACAAATTAAGAGACTGCAGAGGAAAAACAGATTTAATAAAATATAGAAAAAAATCTGCATATGCACTGAGGGGAAAACTTAATGGAAAGATTTGCAGAGGCTCATGAATCATAGGCTTATGCAAGAATTTCAGGCCTAGGAAAAATACAGAGGAGCATGACAGACTATGAACTAGAATTGGGTTCAATTTTGTCTTTAAAGAAATTAGTTAAAGTCTCACTACCTAAGGGACAGGGAAGGAATAACCAAAGACAACTTCCACAGTGCACTTGAACATGTCCAAGGGCATAGGGAACCATAGGGGTCTGCCTAAATAACAACAACTGCTGCCTGGTCCACCTCAAGTATCCTACAGAGGCAACCAGGAGAACCAGGAGAAAGCACTGTTCAGAAACCCTAGAGAGAAAAGAAGAAAAGAGAAGAGGGTGACTGACAATGTTGAAGGCTGCAGACAGGTGGAGAAGGATGAAGAGCAAGAAAAGGGCCTGCTAATGAGTAGACTAAGCCAATTTAATAAGAATGGCTACACCTATATTATTTTACTTCTTCAATGGCCTAGTAAACTCCCAAAAGATTGCTTTCTAGAACTAGGAAAAATAATACGAATTCATCTGGAGAAACAATAGGTAAAAAATCTCAAGGAAAATAATGAAAAAGTGGCAGAGGAACCTAACAACACCAGATCTCAAACTATTAGTGCAAAATGCACAGAAGCAGATGAGACTAAGAGCCTAGTGTTGAATAAACCCACAGACAAATCACTATTCAACAAAAACTGTCAGGAAAACTGGAAAGCAATATGAGAAAAAATTAGGCAAGGTTAGTGTCTCACACCATATATCAAGATAAACCCTATATGTTTACATCATGGTCATTAAGGATAATATCATAAACAACTTAGAGGAACAGGGAAGAAATTCTTTCAGATCTGTGCATAGGGGATGAGTTTATGACCAAACAAGGGATAAAGATGATCACAGAAGGTAAAACGGGTAATTTTGATGACAAAAAATGTTTTTACAGAAATAAAACTAAAGCAGCTGAAATTAGAAGGAAAATAAATAACTCGGAAAAAAATCTTGTAGCCAGTTTCACTGATAGGAGTCTTCTTTCCATAAAGTATGAGGAACTGATTCAAATTTACACATATAAGAACAATTCTCTAATTGACAAATGGTCAAAGGATATGTATGAATAGGCAATTTTCATTGGAAAGAATCCAAGCTATTATAGCCATACAAAAACCTGCTCCAAATAACTAATAATTAGAGAAATGAAACATAAAGAAACTGCAAGGTTCCATACCCATCAGACTGACAAAAATGACCAAAAGAAAAAAAGAAAACAATTGTTGGAGGAACTGCAGGAAAACACCTCTGATGGAGCTGTGAACTAATCCAGCTATTCTGGAAAGCAACTTGGAACTATGTCCAAATAGTTACTGAAACGTACATGCCTGTGGTACAGAGACATTGCTATGTCCACATCCCAGACAGGTCAAAGCAAAAGGAAAGAACCCATATGCACGAAAACAATTATAGCAGGTTTTTTTCATAGCAGCAAAAAACTGGAAGTAAGTGAAACAAGGAGATTAATTTCTACAATTTAAAACACTTTAAAAACAAACAACTTTGAAAGACTTAAGAATTCCAATCAATGGAATGATCAGTCGTGATTCCAGAGGATTAATGATAGAAAATATTAACCACCTCCTGGCAGAGAGGAAAAGGACTCAGGGCACAGAAAGACACAGTTTTTAGACATGGCCAATGGGGAAATTTGTTTTGTTTGAGTATGCGTATGTGTCATATGAGTTTTGTTTTTCTTTTTTCCCCAATGGTTAAGAGGGAACAAGAGTGGGTGGAAGGGAGAAAATATCAATTGATAATTATCAAAATAAAATTCATTTAAAAAAAGAAATACAATAAGAAACTACAGTGAATTCTTCTATCCCAGAACTGCACACAAAGTCACCTGGAAGCCCATGAGCAATGGGACGGGGAGTGTCTATGGAGGCAAACAAGTTTGCGTCCTCCACAAGCCAAAGATACCTGAAGCCTTCAAGGATATGTATCTGGAGTCAGAGAGAATGGAAGGCTACTTTTGAAAGGTCAAGCCCGGTTGGAAATCCACCAGGAGCAGCAACAGCCTATGAGGGCCAATAGCACTCAGGCCCAGGACACCCCAGAGCTCCAATGTCCCTAGAACTCTGTCTTGAGATACCACAGAAAGACCTGGCGATCCAGCACTATGAAACAAAGATCCAGGCTTGCCTAACCCTGGGAGGAAAGGGTCAGTATGGGAATCAGGGAGACTAAATAGAACTTCACAGCACACAGAAACACAGCATGGAGCAAAGACTGACCCTGACACAGCCCCAATGTAAGAACTAAGGCTATTGCAATGAGGAAACCAAAAGAAACCCCAACGACCAGAAAGAGTTATTACAGATCCTATGATGCCCCCAAACTCAAACTAGAAAGAGAAAGTAATGCCATAATAACTGCAAGTAGAGACTCAAGAGAAAAAAAAATTTCCACAAGTACCATATGAATACCTAGAAGAAATGAAACAAGGAATGAAGTAAGATGCTCTGGAGGGGAAAAAATGGATGGAGACCAAATAACAAATCCAAAAGCAATAGACTTTACTCAAGTCAGGGACTCCACGAAATAGCAAAAAATATTGTCATTGTAGTTTAGTTGTTTCAGTTGTATCTGACTCTTAGTGAACCCATTTTGGGTTTTCTTGGCAGGGATACTGGAGTAGCTTGCCATTTCATTCGCCAGCTCATTTTACAGATGAGGAAACTGAGGCAAACAGGGTGAAGTGACTTGCTCAGGGTCACACAGCTAGTAAGTGATTGAGGCCAAATTTGAACCCAGGTCTTCCTGACTCCAGGCCCTATGTTCTATCCACTGTAGCAAAAAATATTAAAACAAAATCAAAAGACTGAAAAAATAGAAGAAAATGTAAGGTATCATGATATTAAAAAAAACTGACTTCGAAAAAAAGTCAAGAAGAGATAACTTAAGAATCTTTGGACTCCCTAAAAAAAGCAAAAGCCTTGACACTGTAGAGTTTGAAGCTTCAGTCAGCATAATGCCGTACCAAGACTTTTGGAACACCCTGTATTTCAAGATATCACAAACGAAAATTTCCCAGATAGATTAGAACCAGAGAGCCAAGTAAAGAGAGAAAATCCATCAATCTCCTCTGAAAAGAAAACCCAAAAGGAAAAGTTCCAGGAATGTCCTAGCCAAAATCCACAACTCCCATGTCAGAGAAAAAATACTGCAAACATCTACAAAAAAAAAGGAGTTCAAATAACAAGAAAGTACAGTCGAGATCACAGAAGATCTGGCAGCATCTACTCAAAATAAGAGGAAATGTGATGAAAGTACCAGAGCTGAGAAGGGACTTTGAAACACACACACAAGAGTCCAGAGATACCTAGAGAGTAAATTCATTGGAGCAATCAGAAGATGTGTATCAAACAATACTAACATTCTAGTGAGGGGGGGGAAGCAACAGTTCCTTCAGCACCTTAATGTCAACAAAGGGTACTGAGAGACTTAAATAAAAAAAAAAACAGGGGTTGTGGGGGTGGTGGGTCTGGTGTGAGTTTTTGAGGAGAAAGAAAAGAGAGGTTAAAAGGAAGAACACACTGATGTGAGAGAAGAGGAAGAAGGGGATGGCTTACTAATTCTCATAATTTGGGTGTGTAAAAAGATTATGTAAACATGGAAGAAGGGGTGGGGAGAGTAGTTATGAGATGACCCTCACTCTTGTCTGAAAAGGACAGAAGAGTGTTTGTACAAATACATACACACGTGCATACACACACACACACACACACACATATATATATATATATACATATATATATATATATGCACATGTTCATATACATAGTTTGGTAAAGAAATACCAGGGAAATAAGCAGAGATTTTAAAAAAGTATGTTGCGAGGGTGGTTAAAAGGGAGAATAATACTGGAGAGAAAATCAGTGAAAACAAAACACACTTGTTGAGCCCTAAGAGAGGATTAAGAGGAATAAAAAGCAAAGAATAAGAATCCACATTGGGGGAGGCATCAATTAGGGAATGGCTGAACAAATTGGGGTATATGAATGTGATGGAATAGTATTGTGTGGTAAGAAATTATCACTTCAGAGAATCCTGCAGAGTATGAACTGATGCAGAGTCAAGTGAGCAGAACCAGGAGAACAATTTATACAATGACAACATCATAAGAAAAAACAATTTTGGAAGAATTTAGAGCTCTGATCAAGCAATGAGCAGTCAGATATCCAGAACACCAAGGATAAAACAGATGCGCAATGCAAAAAGAGACATACAGATTGCATATGGCCAATGCTTGGATTTGTTTTGCTTGACAATGCTTATTTGCCTTAGGGTTTTAATTTTTCTTTTCTTGGTTTTTAATTGTATGGAGGAGGAACAGAGATAATAATAGAGATTCCAAAAAAGGGCCATTTAACAGTTTTTAAAATTCACAGAGAAAACAGAATAAAGTTCATGAGGAAGTACAATCAGCACAGTCTTACATGAAATATTCGGTTTCATATACAATCCTCTTTTTGTATTCTGATGTGTATATGGAAATGCTCAGTTGGTTTATTTTGTTAAACTCAAATTTAAAAGATAATTTTTTTTAAAAAGCCAAACAAAGTATTTTGTATTTTATTTATAGGCAATAGGGAACCACTATAGTTGATTGAGCAAAGGAGTGACATAGTGAGAGAGGGAGATGAGAAAGAACCAAAGCCAACTTCAGAATTTTTTCAAAAAGCCTTGGGCTTTTTGCTGACATAATACATTCTCTCTTCACTTCAGCCTCTTAGAATCTCCAGCTTACTTTAATTAATCACACGATCCATAAATACACACGTATTAAGTTTCTATTTAAAGCCAGACTCTGTGTTAGATGCTGGAGATACAAAGACAGAGATAGGCCCTACCCTCAAAAAAATTCACATTCTATCAAGAGACACAACTTACAGGTATATACGAAACAAATAAAAGGTGATTTGGAAGGAAAAGATTTAGGCTGGATGTAATGAAAAACCGACTAAGAATCAGAGCTCTCTGAAAGTACGTTGGGCAACTAGGTGGCACTGCAGTGGATAGAATGCCAGCCCTGGAGTCAGGAAGACTCGTCTTCCTGAGTTCAAATCCAGCCTCAGACACTTACTAGCTGTGTGACCCTGGGCAAGTCACTTCACCCTGGTTGCCTAAGTTTCCTTGTCTGTAAAATGAGCTTGAGGAGGAAATGACAAACCACTCTAGTATCTTTGCCAAGAAAACACCAAAGAGGTCACAAAGACTTGGACACAACTGAAACAACTGAACAACAACAAAAATAAAGTAAGCTGTGTCAGAAGAACGCGACACCTCCTCTGCCTAGAGGTCTTCAGTCAAAGAGGGAGAGAATGCAAACGACACATCCATTCAGCAACCTTGGAACATATATCTTATGAGGTGGAAAAGCGGGAGAGCAGGGAAGGAATGTGGCAGGCTATTTGCTGCCTATTATATGAAAACACCAGGTTTCCAACCCCACACAGCACATATGACAGGTAGAGAACACATGAGGAAATGAGAAATCTTTATGTGTCCAACACTTTCATTATGGATATATTCAAACCTAACATTAATTCAAAATACAGGCTGCTGTGACATTTAAAATGCTTATATAGCTTTAAGGTTAGAGTGAGAAATGATTGCTAGGCAACAGATTATGTACAGTCCCTTTAAAAATAAACTTCCATGTCAAAGTGAAAGTTTATCTGAAGTGTCTTTTAATAATAATAAAAAGTGGTTTCACCTGAAGAGGTGAGAGGTAGTATATAAAAACAGTCAATTTTCCCCGATTCTCCTTAAAGAAAGAAAAATCGAGTAACCATTTTGAGAGCAGATATATCAGTGTAAAACAAAGGATTTCCATTTGTTCAACATCGTAAAGTATCTTTTCAAAAAATTGTCCACATGTTGGGCTGGCTGGAAACAACTTGCAAGTTTACAAGGTTAGAAAATGACTAAGTTACATTCTTTAGCAATCGGCGTTTCACTAAACAGAAAAGAGGCTGTATTATCACGATGACAAGGACTAGCTTCTGTTTGTCATTTTTCTATTTGTATGATTCCTTGTGTGGCCTTGGCTTTCTCCCCTACTGTAATTCAGTGTCAATATCTGAAAAACAGAAGCCTAGATTAGTTGCAATGGCATACTTCCAAACCTAACCAATGATGAGGTGTCCATGAAGACCAGGACAGAAAAATGTGGATCTATAATGCCACCTGAGATGCTCTATACATTGGCATGATGAGCAAAGAGTAGAAGCTGGCGGTCACCCAGACTACAATGGAAAGAACATTTCGTCCGGTCTTCTGGTGAGATCACATGATACACGAAGAGCTCAGATTGAGGCGGCAGATGCACTAGGGGCAAAGAAATGCTGGTTAGGTCTGAAAGCAGGAAGGAGAAAATAAATTAACCTTTCAGGTTAAAGACTCATTGCCACAAAACCACAAATAGCAAAAAAAGGAAGCCAAAAACTCACTGGAATGAGCCAGTGGTCTGGCTATTCAGACAGAGATGGAAAATATGAGCATATTATCTGCCATTCTAGTATCCAGGGGATCTATACTGAGCAATGACCCAAGTAAAGGAATCTGGAAAATGGGCAGATGTTACAGGACACCTGTCATAGCTAATAACCATCAATGACCAACCAATTAATCAGCGGTATCTCTGCTGACATTTCTAACCAGAACTTAGTGGTAACTTCTATCCCTACTGTGGTTTAATATAGCCCTTCCCTCCATGAAAAATAATTATATTAATATCTGTTTGTAAAGATTACTATGCAATTCCTAGGCAGTTGTTTCTCTCTTGAGAAAGCATTGTTTCCAAGTCACATATGGTGAAGAATTTCTGAAGACTGTATTTTCATTAAAGCCCCTGTGTGGAAAAATTTTATTTCCAAGGAAAGAGAAGAGATTAAAGGAGAAGGAATGTGAAGTTCTTTAACAGTTACAGACAGTTTGGGGATCTGGCAGAGGCACTCTTGGTGGGATCACAAAGTCAGATGATGAGAAGGAAACAACAAACCCATCATTTCTGCTGTTTAGTATTAGTTTAACTTCAGATCGACACAGATGACAAATCTCTCTCTCCAGGTGGAGGTCTGAGTGTAATAATGACGAGTGTTCGCACAGCATTTATCGACCATCAACTTACCAATATTTCATCCTTACGATAGTCCTGTGAGGTAGGGAATACAATTAAGGAAATCAAGGCATAGCAAAATTAAGTGATTTATTCAAGATCAAATAGCCAGTAAATGCAATGAGAAACCAAATGAAGGTTTGCTGCCTTCCAATAAAATGCGTTTACCTCTCTATCACAGTTGTACCCTATATCAGTCCATATACACAGCTGCCCCCCAAAACACATGAACAGGTCATGCCCGACTCACCTCATTTCCTTATCTGGAAGGATTTCATTAAGTACCTGACAAAGACTTGCATGATATTCTCGTGGACAAGATGGACACATATAGGTAAGATGACGGTGAAATTAGGTAGAATCAGAATGGGTTGAAAGACCAGACCCAAAGCATCATCTTCAATAGTTTGATATCAACTGAGAAAGATGTCACTAGCAGACTCCCCGAGGGATCTGGCTTTGACCCTGTGCTGTTTAATCTTTTTATCAATGATGTCAATGAAAGCAAAGATGATATTTTTACAAAATCTCAAAGTGGAACTTTTGGTTAGGATGGCAGCTTCAAGTTCATGGAGTAGCCCACCTATTCCACAAATATTTAAACGATGCCAAAAAAGAACCAGATAGAATAATAAGAAATCCAAAGAGAAACATTAGAATACTCCTTCATCCAGCCTGGGATGTGCAAAAAGACAGAAGCCACAGCAATTAGACAATGGAGAGCCAGGAGTGGGGAAAAGAGAATGTAAATGCACAGAAAGGCCCTAAGTGCGGACAGCCTACTGGAGAACTCAGAACAGGGACGCTGAAGCCTCCAGCATTCTGAACATAGTCATATCATGGAAGGTGGAAACCAGCATCAAGAGCTGAGGAAGTCAAGGTCAGGAACAAATACTCATCAGAGAGTGTGCAACATTGCAGAGACTAGTCTTGGTACAAAAATCCAAATCAGGAACTGGGGTTGGTAACATAAACAAATAGAAGGATACAGTGAAAACTATGAAATTGCTATGAGTCAAGAGATGCCCAAGAAGCAAACCCAAAATAAGAAAGTAAATTCAAAATAACAAGAGGCACAGCCTGAGAAGAAAATAAAATGGCTTGACCACAAGCACTGCAAAAGTATCTGGATGAAATAAAGCCAAATATTTCAAAAATGGAATTACAAGTGAAATAAGACGTGTAGAGAAGGAACTGGAAGGAGAATAAATAGTTTACAGTAGAAGGTGAAAACTCTTACTCATATAGCAGACTTCACGAAAATTAGAAAAGACGAAATAGAATTCAGTGACTACATGAGAAAACAAGAAATATTGGAATAAAATTAAAAACATAAAAAATTGGAAGAAAATATAAGGTATTTACTATCAACAATAACTAACCTAGAAAATAGATCAAGAACAGATAAGTTATATATTCTCAGACACCCTGAGAAACGTGGCAATAAAAAAGCCTAGATGGCATAGTTTAAGAAGAACTAAATTAAAACTGCCCAGATTTGGATAGCTACAGGGCACAATGAGTAGAGGGGCACAGTGAGTAGAGCACTGGCCCTGGAGTCAGGAGGACCCGAGTTCAAATCCAACCTGAGACACTTGACACACTTACTAGCTGTGTGACCTTGGGCAAGTCACTTAACCCCAATTGCCCTGCCTTCCTCCTTGCAAAAAAAAAACTGCCCAGATTTACTAGAATCAGAAACCATGATAAATATAGAAATAATTCACAAGTCACCTTCTTAAAGAAACTCTAAAAATTAAACTCCCAGGAATATCATAGCCAGAATCCAGAGCTACAAGGTCAAAGAAGAAAATATTTCAAGATACCAAAAAGAAAGAATATGAATGCCAAAGAACTAAATTCAGGATGAAACAATATTTGGCAGCAACTAGTATTGAAGAGAGAAAATTTTAGAATGCAATATTCTAAAAGGTAAAAATATAAATAATGATAAAGAGTAACTTGCATACAAGATCGAGTGCAAGAATTTGACAGAGAAAATGATGGAATTGTGTTGGAACAGAGGATTTTTAAGCACTGTTGATGAAAAGACCAGACCTGAGGAGAAACTTCGGGTTACAAACAGAGGAGTCAAGAGAAACCCAGAAAAGTAAAAAAAAAAAACAAAATAGCGTAACAATTTGAGAATTCATGGTAAGTGGGCCCTAAATAAATATTTATCAACTGGTTAAGAGATCGTACCGTGTTTCGAATAGCAAAGTCCACAGTAGAGACAAATTCAGAGGAAAAGACATAAAGTTCCAGTTTGGGCATATTGAGTTTGAGATGCCCAAATGGAAACTTCCATAAGGAAATGACAACAGAAGATAAGAGCTGAGGAAAGAAATTATGGGAAAACATATAGATTCAGGAGTCTCTAGAAGATGATTGAATTCATTGGGGCTGATAAACTCACCAAGGGAGTGAATGTAGAAAGAAAAGAGAATAGGACTTAGAACAGAGCTTTTGGGGCGCTCATACATGGTTGGAAGAGATGAATGATGAGGTCGCAACAGATACTAATGTTGCACATGCCCTAGAGCTACTGTCCTGACTCCCATTTGTACTGAGAACCTAGTTTCCCATAGGAAGGATACACCATACCCTCGGGGTTCCAGTGGAAACCTTGAAGGGTTGTAGCTGTCTTTTCTAAAGTATATGATTCATGAATCCCCGTCAGTTTGCTTTACCTCATGATTGTCAGTTGATGTCAATTAGCTTTAAGAAAGAATTTTTTACTAAGGTGATGTAATAAGAATAGTTGGTATAAATATCCCTCCCCTCTCCAAAACAAGTATGTGACACACAATCCCATGAATACATCCAGCGTCTAGGGGAAAGTAGGTTCAAGTGGGTAACTCATGGCTCCTGGAAGTGTTTTTGCTAAAGTCATTAAGGTGTTTCTTTGGGTATGGTACAGATTTTCCACTAGACTCTTTGTAAATGTCTTAAATGTGCTTTCCTCATCTCTCCCAGTCTGTTGCAGATACTAGTAGTAAGTGTTCTGGGCGCACCACTAGAATGCCTATGGGAAGATGGAAGAGTATAATAACAATTTGGATTTGAAGATCTTTCCCACCCCTTAATTGCCTAAGTCACATGTGGTGGGAGGAAAAGGAAAGTGTGTCACAAGAAATGCTGAAAGAGAGCAGTTAGAGCTGATGCAAAGAGCAGACGTATGGTATGCTGTGAGTGTATTTGTGGGAAGGCCCTAGCAAGAGTGTGGATGGTTTTGAGATGGCGAGGCTCCATGCTGTCATAGTGTGTATTGAATTCTTTGCTGCTGTGATGGATTGGGCTTATTGGTTTTGGAATCTGGGTCTCTGGTGTCTGAATAAATGCTTTACTTCTACCTTCTATGTGGAGAGTCTTTTATATTTTGCGATACAGAGCCCCATAGACATATTGACAATTATGGTCTACATTGTGTTTATTGCCTTGCTAATAAAAGATTCAAACTCCTCCTGATCCTCGAAAGCTTACAAAGTCCTTCTCTGGCGAAGGTTGGAGGGGGCCAATTGATTGATTCAATAGAGAAGTGTTCTCACCTGGGTACATCTTGACACTTTAAATGAGATGGGGTTATTTGAGTAATTTAGTCAATTGGTACCACCTTTCCCACATACACCCTTACACTCAAACTGATAAGGAAGAGAACCAGGAGACAGCTATGTCTTGGGGGTCAAAAAAAACGTACCCAGGAATAATGTACAATAAACAGTGTAAAAAACTTCAGCGAGGTTAAGGAGTATGAGAATTAAGAAAGGGCCATTAAACTATTCAGTTAAAACAGCTAAGACAGAACAGTTTCAGTTAAGAGTTAGGGCCATAAAACAGATTAAAAGAAGCTGAGAAGTAAGAGGAAGATGAGGAAACAGAGGCTGCAAAGGTAGTTGATTTGGGGGCAGGGAGTGAAGTTTGTTAGCATGCACATCTCAGGACGTGTGTATGAGTTTGTTGTTTGATGCGTAGTCACCAGTAAATTATGAGTTAATTTGGGTGACGATCTGCTTTTCCTTTATTTAGCAAGCTGCCAAGCGCAAAGGACCTTGAAAATAAACTTATCAGGTTTTTGATTCATTTTATGTGAAAGGAAGGGGGAGGGGTAACAACGCCAGTGAGAGAATAATTCTAGACCACTGGAACTGTGGTCAGAGATTTTGTTAGTTTATTAATTGGAAGTCTTTATGAGAGGATAACTTGGCAAAAGTTAATCCTGCTTAATGGGAATGAAATGGAATATTAGATGAACTGCCATCAACAGGGAAAGTGAGTATTCCCAATCTATGGGGTGCTTTTATGTGCCATGCTTTTCTCTGTGTTTGGTCTCTACGTTCATCCACCCTGGATAGCTAAATATTTTGGGTATATGCACCCAGATTACATTCCTGACTTTCCCTTCTCACTTTCTCCCAAAGTGGTAATGGCGGAAGGAGAGTGGATATGGCCTCTCATTTCCATTTTTCTCTCTTTCTTGCTGCTACTTCTTGTCTTAGAGAAAATGATTTTACATATTTTTGTTTTTATTTTTACTTTTATTTTTGTCTTTTCTCTCTCCTTCTGGCTTGGAGGAGAGCTTGAAGGGCAGTAATCCCTACCCTTCCTTCTCTCTTCTTGGGAGCCCTTTTCCTCTTTCTGAGAGCTGACAGGTTCAGAGACTCCGGCTCTTTCTAACTAACTAGGAGCTCCAAAACACCTCAGCAAGAGTGGACCGAGAGGATCCTGGAAAGGTATTTTTATTTCTTTGTCCTATGTCCTTGAATGTACTTTCACTTAAAGTTGGGCATCCTAGGATTCTCTGTGTGTGTGTGTGTGTGTTTCTCCCTCTTGTGAACTTTAGTTTTGTTCCTCAGTCTTCTCTGCTTATGTGATTTACTGTTTGAAGTTCCTCAAATGGGTAGTTGTCTGGGTCACCTAACTCATTTTGACGAACAATGACTTGCATATTTGTCTCTGTATTAAATCTCCCCAATGTGATCAATGAATATTATAATCCTGTATCCTTAGTGAATTTATACTCTTGTATTATTCAAAGAGAGATTTATGAAGATTTAAATCATTGGATCCAAGCTTCAAAGATGGACTATTACTAAGGTAAAGGATGTCAAGTTTCTGAAACTCTTGGCGCCTGTGTAAAGGCTATATAGGTCCATACATTTCCATGACTTGTGAGGGTAAAATACTGGCAAAAAGAAAATGTGGGCATGGATGAGATTTTGTGTTTCTATAGACATGGTAACAGAGGTAGAGTCATGACCCAGCCATTCATTTCTGTCAGCGTAGAGATCCTATACGTGTTTGTGGGAACTCGGAAACAAATGTGAAAGCTACATTCAGCATGTTTGGCTGCTAAAATTATGAAAATGTCTAAAAGGTAAATAGTCCTGAAATGGGAACCTCTGGTCCTGGCACTTTCTGTGTTAATGAGACACATCGTCATAATATTTGAGAGTATTACTACTAATCCTTGTGAAGAGAGGACAAAGAGAATTTAGTTTGAGCTTTGGATATCCCATCCCATCTCAATAGTGCCATACCTGTCTTTTTCTCTGGCTGCTCTAGGATGGATTTCACCTGTCCCAGGCAGTTCCAGGAAGCTGCTGGCTGGTCAAAAGCTATCATAGCCCTAGTCTTTAAACCTTGGCACTTGGATTTTGACCCAAAGAAGTGGGAGGGCTCCCTAACTTTCTTCCCATTCCTATTTAGCCTTCACAGCTTATTTCCCCATTCTGACAATTTTTCATCCTCAAAGACATGATCATGGGACACAATAATCCCCTCTCCACATTTGCTGAAAAGGCAAAACTCTTTTTGATATGAATTGATTTTTCAAAGTAGAGACGTTCTAAATCAAAGGATCAAAGACTTCCCGAAATGCAGAAGTCCCAGTCTTTAAGAAACTAGCTTCATCAATGAGAATTTAGCAGTGGAGGAGTAGAACAAAGAGCCTGCCTCCCTGATCTTGGGCGCTGTAATCTTACAGTATTATAGCATTATAGTAAGGCAATAGAAAGGATGACATAACAGAATTACAAGTGAAAATTCCCCCAAGCAGTAGGAGGAATTGTGGACTGAGAATCAGAAGAGACTCGGCTGCCAGTCTTACCTCCAATCCTTGCTGGCTATATGATTTGGGGCAGGACGTCTCACCTCTCTGAACCTTGGTTATGATTTTCAATACCTATACCATAGGGTTGTTGTGAGGACTAAAAGCCATTATAGGTATAGTGCTTTGTAAACTTCAAAGTACTAAGTCACTTTAAACTATTACTGTCACTGTTCGATCTCATTTCTTTTCCCATCTAAAATCTATGTCCTTATGCCCAAATGGTACTCTACTTGACTAGAGATAACAAATGGTTCTAACATAAGGTGGGGGCAGGGCTCAAATCAGGCAACAGCCAGAGGTAGGAGAAGGGCAGCTATGTAGTGCTGCCTTGGAAAGCACCAACACAGATAAATAAAACAGAAATAATACCACATTGGCTGTGTAGTGTTAAGAAGAAATTGTTGACATCAGCACCAAAATTAAAGTGTGGCAGGAGATTGGTATTCCTTAGTGATTTTGCAATCCAGGAGAATTTGCCTGAACCATAGACCAAAATGTGAACTATGCTGAATGTTGGGATGTTTACTAGGAAACCGAACCTGGAATGGACAATGAATGCTTAGACTTATTTGCAATCTGTTCAACGTAGGCTCACAGATATGACCGATCGGAAGGTCCTTCTTGGCAATTTAGCACAAATTGGGTTTTTTCAGCTCTTACACATACTCTATATTGAGACATTGTATAGTGCTATTGTTTCACTCTTGCTGTTGTTTGTCACAATGATGCAAGGTTCAGATTTACTGCATTGATTATATGGTAGTTTGTGAATGAATGAGATGTTGGGCTAAAAGTGTAGGAGAAGAATGAAAGAGGTAGGGGCTTTGGAGGGACTTAGGAAAGGATGAATAACTGACTGTCATATGCTATGCTCCAGACACAAACAAAATGGATATTTGCTAATCTCAAGGTAGGAGATATGGTAGTTAGTAAGGGCAGAGTATTGATGAAAATAGCTTGAAAGGTCTTGTAAAGATTGAACAGTGAACTTATTCTGTGGAATGGAACCCACTGGTACCACAGCTGTTTGTGATACTCTTTTGATCTTGGTTTCATACAATGTATTGAATACTTTTTATTTTCATAGATTTACAAAATTAGAAAGTCAAATTGGTGGTAGGGAGTATTGTTGTTGTGAGCATGTTGATGAGTTTTTATCCACCAATGAAGGAAAACTCTTAATAGGTTGCTTAATGGAGTGCTCCCAAATGACGTACTGAAGCCATAAGAGTGATTCTAAGGGTCAGGTTCTGATCTGAACAGAGATCAAAAGACACAAAAATGAATAGCAAGAAGGAGATACATATGGATATTTCTATAAACCAATGGCGTCAAATGCCAGTAGAAACATAAGCCTCTAAACCATCCCTGTGGGCCACATATTGACTTAGTTTTAAAATGTAATATTGTCTTTGTTCTATCATATTTTATTGATTTTCTTAAGTATTTCCCAATTGCATTTTGGTTTAGGCTACAATTGGGGGTGTTTCAGTCTGCCTGTTTGTCACCTCTGCTATACACTATCACCAAATAAAAATGGATTGAGCAATTCAATACATTCAGTTACTTGAGGCAGTAATTACATAGATTAGGGGTATAATCACCATTAGGTCAAAGTATCTCTTTGCTCTAGTATTTCTCTTTCTAGTTCAGTCTGGCTTTATAGACATTTGTCGCTTTTGCACACACAAGTTTTGCCATTGTATAAAAGATCATTAGAGAACATTTTGAAGACAAAAAGAATTTATCATGGGTAGGAGGGAGGGAGAGAAGAAGAGAGGGGAAGGAAAGGAGAGGGAAAGAGAGAGAGAGAGAGAGAGAGAGAGAGAGAGAGAGAGAGAGAGACACTGATTCTTATGATGGCAACTGAAGAGAGAGAGAGAGAGAGAGAGAGAGAGAGACTGACTCTTATGATGGCAACTGATTGTATTTTGTATTTTGGTAGTTTGGGCTCCAGGAATTACAGATTTACCCCATATAGTTTGCTGGGCTTGGTTTCTTTCAATCTTGTTTTGATCCTGAATGAAGCCTGGTTCTAGAAATATCAATTTATAAAGTATCATCTCATAATCTCTCATAGTGAGGCCTGTGGCTAGACAGCGGGGGGGCCAGCTCTCTTAAGGGAAGAAAACAACGGGATCTTCAGAAAAGTCCTGTCACCACCTTTATGAGGTCGTTCCTCTAATCATCCCTGCTGTTCTATATATCGGTCTGTGCCTGATGTGATCGCTGTTCAGATCAGAACCTGACCCTTAGAATCACTGTTATGGATTCAGTACATCATTTGTGAGCACTCCATTAAGCAACCTATTAAGAGTTTTCCTTCGCTGGTGGCCAAAAATTCATCACCGTGATGTAAATGAAAAAAACAGATGAAACAGAAGAGAAAGCACTTGACATTACTACTTTGAAAAGTTGGGAAAACATGGCTGTGGAACACTGTATGCCAGATTTTTTGAAGCCATTTTGCTGGACTTTTTTTTTCCTTTTTTCATTCCATATAATGAGTGTCTCTCTTGGAGGTGAGTGGGGGGAGGTATACACTGGGGAATATATATATATATATATATATATATATATATATATATATATATATATATATATATGTATATACATATGGTATTTTTAAAAGACAAAAATAAAAATGTATTTAAAAAATAAAAGATTTGGGGGATGTTTAATCTAGTGAAAAGAGGACTAAGGAGAGACAAGATGTTGGTCTTCAAGTATTTGAATGTCTGTGATGCAAAAGCATGTGATCAGACTTATTTCATTTGGTACTAGAGAACAGAAGTAGGTGTAATAGTTAGCAGGTGCAGAGAGGAAGATCCTCAGCTCCACATATGGAAAACCTCCCTAACCATGAGAGCTGGCCCCGGGTAGAATAGACTGCCTTGGGATATAGTTAGTGTGCCCCTGGTAGAGATCTTCGATCACAGGCTAGATTAGCACTTGTCAGGGATGGTGCAAGGGAGATTTGTGTTGTGGTCAGTACCAGGTGACCTCTGAGGTACTTTCTACCACTGAAATTCTGTCATCCTGTGAAAATCATGTATTAGGGTCTGCTACATGATCAAGAACACTAGACAGTCAGAGATCATGCCCTTGCAAGCTCTAGAACTCTCTCACTGGTGAGTGTACAGTGTGGTCCAGCTGGCCTCAGCCAGGATTTGCATTCCATCCTAGACATCTTGCTATCCTCCAGGCCTACTGTTGTACCCTCTAGACTGCTTGGTTTTGCCATCCATCCTGCTGCTTATCCCCTTAGACTGCTAGCCTCCGGAAACCATGAATTGGGGATTTAACCCCTTTGAGCTTTGGAACCACCACTCTGGGGGTCATGTTGTGCTGATGAGTATCTCATATGGCTCATATCTAGCCAGCCTGAAGCCATGCTACATATTCTACACGTACCACCTTCTTGCTATCTGCCTTGCCTCTGTGCATATAGCCTCTCTTCCTTCCTCCTTATCTTCCTTTTCCTTCCTACTTCACCTCTTCCCTGCTCCCACCAATTTTCAGCTCTGAACCCATAATCAAAAAAATGCAGCCACAGGAATTAGAAGAAGCAGTCAATCAATTCTTCTGTGGCTCTTCTGATCATCCTCGTGACTTCTCAAATCTAGTTATACTTTCCAAACCACCACTGCTCTATATATCTTCTTTCTTTTTATTACATTATAAGATATTTGATGACAGAGACTCTCACTTTTGTATCTGTCTCTGTTTGTATCTGTATCTGTCTCCTTAGCATTTGGCACTTCATAAATATTTATTTATTTTGAATATTTTAATTTTAAAATTCAAATAATAATTAAATATTTGTAATTAATAATTAATTGCATATAAATAATATATTTGTAATACACAATAAAATTAAATAAATAATAGATAAGTAATTAGAATTTAATATTTTAATATTTAAAATAATATTTATAAATAACTATTCAGTCATTCATCTCAAGTGATCCATGTAGCCACATAGGAAGTTCTCTGATAAGCTGAGATCGGAAAATAACAACCTTTGGGAGGAGTAGTATATTAGCAACAAAGAATAAAGAAGAGTAACATAAGTCTCTGAAAATGGAGAATTGAGATATGTGGAAAATGTGAAGGAAAATAAAAATAACTTCTTAAGGTACGTTTAGAGAAAATGAACAAAGATGGGATAAGCCTACTGCTGTATAGCATTAAGAGACTAAAGAAAGTGTAACTCTGCAAGTTCAATGTTCTTTCCACCTTCTCTTTCAAGAAGTGTTAATTTCAGATAGAAAGGGGTCAAACAAATAGTATTAACTAGGATTTGACGCCCAACACTGAAGAAAAGAAAAGAAAAATGCATCTCTAAGACCGGTACCTTCTCCCCTTGGAAGAAATATCTCAGCTTGTACTTTAGAAAGCTTTTCTACTATACAGAAAAATTAAATTCTGACTGCTGAAACTTTTTTTTTTCTTCCTGGATAGAAATTTTAAAATAAAATCCTACTCAGCTGCATTTGTGATGGCTGTTCCCCTGGGAGCCTCATTACAATGAGGTATTAGGCTCCCAACACTACCCAGGTGCATGTGATTTAAAATCAATTCACTAATTAATATTTTCCTGACTGCATGGTAATGGGGGCTCCATGGCAGAGGGCAGGATCCAGCTGAAATCTGACAGGTTCAGGTGAAAAACAGAGGCCACTTCCTGAGATGGCAACAGGATTATCTCCACAAACTTAAGCATGCTGAAATGTTCTGCCTTTCTGTCACTTCTTCTAAAACCTAAAGGTTTTAAAAATGTAATCAGGTGGAAAGGTTACACTCCCTTGGGTTAACTAAGAGATACATCTCATACTTCCATTTTTTTTCCTTTTAAGGTAGATTTCCCCAACTGTCTCAAATGAACCAATTTCAACATGCTTTGGCAGAATTACCCACTCCATGTCAAGATTTAGCATGGATTTGATTTGTTGGCGCCATTTGATAAAAGCATTTTTCTTTTGTCGCCTTTCAACTGCCTTTTAGCCATAGATAAAATAGTAATCCCCTGTGACACATGCAATGATAGCAAGTGACTACCTTCTCTCTCTACCTCTTTCTTTAAGATGCTGACTTTAATTAGCTCCACAATATTCATGGGAGCAAACAGGTCACCTTTAAGTGAGATCTCCAGGAGTCACATTTTTTAGCATTTTCTTTTGTCCCTTGTGCTGCAAATGGGGTCATTAGTACTAGCTATCTTTCACAAAACACGTTGGTTAACAGCTGCTGAGGGAATAAAGGAAACAGTGAGTTTTACTGTGTGTGAACAGGGCAGCTAGGTGGCCCTGCAGTGAGAAGCAGCTGAGTTCAAATCTAGCCTCAGATATTTACTAGCTGTGTGACCCTGGGAAAGTCACTTAACCCTGTTTGCCTCAGTTTCCTCACTTGTAAAATGAGCTGTAGAAGGAAATAGCGAACCACTCCAGTATCTTTGCCAAGAAAACAATAAACACTATGTGTGGACAAGGACACCTCTTAAAAATATGATGTTAAAATACTCTGAGAGAATTCATATTTCTAAGACTTTCTCTCCAAATCAGTGTTCCCCTGCTCTTCATTTCTCTTAATAGGTATATATGAGACAAGTACACTTAAGGACCAGACCACAAAGACTTTGGATGAAGGATCCTAAAAGCAACTTCTTCCAATTCTTCTTCTGTTGGCTTCCGACTCTTGATTTTAAAAGCTCCTTTAGAAGTACCACTGGAGAAATGAAAGATTCCACCCCCCCCCATAAACCCAGTATTACTTGGAATAGCTATACAATTCTGCCCGAGATATATCAATGAACTCACCAATGCAGGTACCACTTCCACTAGCTCAGACTGTAACTCTTCTACGCCGCCTTCTTTTCCATAAAAGTACCACCCAGCTGATTGAATGCTTTCCTTTAGTTCTTTTAATACTAACGTAGTGCTCAGGCTTTCCATCCACTGTGTCAGTCTTGCACATTCAACCACCCCCATTATCAATCAATAAATCGATTAGAATTTATTGGTTACCCTCTATGCATAATAGGCACTAAGGAAAGAGATACAAAAATGAAAAAGTCCTTATCTTAGGGAGGTTAAATCTATCGGGGAGATAACATATACAAAGGGGCACGGGGTTTGGACATGTGATTTCGTTGGCACAGGGAACTCCCAGAGGAGAGAACTCCTTCTACCAATACAGATAGGTACCTTCTCTGAAAGGTTCTGAGAGGTCAAGATTCTTGTCCAAGGACACACAGCCAGTATGGATAAGAAGTGGGGGTGAACCCAGGTCTCCTTGGCCCTCTTTCTACTACATTAAATTTCCTTTCAATATATACATGTATAAGTTCAGAATAAATGTATACAACATAAATATGAAATAATAAAATAAAGCTAGTGAGGGAAGACAGCAATTGGGGAGATAAAGAAAGGATTTGTGTAAAGGTGGTGTTTGCCTTGTATCTGGAAAGAAAGAGAGATTCTGTGAGGCAGAGTTCAGGAGAGAGGGCATTCCAGGCATAGGGGCCAATCAGTGCAAAGGCAGAGATGGGAGATGGAGTATTGTGAGTGAGGAATAGAAAGAAGGCAAGTTTGGCTGAATTGTAGAGTGTAGGAACAGGACCTATAGGGCGAGAACATACACCTACTATTTTAAAATTCCAGGAAAGCAGCAGCATGCTTAGACACTGTTTGCCAACTTGGGTGTACCTAGGTAGTTTCTTGTGTTCTTAAGACCATAGATCAAAACTGAGCCAAAAAAAAACCAACTGGAAAGTGCATAGGTTTGAGCAAATGAATGGTGGCTCACATAAGCTGTATGAATAGACCTTTTCATATATCGTTTCATAGCCACAGTCACACAGCTGGAAAAAGTCAAAATGAGGCAAACTTCCTGATTTTGTATAGTTCTATGTCTAACACACCTCTTCCTTCCTAACCTCAGCTACCACAAAGTCCTGTTCTCTCACATTTCTTTAATCACCCATGGCCCCAAAGGCATATAAGAACTTATTAAACAGAGAAGGTCATGTAGACTTCCAGAAAGGATGTGGCCAAGGGCATGCCAAGATGTATCAGAGTATAACTTCCTTCCAATAGAGGTATCAATTTTTGTACTTTACCTCAAGGCTACATCTGTCCCCAAGGGTTTACAGAGTTGGGGTACCTCAAAGGATAATTGGATATTGGCTTCTTGGACTGGTAGGGAACAGTAATTTCTATTATTTTCTGAGGTTTGGGAAAGATAATGAGGAAAAATCAAGAGAAGGCAGTTGTAGGTGATCACTCTTCAAAACTCTACCTAGAAAGGGGATGTAACAGGAATTTGCATGTACTGCACAATGACAATGGCAATGATGAGTTGTTGATGAAAACAAAGTGTTTTCATATAGTAGGTAGAGGAAAAAAGAGCTATGCATCGAATTCATCTACCAATTCATATTTGTAAATGACTTAAAGAAGATGAAGACATGGGCAGGTAACTGAGAGTAGCATGTTATAATAATAATGATAATGATAATGATGATGATGATAGTAATAACTAGCATTTATGTAGAAAACTACTATGTGCTAGTCACTATGCTAAGCACTTTACAAATACTATTTCACCTGATCCTCACAACAACCCTGCAAGGTAGGTCCTATTATTAATCCTACTTTACAATTGAGGAAACTGAGGTGCACAGAGATTCGGTGACTTGCCCAGGGTCACACAGCTAAAAAGTATCTGAGGCCAAGTTTGATCTGAGGTCTTTTTGACTCCAGGACCAGTAATTAGGCTCAGTCACTGGGCCATCTAGGTTCCTAAAAGAACACAGTCAGGAGTCATAAAATGCAGACTGAGTTGAGGCTGTAAATTAATGGTAATGACAACCAAAAGGGTCTTTTAAACCATATTCCTGCAAGTGGAGAATCAAAGAAAGGAGTAGCTACTAAGTGTGACTAGAATGATGACAAAAGATTGTCCTTCGTTCTCAAAGATGACTATGACATCAGGGAACGATGCCATGACTTGCCGTTGACTTTGATTTGAGTGAGGGAGGGCTGTGAAGGGTCACCGGCCTCGCTTCATCTTCCACAGCCATCTGGGTCCAGTGGCCTGGAGACAGTCCAGGATGCATTGGGAGACCTGACAGAAGATACAGGTGAGAAGACAGAACTAGTCAAATTGTTTTTGTTGTTGGGTTTTTCCTCTGAGAAGAATGAAGCATGAACTAGGGAGGACAGAACAAAAACAGTTAACAAGGTATTGAACCTAAAGATAAATGAGGAGATGAGAAGGAAACACCTAGCTGTCCCCCAAAGATTTCAACTCACCAGGCCCAAATGAATGAAATCCTGGGATACTAAAAAACTGGCTACTGAAAGATACTGTAGAATGAAGAGGTGTCCCACTACTAAAGAAAGGCAAAGGTCTTAAATTTTAAAAAAAAGTAGGAAGAGGATCAAGTATGCAAATTGTTGGTCAGTGAATCTGACTTATTTCCAGCAAATTTCAAAACATATTTTTAAAGTGATAGTTTATGAATATTTAGAAAGTAAAGCAATGATCACTAAAAGCCAGTATGACTAATTAAATTTCTTCTCATACTCATTTCCTTTGATGACAAGATAATTAGACTGGTACATCAGGGAATTTAGTATATGACGTCTACCTTGATAACAGTAAATTATTTGATATGCCATCCCTATGGACAAGATGAAAAGATGTGGGCTAATTGTTAGTGCCATTAGGTAAATTTAGAACTTTCTGTGGAATAAAAATGATAACAGTAGATGTTTATATAATGCTTTAAAGTGTACAAAATGCTTTCATATCCATGATCTCACTTGAATCTCACAACAATCCTAGAAGGTAAATTACTTGTTCTACAGTCATTATTATCCCCATTTTATAGATGAGGAAAGATCAGAGGGGTGACTTGTCCATAATCATACAGTTAGTAGGTAAGAGAGGTAAGATTCAAACTGACATCTCTATTGATTCCAAGTACAGAATTGAATGAACAAATCCAAAAAGTAATCAAGAAAAAATCAATATTAATTTGAAAAGGTAAGAGAATCTCAAAGTTGGAAAGGACCTCAAGGACCATTCAATCCAACCCATACCTGGTCAAAAAGAGCCTTTCAAGCCTACCTAAGAAACAGCCACACATATTGATTTATGTGTTTGCTCCCACGTTAGATCATGTGCTACTTTAGGGAAGGGACTACCTTTTGCCTTTCTTTAGATCTCCAGTGCATAGCACTGTGCCTGGTACATGGTCAGCACTTAAATGTCTGTTGATTGAAAGACTGAATGAAGTCTTCCAGTGAGGAAGTCTCCAGTGTAGCACAGAGAACATCAGTCTTTGGCCCTGAGCTTTTTTAACAATTTTGTCAGTGATTCAAAGCATGAATTGCAGCCTTATCAAAGTTACAAATGACACAAAGCTAGAAGGGACAGAGTAATAATGGGTAATAGGGCTAGGGTACAAAGGTATCTCTGTAGTTTAGTACAGGATGAATCTAAATGGTTGAAATCGAATAGGAATAAATGTAAAGTTTTATATAGGTTCAAAACATTAATATCCCAAGTACAGAATTGTGGAAACATGACTAAACAATAATTCCTGTGACAACAATCAGAATGTTTTCATTTTCTGCAACAGAAAAGGCATGGTATCCGGGACAAGGTAACTAATGATCCCTCTGTGTCACTGTGTTCAGTTCTGGAATTCTTGCCACTACTTCATAAAGAAGACACAGATGATTCCCAAAACTAAGCGGTCAAATGATGATGATATGAATGATATGAACCAATAGTTCTTAAAAGGAGAATTGCAAACTATGAACAATGATATGAAAGGCTGCACCAAATTACTGATATTAAAAGAAAAGTATATAACATCTCGTTATAATTATTAGCTTGTTTTATGCCTAGCATTCCCTCAGGTCCACATGGTTCTCTCCTCTACTGCTTTAAGGAGTTTGTATTAAATGAAAAGTTAGTAGTGAAATCACAATCACCCCAGCCTAGGAAAATTCCTAACATTTGGCTTTCTGCCACAACTTACATTTATATTTATCTTCTACCAACTCCTGGCCTCTTTGTGGTTGAGGCAAAAATTAAGTAACTGGAAAATTTGGGTACAAAAGTAGCAGAGTATATAACAGTGTGTTAATAGACTGGAATCAGGAAGGGAAGTTGAGGAAACAGAAGACCTTTTCATGGAACTTCTCTCAGTTCTTGAAGAGGGGAGTACAACTGGTGGCATCGGCCAGTCTTGTGCTCTGCAATGCCTTCGGGGCTAGTGGCCCTCTTCATTCTCTCCGTTCTCTGCCACAGCTGTCTTACCTTCTCATCCTTGTTTTTTTGGTTGCCCCCAGATTTCCAATTCTTCTTAGCCCTGCTGTCCATATCCTCCCTCCTTCCTCTCTGTTGCCAGACCCTCAAAATCTCTTAGACCCAAACTTAGACCCCAAACTGGCTTTATATTTTCATTAGATGACTCGCTGGATATAACCATGTTTCCTCAGTTGATGTTAAAAAAAACTCTGTGAATTTCATATCAGTTCATTCAAGGACCTTTTGCACTTAGTCTATAATGCTTAAACCTTTGGTAGGTCTAGGCCCTGTTCACATCTCCAATTTGAGGGATTCAATCAAGATATGCACTTAGCACAATGCCTGACTCAAAGTGGGCACTATGAAAATGTTTATTCCCTTCCTCCATTCTCTCCTGATAAATGTATTAGGACTTAGGATCTTATTACTAACTTTAAGTGGGATGGGGTGACTTGAATGGTTTATTCACCTTTCATCTTTCAAGTTTTACTTTATCCCCTACAAACTGGTAAAAATGGAAACAGTCAAAGTGAAGGGGCTATGGGAAAATAGGAAGGTTTATGTACTGTTGACAGAACTGTGAATTGATCTAATCATTATGGAAAATAATCTGGAATTATGAGTAAAAATTATCAAAATGTCCACACTTGTGGACCCAGAGACTAACTACTGAAAAGGCACCCTGAGGAAGTTGAAGACAGAAAGGAGGTTCCCATAAATACAAAAAAAATTACTAAGAACACTCTCTCTGTAGTAGCACAGGCCTAGAAACAACGTAGGTATTTATCAATTGGAGAGTGACCAAACAAAACATGATACACACATATGATATGATATTATTGTGCTATAAGAAAGGACAAATATGAGTAATTCAGATAAACATGGAAAGACTTGTATGATGAACTGATGCAGAGTGAAGGAAGTAAAACCAGGAAAACAATATATAGAATGACAATAATGTAAATGAAAAGAATATAATAAAATTAAAATCAAGATTGTGTGATTATAATGACCAAGCTTGACTGGAAAAGAGATGAAAAATTCCTCTTTCTCCTTTCATTGAAGAGATGGGGAACTATGAGCGTGAATTATCACATGTGCTGTCAGAAATGGTTCATGTGTTGGTTAGTTTTGTGTCAATGTGTTGCTTAGTTTTGTGGAAATGTAATTTTTTTAAAATATTCATTACATGGAAAGTTTCATTGGGAAGGGGGGAGGGACATATTCAGAAATGAGCATAATATAAACAAAATGAATCAAAATTTAAAAAAAGAACAAAGACAAGCTGGCTTTCATCCACATGAAGGTAAACAGGAAGGTGAGAAAATTAGAGACTGTGCTACATAAGGATAAATGGAAAGAAATGACACTGTTTAACCTGGCAAAGAAAAGATTTGGGGTAAATATGAAAATAGTCAAAGTATTTGAAGAGTCATCATATTGAAGGAGGATTAAATTTGTTCTGCTTGGTCCCAGAGGGCAGAACTAGGAGCAATGGAGGGTAGGTTAAAGGCAGG
This sequence comes from Phalanger gymnotis, assembly GCA_028646595.1. Lineage (NCBI taxonomy): Eukaryota > Metazoa > Chordata > Mammalia > Diprotodontia > Phalangeridae > Phalanger > Phalanger gymnotis. Next base: position 23,811,384 of record CM053628.1, on the reverse strand, counting down.
CAGATTTAGGCTTGATGTAAATAATAGTTTCATAAGAATTATAAATGTCAAAAAGTGGAACAGGTTGCCTTGATAGGTAGTGAGTTCCTTGTCACTGGAGGTGATTAAACAAAGGCTGGGTGCTCAATATTCAGGGATATTGTAGAGTAGATCCTTTGTTAGGAATAGGTTAGAGAGGCCACTAGATCCCTACCAACTCTAAGCTTCTTTAATTATGTGATCTCTTTTTGTCCATACAATCTTGTAAAACAGGTCAGACAGAAGACATCCAACCGTGGAAGCCAAGGAAAAAATCTACTTAGCCAAGAAACTATCTTTTTCACTGTACTTGTGTCCCATGCTCAGTGGATGCCGAGTGGCCTGTGGATGTTCTCTGGTGTTAGATGCAAATCTGTCTCGGGAGATTTGTGGGATTAGTGGAGGGGATCCGAGAAACACTGTCCAGAATTCCTCAAGCAACTAAGGCCTCTCTGGGAATATATAGGAAAAACAAATTCACAGTTAGGGATATTTTTTCTCTTCTGAACCACCTCCCATTGTACACAACAGTCCCTGGTGACCTCAGGGTGATTAAAAGCACTGGACAGTTTCCCAAAGGCCCTCTCTCTGCTGTTATAATTCTGAGTCCAGTTCACTGTGTATCTGCAATATCTGTTCATGAACAGAAGGAAGGAAAGAAACAAGCATTTATGAAATACCTACTATGTGCCAGGCACAATGCTAAACACTTTACAACTGTCTCATTTGATTCTCACAACAACACTGGGAGGTAAATGCTATCATTATCCCTATTTTACAGATGAGGAAAACTAGACAGAGGTGAAGTGATTTTCCAGTCATGTGGCTTGTAAATGTCTGAGGCTGATTTTGAACTCAGGTCTCCCTGATTTTGGGCCCAGATTTCTACCCACTGTGCCAGCAGCTGCTTCTAATAGATGTGTCCATGATATATATACTGATGAACAAAAATTATAAGTTGTTCATCTAACTACATATCATAATCTAGACTATGGACATTCCTCATCCACTTGTTTGGGCAGTGGACAGAATGTTCGAATCTGACCTCGGATACCTACAAGCTTTGTGACCTTGGGCAAATAACTTTACCTCTATTTCCCTCAGTTTTCTCAAATGTAAAAAGAGCATAAGAACGGCACCTAGCTCGAAGGGTTGTTGTGAAGATAAACCAAGGTAATATTTACAAAGTGCTTAGCACAGTATTTGGTACATGGTTTGTTGGTTGTTGTCCTTTGTTCTCAAAAGGGACCAAAATGACATCCCTATGTTGGGATCCACATACAGTGTGTCTGACGGTGGCTGATAAGACCAATCCAAGCTTGGTAGGCTCTTACCACAGACCGGGCACAAAGAGGACATTTGGAGTGGAGAAGTCTCTAAATTTGTGCATCTCACAGTTCTTCTGAGCGACTGCAATTATGCTTTGCCCATAGAGCACAGTGTCTTCTTTGATGTGGGCACACCATCTTGGACGGTCTTATGCCACTGTCTCCCATGTCTCATAATCGATTCCAAAGTTCTTCAGAAAGACCTTGACTGTGTCTTTGTATTGCTTCTTCTGACCTCCATGTGAGTGCTTGCCTTTCTATGAGCTCTCTGTAAAACAGTCTTTTAGGCAAAAGTACATTGGGCATTCAAACAATGTGGCCAGCTGATCAGAATTGCGCTCTCCGCAACAGAGTGAATGCTTGGCAGTTCAGCTTGAGAAAGGGCCTTGGTGTCCGACACCTTATCCTGCCAGGTGATCTTCAGAATCTTCTTAAGACAATTCACTTTCCTGGCATGGAACTGGTAGACTGACCAGATTTCATGGGCACACAACAATGAGGTCAACACAATGGCTTTGCAGACCTTTAGTTTTGGTAGGCAATCTAATACCTCTTTTCTCCCACACTTTCCTTTAGAGCCTACCAAACACTGTGTGCGTCAACCTCATTATCACTGTGTTCATCCCTGTAAAGTACACCACCGAGGTAAGTGAACTTATCCATGGCATTCAAAACTTCTCCATTTGCTGTAACCAATGGTTCCACCTATGGATGGTGCAGTGCTGGCTGATGGAGAACCTCTGTTTTCTTGGTATTGATTATCAGGCCAAAATTAGCACAAGCAGCAGAGAACGGATCCATACTTTGTTGCATCTCAGCCACAGAGGCTGCATGGAGTGCATAATCATCTATGAAGAAAAAGTCATGTACCAACTCTCCCTCAATTTTAGTTTTGGCTTGTAGCCTTTTCATGTTAAGTAATTTACTATCAGTGCAATAGCTGACTTTGATAGCATTTTCATCCTTGTTGAAGGCCTCTGACAATGTAGTAAATGCTATATAAATAATAGCTATTATATTTTTTCCAGTGCAGACAGTTAAGACGAACCTTTTTATGGTATTGCATATATTACTCAGAAGATTCTGCAATATATGGGAGCTTTATGCAATCAGCAGAAAGACAACCACAATAAGAACATCTGGAGGGCCTCACTATCCCTAGGGAATCCCTCTTCCATTTGGACTCTGCAGTGAACACTGTCCAGTGCGATAGGGAGTGCCTTTGGTGAGTATTCTTCTCCTTATTTCAACAACTCTAGGTTTCTCCCTAAAACAAAAGCCCATCTTTTAAAATATTTATTTCATAAATGTTTACTGACATCATTTTTTCATCGCCTACATTTCCCTACATATCTCTCCCCCTCTCCCTCCCAAAGATACATCCTTTCTAACAAAGAAGAAAAAACGAATTCAAAAAGCAGATCATCAAAACTAATTGAGATATTAAAAAAGTCTACCATTACACTGGAAGGCAGCAATGTAGTTTGAATAGAGCACTGCTACTAGAGTCAGGAAGACAGGTTCAAATTCTGCCTCAGACATTGACCAGCTACATGATGCTGGGCGATTCATGTAAGTAATCAAAGTCTCAGTTTCCTTTGCTGTAGAATGAAGGGGCTGGCATCAATAGTGTCTGAGGTTCCTTCCAATTCTGAATCAATGATCCTGTTATATGCAGCTTCTCATACCCATACCATCCACGTGGCACATGTGCGCATGCACACGCACACACACACGCACGCACACACACTTCCTCAAATAGGTGGGGAAAAACAAGCTTATGATTCTACTGTACTGTGTTTCAGTTGTTTTGTGGTGGCTGTTCTTTCCATTTATATTGTTATAGTCATAGTATACATTATTTTCCTGGTTCTGTTTCAGTTAATTTGTTATCTCTTGTTTCTATCTGTCATTTTCCTCATTTCTTACAGTATAGCATTGTTGCATTACATTTATATACAATTAGATTTTCATTTCCCAGTCAACAAGCATCAACTTTGTCTCTAGTACTTTGCTACCCCGAAACAGTATTGCTATAAATATTTTTTTTATTTTGGGGGGACTTTTCTTTTTGTCATTGGTCTACCTGGGATATATCCTGAGCAGTGGAATCTCTGGGTCAAAGACCAACATCTTGCATGCCACAATAAACTCAAAATGGATATATGACTTAAACATTAAAGGTCATACCATAAAAATATTAGAAGAGAATTAGATCAGATATTTTTCACAGCTATGATTAGGGGTTAAATTCTTAACCAAGCAAGGGACAGAAGCAATTACAAAAGATAAAACAGAAAATTTTGATCACATTAAGTTGAAAAGCTTTTGTATGAACAAAATCAATGCAAAGAAAATAAGAAAGGAAGTGGCTGACTATGAGAAATCTTTTTATCAAATAATCTTTGAAAAGGGTCTGACAGCCAATATATATAGACAACAAACTGAAATGTGACCACAAGTCAAATAAATGGTCAAAAGATATGAACAAAGACTTCTCAAAAGAAGAATTGAAAATTAACAACCATATGAGAGACCATTACAAATTGCTAAAAATAAGAGAAATGCAAATCAAAACAGCTCAAAGATTTTTTTTCACACTTATCTTTTCAACAACAATATTTTTATGTATGGTTTGGAGGTAGGGAATTCTAGTTTCCAAAGAATTAAAGTTAAAGGTCACCCAGAAGGCAATAAAGAGTCACATGGTAGATATCAGTAGGCTGCAACACAATACCAACCAAGAACTATGCCAGAGAAACAATATGAAAGATATCACTAGAGATATATCCAATCAGAAAAGGTGACACAGTCATGTGGAGAGAGTTTGTGGTAACCAGTGAACTACCCATTTGCCTTGCTGGTTTCAAAGCAATGCCAAGAGAACTAAGCGAAGGCCCTCAGCAGGTTGGGTGGGTCTCAGGAGAAGGATCTGTGGGCATACATCCAACAAAATCATACAGGGTATGTAGGCATGAATGTTTTGTGGTCTGTATCATTGAAGGGAGTAACCAAATGAACAAGATCACATAACTATCAAACTTGAGAAATATCTATGATGAGCACATTGGTACTACTTAGAGTATAATCTCTATTTTAACTCATTTCCTTGCACTGAGAAATTCATATCTATTGATATGGACAAAGTACATTTTCCAAGTTATCCCCAAAGGAGTCAAATGCGTAGAAATATAATAACATTCAAGGTTCTTACTTGATTTTTTCTATTATCATGCATCAGAAAGAAAATACTACATTTGCCCTTTTCATTAGAATGATGTGGAATTTTTTATCCAAAGGAGCTTCCTCCAACTTCCAGATGAGCTTGTAATGACTTTTTTATAGTTGGAGATAAATGATCGTCAAGGACTATTCACTCTTTACTCAGTCTGAGCTGGCTTTCTCTAAATGAGCTGCTAATCTTTATCTTCCCATTTTTTAGGCTTATCTATAAATCCCAAACTATAGAAACAAGATTTCTCATCCAATGTTGCCAAGCTATGTGCAAAGTATTGGCCTCAGGGAATTTATTGAGACCTAAAGAGTTATGTTGTTAGAATGACTCACTTAACAACCCTTTAATTTATAGTATAAGCAATTACCATTAGAATATGACAGACTGGAGAGGTTTCTATAATTTTTCTCTGTAGATAATAGCACTATCTTTATATAGCATACATATATATGTATATTAGATAGATACAGTATATAGCAATACTAAAAAGTTGATATCCTGACATTCATTTATTCATATATTAAATAAACATTTACTATTATGGGCCAAACACTGTGCTATGCATTAAAGGAGATACAAAGTTTCTATAATACACAGTTCCTACCTAGGTATTGAGATCTGTTATTTGTATGCTGCTGAGGATCTACATATGTTGGAAGTACCCTTTAAATTCAGCACCCATAAACAAAACCCAAGTGTCCCTACCTGGGCTATTTTCTTTGTGCCAAGACAGTTCTTACCACTTCCTCTTGATCCTCCTCAATATTACTCAATACCCAATAACCAAGTTGACTACATTTTTCTCTCTTTTTAACTGGACATTTTGATATCATGAAGACAAAGCCTCAGAAATTCATACTAGAATGATCTGTATTGGCTCTAACATTCTACCCACTGACTTCAACCTTCTTCTTTTTTGAGAGCCTCTCCTTCAATTGGTGTTTTAAAATTTTTATTTAAGGTTCAGTAAGGGAGAAAAAACCAGCAAAAGGAAAGAGCAGAAGTGGATAAAAGCAGGAAAAATGCCTATCCAATGGTAAATACTTTTAGAATAAAGTTCAGAACACCTGAAGGAAATGATATCCAGAAGGAAAGTAAGGGTTGGGAAATTTCTGTCAAAGAGGATGTGTGCATTTGAATGCTTCATCTTCATATTAACAACATCGTTGAATTTACTTCTTTAGCATCCTGTGAATTCATAAGAGATTATCATGAAAGGAATAAAAAATAAGTGATTTCCATTAAAGGACTCTAGCTTGTATCATTCTCTACAAGGTAGTACTCATACACACTCTCACATACCCTTTTTTCAGATACATTTCTCTAAGATACACATACAGTTGGACTTGTTCAATAGCTGCTCATACATGTCTAGGTAACATTCATTTTTCATCCACTTTGTTTTGCCAGTATGCATGGTTAGACCTTTTATCTTTTTTAAAAACATATTTACTTTAACATTCTTTTTAAATTTTGAATTCCAAATTCTCCTTTCTCTCACACCCTCCCACAACCCACTGAGAAGGCAAGCAATAGGATATCAACTATACATGTGAAATCATGTAAAACATATTTCCTTATTAGCCATATTTCCAAAAAAGCAAGAAATATAAAGTGAAAAAATTATACTTCAATTTGCACTCAGAGTTCATCAGTTCTCTCTGTAGAGGTGGATAGAATTTTTTCATCATGAGTTCTCAGGAACTGTCTTGGATCATTGTATTGATCAGAGTAGCCAAGTCTTTGTTGATTATCGTTACAACACTACTGCTACTGTGCACAATGATCTCCCAGTTCTTCTCACTTCACTTTGCATCAGTTCACATAGGTCTTACCATCTTTTTCTGAAATCACTCCCCTTGTCATTTCTCACAGCACAGTAGTACTTCATTACAACTACACACCACAATTTGTTCAGCTGTTCCCCAATTGATGAACATCCCCTCAACTTCTGATTCTTTGCCACCACAAAAAGAGATGTTATAAATATTTTGGACATATAGGTACTTTTCCTTTTCTTTCATCTCCTCAAGATACAGACCTAGTAGTGGTGTTACTGGGTCAAAGAGTATGCACAGATTTACAGCCCTTTGGATCTACTTCCAAATTGTTCTCCAGAATGGTAGGACCAGTTCACAACTCTACCAACAATTCATTAGTGTACTTATTTTTCCCTCATCTCCTCCAGCATTGGTCATTTCTGATAGGTGTGAGGTGGTGCCTCAGAGTTGTTTTAATTTATATTTCTCTAATCAATAGTTGTTTACAGCATTTTTTTCATATGACTATAGATAGTTTTGATTTCTTGTTCTCAAACCTGCCTCTTTACATCCTTTGACCATTTATCAACTGGGAAATGACTTGTATTCTTAAAAAAATTTGACTCAGTTTTCTATATATTTGAGAAATAAGGCTTTTATCAGAAACATTTGCTGTAAAAAATTGTTTCCCATCTTTCTGCTTTCTGGGAAATGAAAATTAAAGCAAATGTGACAAATAATGGAAAGGCTATGGGAAGGTAGGCACACTTCTTTTGAATAATGCTTAATCTTTATAATTTAGCTACATTCATTTTTTAATTTTTGCATGTGTAGTTATTCTTTCCATTTCCATTGCTATGGTTACTATGTATATTGCTTTCTTTACTCTGCTTACTTCACTCTGCATCAGTTCATATAGATCTTTACATGCTTCTCTGTATTCATCATACATGTCATTTCTTATTGTAGAGTAATATTCCATTGCTTTCATGTGCCTCAATTTGTTTAGCCACTCCCCAATCTATGTGCATATATTTTGTTTCTAATTTTTTGCTATCATAAAAAATGTGGCTATAAATATTTTGATATCTATGAGTCTTTCCTTTTATCAGTGATTTTCTTAGCGTATAAGGCTAGTAATAAGTCTCTAGGTCAAAGGGTATGGGCATTTTAGTCACTTTATTTGCATAATTCCAAATTGCTTTCCAACATATTATATCAATTCACAGTTCCACCCATGATGTATTAGTGTGTCTATCATCCCACAACCCCTCCAACATTGACTATTACCATTTTTTGTCATCTTTGCCAATTTGCAGAGTATTAGACAGAACCTCAGAATTTTATTTATTTGCATTTCTCATATTATTAATGATTTAGAGCATTCTTTCAAGGGGCTGAGAATACTTTGCATTTCTTCTTTTGAAAACTGTTCATATTCTTTGACTACTTATTTATTGGAGAATGGCTAATGATTACATATATACATATACATATATACATATATATATAACCACTTTCATTCATATCCTAGATGCATTAATAATGTTTGTACAAAAGCTATTCAATTTCATGTAATCAAAGTAATCTATTCTATCCTTTACAATTGCCCCTATTTCTAGTTCAGTTAAGAATGCATCTCCTATCCATAACTGTGAAAGGTATATGATCTGTTTCTCTTCCAATTTTTTTTCATAGCATGTTCTTTAATATTAAGGTTGTGTATCAATTTAAAATGTATTATAGAAGATGTTGTAAGATGTTGGTCTAATCCTAATTTTCTGCCAGACCGATTTCCAGTTTTCCTCAGTTTTTTTTTTTGTTTGTTATCAAATAGGGAGTGCTTTCCTAGGCAATTTTTGTCTTCCACTTTATCTAACACTGGATTGTTACGTTTCTTTTGTTTCTGATTCTCACTTGTCTGGTCTGCTTCATCAATCTCACTCTCTACTCTTTAGTTAGTATCTGATGGTTTTGATGATTGCTGTTTTATGATATAGTTTGAGATCTGGAAGTGCTATTCCCTCTTTGTCCCTATTTCTTTTCATCATTTCCCTTGATTTTCTAGATCTTTCGTTAGACTACTTTATTGTGAATTACTGTGGATTTCACTGAGAAACTTTTGTGGTATTCTAGAGTGCAATATAACGGTAGTTAATAAATATATCATTTGGAGAGCCCCAATATCAAGAAGGAATCTTTTTATTTGGAATTTGTATTTAAAAAAAACCTTCAAGACAGTGACTTTACTCCTTGTTTGATATCAACGTTCAGCACATCACTGAACAAATTTTTCTTTGTAATGGCTTGTACATGAGAGAAATTGCAGTTAAAAAGACGTGCCAAGGTTGGAATTTTGCTCTATTGAGTCAAATGTTTTTTAAAGGTAACAAACAATAGGACATATCTTCTAATATTTTGTGTTCTTTACACTATTCAGTCAAGTATGTGACTGCAAAATAAGTTGTCTGCTGTTAAAAAAATTCTGCAAAACCCTGCCTATTCCCGTCTCCTGATATTAAAGATATCATTCACTCATGCAGAGACAATTCTCATAAAGCATATATACAAGTGAGAAGGTAGTCTCATAAAGCTGGTAGTTGCTGACGTCTTCTCCACTGTCAAAAATGCTGTCTGATATCTTTTCCATTTTAAGGGAATCTTCCCATCTTTGAGATCTTGAAAATCAATCCACAAATACCTTTTAAATCATCTTGCTTCTGGCACAACATCCTTCAGTATGTATCTGATGCAAACTAGCCACATTAACTACTTTTTTCTGTCCCAATGCTAAATTTTAAAGTTATGTTGCCAGTAATAGAAATATTAGCTTAGAATCATTACATAGCTAGCAAAGGCCAGCATTCTTCTACAATGAAACTGCTAGTAAATCAATAATAAAAATAATAGCTAACATTTATATAGTACTTACTGCGTGCCAGGCACTGTGCTTAGTGGTTTACAATTATTAGCTCATTTGATCCTCACAACAACCCTGGGAGATAGGTGCTATTATTATCATCCTCATTTTACAAATGAGGAAACTAAGACAAAAAGAGGTTAAGTGACTCACCCAGAGTCACAGAACTATTAAGTGTCTGACGCCAGATTTGAAATCAGGTCTTCTTGACTTCAGGCCCAATGAGTGTTCTATCCACTGAGCAATAGGACTTAAAAGAAAGCATAATGGATCGCAGGGGTGTGAATGTGCAGCCTCGAGGCCACACGTGGCCCTCGAGGTCCTCAAGTGTGGCCCCAGTCAAAGGGTGGTGTTGAGGCTACACGCTCCCCACCCCTGGATTAGGGCATACTTTCTTATATTTTGAAGTGAAGATTCCTTGGAATGGCAAATTTTTTTTTTTATTAAAACACAATATCATTTGAATTGACCACATTTAGGAAAGTAAAGTCATACTCATTCTAGCTTGTACGAGTCCATTATTAGGCCAGCTTTTGCAACCACAAAAGCAAATGATATTTCATTCACCAGTAACAGGGGATTCTATATGGCAAAAATCACAGCTTGACTTGGAATCCATTTGCAATGACAAAAGCACTGAGTTTCTAAAGCATCAAACTCTACAAATCAACAATTTTGATCACTGCCCCAAGAGTAATCATTATAACATAAGCATCAAATAATACTGTTACTGGAAAATGGGTAGAGAAAGAAAAGCACATGTATGCATGTATACACACCTAATACCACACACACCTAATATCTTTTTGGTCCACCATGAAAAATGACACTTTCATTTCAGTATGTAAACAATAGGGGCTGTGTTCAGTAAAACAACTTGTAAAAAATTTATGATCACACAAACTAGGTAGCTCAGGTCAAGTGCTCAATGGCACAATTGTATTTTATGCCTCAGCCTTGCTAATTATTTGAGAGGATTTCTGAAACCCACAGGCATGACCTTAACACGATGAAGAATATTGCCTTTGAGAAATGCAGACTTGACCAACAGGCTAAGCAACTAACTCCAAGGGCAGTGAGTTTTCCTAATACATACTAATTAAGTCGCTAACTATGCCTCTGAGACAATTAGCCTAGTGTCCTCTATCTCAGTTTCTATAACTGTGAAAATAGCAACTCTTTCTCTACGTGGCAAAGGTAAGTGAGCCAGGTAGAGCCAAGTCACCATCTTAATGACTGGAGAAAACCACTCCCACTGGTGACAGGTCTATGCCTCTATCTATAAAAACATGTAGTTAGTCAACAAAAAGTATTAAGCTTTTACTATGTGTCAGGCACTGTTCTAAATGCTAGTGATAGAAAAATAAACAAAAATAAAGGCATTACCTGCCCCACAAAAACATACTCTCATAGAGAAAAACAGCACACAGATAAAAGCTGGCAATCAAAGGAAGGAATGAAGGAGAAGGGGAGGTGCTTGGCACAGGGCCAGGGTTTTGAAGTCTGGAAGCCAGGGATAGGGTCAGGAGGGGAACGAGTACCAACTTGCCCCTACACATACACAAAATGGAGGGTGCTGCAGGAACAGATGAACATTTCAGTTTACGAAAGCAGAAGAAATGAGTATATATTCACATTAAAGAGGCCCTAGGCACTGGGGGAAATTCAAGAAGGAGTTAGTATATTTAGAAGTCTGGGAAAGAGGATCAAGGCCAGGAGGAGAATGGCAACATACAAAAAATATGTATACATAAATAAGATAAATACAGTACAAATAGAAGATAACCTTTGAGGGAAAGTATCAAGGAAGAGGAATGGGGTGGCAGAGTGGATAGGGAAAGGTCTTCTGCAGAAGATGGGACTGAGCTATGGAAGTCAGGAAGAGAATAGCTACCCCACATTCCAATAATGAGACACAGCCTGTGAAAAGGCCCAGAGTCAGGAGATGGAACGTTGGGTACAGGAAGGCCTGTGTAGCTGGATCCCAGTGGACACAGAAGGCAGAAAAGCATAATACTAGGTTGTAAAGGGCTTAAATGTCAAAGAGAGGACTTCATATATGATTCTGGAGTTCGGGAGCCATTAGAGTTTATTGATTATGGGGGGAGAGGGTATGACATGGTCAGTTGTATGCTTTAGGAAAATCCCACCTGCAGTTCAGTGAAAAATGAATGGGAGCAGGGGAGAGATGTGAAGGAGGGAGACCAATTAAAGGATAGCTGTGACAGTCCAGTCAGGAGGTGATGAAGTCATTAACTAGCATGGTAGCTGTGTGAGTAGAGAGAAGAGGACATGTTTATGTGACATTTATGTAAGAGAGACATGGCACTAGCTGGTCCATCTAGACGTCTTCCACATATGGCTGTGATTCTATCCACCAGAGAATCAGGAACAAGCAGTGGCTGACTCTAAGGGGAGGGGATTGGGTTCAAGGCAGAAGAGAAATGCTCAAGAGATCCCATACATCCCATTCCATAGTACAGATAACTTACATAACCCAGTGGGTACCTGGCATTCAGGATACTGGGTAGAAAAGCACAAATAAGAGGAGGAGGGAGGAAGAAAAAGGAGGAAAGGAGAAAGGAGGAGGAGAAGAAGAAGAAGGACAAGAAAGAAGAAATAGGAGATATTTTTAGAGGCTACAAGGACATTTATTCAGCACCCTAGTAAATGTAATCTGGTAAATGCTCTCCCTAGTGGCCTGAAGGAATTAAAACAATTCCTGCCACTCCCCTCCCCAAGTGAGCAGTTTCTATTTGAGCAGTTACCCATGTAAGTACTTATCTAGTGATAGAACTCTCACAAGGTAAAGAGAACTTTGACCCCAAAGTGCCGCCATCTAGGGGACATACTTCTTGACGGGGCATGCTTCTTCTTGGTGGCTAGCAACATTGCAAAACCTGACATCACAGTCTCTACTTGCCCAGGCATTACTGTTGGAAAAGGGCTCAGGGCCTTCCATCCCTTTCCGCTACGCTCCAACCCCATGGCTCCCAAGGATGGACCACTCCATTTCCCAGGCCAAATGCAATTGCCAATCAGACTAGCTACTTTACCATCAGACTATCTTCCCAAACTGTTTTTGCCCCAGGTGAAAAAAAATTCCTAGCTATGCCTCTGCTTGCTTCATCTGAACCAAAGCTGACTCTCTACAAGAGGTATAATTTTCTGCTTAACTCCTCCCTCCACGGGAAGAAAACTTCCCTACCTATTCCTCTCTCATGTTCATGACACCCTTGGGGAAACTTTCATCCAGGTCAAGAAGAGAACACAATTAGGGAGACTCATTTCATACCTATGGCAAACAGATACAAATTATATTCCTCTGTGGCTTCCCTAGGAAGATTTATACAAGTGCAATCTTCAGACTAGCAAGTTTAAGAACTAAGCTCGCTGTACTGTGTAAATCATTAATGGCAATCATTTCTGCCCTCCAGGAACCATACTTTCTGCACATTAAGTAACTATTTTAAGAGATTTCACGTCTGGATTTGGTTTAGATAAATGAATCATAATTCAAATGTTTATGTGAAATTGATGTAACTGCCAGTGGCTGACACTTTACTTCCTCAAATCAAGGAACTAAATTTTCCAACAGATTTAAATATCAAACAAATGTGTTACTAATTCTTGCTGTTGGAGGCCATCTTTAGAAACCCCGGTGTCTAATTAATTCTCTCTTATTTATGCTCATGACATTTTGCCTTTGTTTAATCCACAATGCCAATCTGGCACTTAAATGTGGGAACTCTGAGTTTTGGTTAGCCCAGATTTTGGCTGCATCGATTGAAAGAAGTGACCGTGAAAGGGTAAAAATTATTCTCCTTCATAAAGTGTTGGGAGAGGATCAAGATACATGTACATTTCCATATGGTTTTTAGTTCTTTGGCAAACACCCTCTTTGGATGGGAACAGGGCATGTGACAGGTTACACGTCTACATGCCAAATTTTGTTCATGAAGAAATATGGCTACACTCCTTGATTTCAATAAGAGTTTGCTGCATAGAATCAGCGGCAAAATACATCCATTTTCTCCACTTTCATTAAAAATACAATGTATTCTGACTCGGTCATAGAGTCAGGGAGAAAAACCAAGTATATGAAGGCTTGAAAGAATGGGAAGCATATGTGTAGTATATTACCTCCTGTTCCAAGTCTGGGCCAACTGGGCCTGGAACAGAAACAATCATCTGATGGCCCGATGGCCTAACATTTATCTGATTTCTTCAGAAACAGGTGCTCTGATTTCTCAATCACTGACTACAACAGGACAGATGATTCCCACCTCATCCTCCCCCTCAATGAGTTCCTTAAACAGAATGGTTGTTTCAAAATTTCAAAATACTTCTGCGTCCAAAGCATTTTTTATCTTCCTATTTTGGTTTACAAAATAAAATTAGGGAGAAGTTCAAGGATAAGTTGGGGAGAATATAACAAAGCAGTTATTTGGCCTAATTTAGAATAATTTTTTTTTCAAATTTTATTTTATTTTTAACATGTTTGGTTTTCAGCATTGATTTTCACGGGCGTTTGAATTACAAATTTTCTCCCCATTTCCTCCCCCCTCCCCACTCCAAGATGGCATACATTCTGGTTGCCCTGTTCCCCAGTCTGCCCTCCACTCCGTCACCCCATTCCCCTCCCATCCCTCTTTCCGTTCCTTTCTTGTAGGGCAAGATAAATCTCTATGCCCCATTGCCTGTGCATCTTATTTTCTAGTTGCATTAAAAAAAAAACTTTTTTACTTTTGAACATCTATTTTTTTAAAACCTTGAGTTCCAAATTCTCTCCCCTCTTCCCTTCCCATCCACCCTCTCTAAGAAGTCAAGCAATT
>CM053628.1:23777190-23796788 GCA_028646595.1 Phalanger gymnotis | reverse complement strand
ATGACTGCTCGTAGACTAAAGAGTTCTATGTTCCACGCTTGGGCGGATGCGCTGCATCACCAGCACTCCTCCTTCCCCAAGAACCCCCTACCCAGACTGGGCTTAAATCTTCAGCAGGCTCTTCACTCCTGCTCTGATCAGCCACTTGATTCCTCCCACCAGGTGGGCCTGGGGCCAGAGGCAACTGCAGCAGTAGTTCTAAAGCTGCCCCACCTCCGCTGCCCCAGGGGCGGTAGCCAAACCGCAAACTCCATCCCCTCTGGCAGCTTTTCCCACTAACCTTCTGTGTTGTCTTTGCTGTTTGTGTGTTGTGAGGTCTGGCACATGGCATAGCTCAGTAATTCAGCACACTAGGGCACTCTCCGCTTGGCTCCTGGTCTCGTCAGTCCGCGGTCTGGTCAGCCCGTGCCAAGCGCGCTGGGCTCTGCTGGGTTCAGCTCCGCTCCCCTCAACTGGGAGCTGGTTGCTCCATGCGGGACAGACTTTACCCCGAGACCATCCAGGCTGTCCTGGGCTGGAGCTCTGCTTCCCTCTGCCACTTTGTGGGTTCTGCAGTTCTAGAATTGGTTCAGAGCCATTTTTTTTAGGGTTTTGGAGGGACTTGGTGGGGAGCTCACGCCAGTTACTGCTTTCCAGCCGCCATCTTGGCTCCGCCCCCCCACAATAATTTTTTAATAAAGCGAATTGTTTCCTACAGAATTCAGTCAGTCATGGGCTACACACACACACACACACACACACATACACACACACACACAAATGGCGCAAGCTAAAGTTTATCTCTTTCTTTGTTTTTTTTTTTAATAATAGGAACCTGATCTTTAAGACCTAGCCTTTCTCCATGCCATAAAGTGACTGTTCGCCAGTCATGTCCCTTCCTTTTTTTGTCTTTGTTTTTTGGCAGTGCGATTGGGGTTAAGTGAGTTGCCCAAGGTCACACAGCTAGTACATGTGTCAAGTGTCTTAGGCTAGATTTGAACTCAGGTCCTCCAGACTCCAGGGCCAGTGCTCTACTCATTGCACCACCTAGCTGCCCCAGTTGTGTCCCTTCCTGATGTATGGTACCCCTCCCCTTCCCTTCTGTACTATTCTTTCTCTAAAATTCCCATGTATGGCTCTTCCAGTTTCCTTTCTCATTAAAGTCTCCCTGATTTTGAGGTCAGACGTATGAAATGATGATGGACCTGGGAACCCCAACAAGAGCTTTGTGTAACCATGACGAGTCCTTGGACCACTCTATTCCTTCCTCCTGCCAGGGCCCTAAAGATCACCCTACCTGAGGCTCCCTTAAGACATCCCTAACTGTACCCCTTGACTGACTTTCCTAATCCCTCTTTGGAAATATCAATCCAGTCCCAGTTCAGAGAGTTCAGATGAAATGTTCTAGTTTGGAGGTATCGGATGCCACCTCAGTGTGGGACGAGATGTTTCCTTATTACCTTTCCAATGTTACCTCTCTCCTTTCTCTGCCCCCTCCAGCCTGTTGCCTTGGGTATCTCCAGTTGAGTCATGTGGCTGTCCTGGAGACTTGTTAATGACAAGGACTTAGTATTGTCTGACCTGCCTAACTCTTCTGCAAAGAAGTATCCTGGCAAAGGACCCCAACATTCTTCTTCAGATTTAATAATCTTAAAATATCCTAATGTAGAGTGTCCCAAAAGTCTGAGTGTAGTTTTAAGGTTTAGTAGACATTTAAACTACAAATTAATAGATATTTAATAGATTAATTAATAGATATTTAAACTATTAAAGCTTAAAACTCCACTTGGACTTTTGGGACACTATCACAGAAAATAAGAGAAGCCATTCAAAGTCAGAAAATATTTTCTTTTTTTCTAACAAGATAATAAAATTGAAAATTAGCTATCCTTTAAAAAGAGTTTACAAATATGCCTCATTACTCTTTAGAAGAGATCTCCTGGATTCTCTCGCTCCTGCGGCATTCCTGGGTCCACTTGCTCCCTTTCTTGCTGCCCCTCCTTCTTCGTGGAGACTTCTGCTATCCTCAAGGCTGGCTACCCCTCCAGATTCACAGGCCCCCATGGAACCAGACTGCAGCCCGAGTTCTTCAGTGTTGGAGAATGCACAGCTTTGTAAGTTGTTCGTTGGAAGGCTCAACCCGAACACTGACGAATTTGGCCTCCGGGGACATTTTGAGGCCTTCGGCACTCTCACAGACTGCGTAGTGGTGATAAACCCCAAAACCAGCCATTCTCGCTGCTTTGGCTTCATCACTTTCTCCAGCATGAATGAGGCCGATAGAGCCATGGCCGCCTCACCCCATTTGGTGGATGGCAGCCAAGTAGAATTGAAGCGAGCAGTGGCCTGGGAGGACTCTAATAAGCCAGGGGCCCATGCCCGAGTGAAGAAGATCTTCGTGGGTGGCCTCAAAGATGATGTGGGCGAGAGTGACCTGGTGAGACACTTCTCACAGTTTGGACCTGTGGAGAGGGCTGAGATCATCGTCAACAAGCAGTCAGGCAAAAGGCGGGGCTTTGGCTTTGTCCATTTCATTGACTATGACACTGCAGACAAGGCCGCCGTGGTCAAGTTCCACCCCATCCAAGGCCACCGAGTGGAGGTCAAGAAGGCTTTGCCCAAGAAGTACCGGGACCTGGGGAGCCTCGACCTGGGGAGCCTCAACCTGGGGAGCAGCTGTAACCAGAGACCTTCCAACCAAGCTTGTGCAGGGGGCCCTGACGCCAAGTCTTCAGGGGACCCTGACCTCAAACCTGATGGAGACTCCGATGTCAAATTTGATGGAAGTCTCATCCCCGCACTTGCCTGGATGCCCTGCTTCAAACCAGCCTGGATCCTTAGCCCCAAACCTGCCTGCATCCCCAGTCTCAAATTTGGTTGGGACCCTGATCCTACACCTATGGAGGGCCCAAATCTCAAACCTGTGGGGAGCCCTGACCCTAAACCTGTTGGGGGACCCAACCCCAAATCTGCTGGGGAGTCCTTGGCTGCTGAAGCCAAGCCTGGCACTGGCCCTGCGTCCAACCCATTGCTCACCTCCAAGTTTTTATGTAGCCTCAGCCCAGGTCTAGGTGCCGAAATCAGCCCTGACGTTAACACAGGTTATGACCCCAAACCTCAGCCTGGCCCCAAACCTGAGCCTAACCCCAATTCAGACCTTGACCTCAAATGGGGCCAAAGCCTTAATCAAGGTTTTATCCCCAGATATGGCCCTGGCCCCAACCCCAAACCAGGTCTCCTAGTCCCTGGCCCAAGGCCGAAAGCAAATTCGGGTCTCCTTGGCCCCAGCCCAAGCCCAAAACCGGGTCTCCCTGCCCCCGGTCCAAGGCTAAACCTGAGCCTTGGCCAGGGGAGTGGCTCCTGCCATCACATCCTAAGCCCAGGCAACTGTGATCAGAGTGGCTGTGGTGGAAACTGCAACCAATGTGGCATCCACAGTGGAGAGAGCGAGAACCAGACCAGCTGCAGCCACAGTCAGTCCCAAGCAGCCTTTGACCCTATGAAGAGTCTTTGGGGTGGTTGGGAAAATGAGGGAGGATCTTCCACAGGTGCCCAGAGAGGTGGGGCCACTGGCTCTGGGGGCAACTAGGAACATTTTTTTGTTAACTAGCTGAGGGGGATGGCAATGCCTTCCTGATCCACCTTTTGGGGCCCCTCCTACTTCTTTTGACCCTTTGCTGACCTGGTGTCCTCTGAAGTCACCTGCTCTTGCCCTTCCCCGTTAAGATAGACTGCCCCATTAATAAATTTCTCTGTTGTAGTCTTCAAAAGAAAAAGAAGAGATATCCTGAAAGCATCACAAAACAAACAAGAGATCACAGAATTGAATTAGTTCTCTTTTGGAGACTGTGAGTATGGGTGCTAAGGGAGTGTGGAAACAAGAAAGGCCTGACCCAAGGGAGCCAAAGAAATACTGGGAAATACCTCGAAGTTGGATGAAAATGTTGAGTTTAGGGCCTTACATCAAATGATATTCAGAATGGGTGGACACACACAAGGCAGTGAATCAAAACAAGGTAAACAATCAAGAGCAGTAAGGTTCTTGATGCTCTGCAATTCTGATACCCAGCTATGATATCTTGTTTCGTATCACAACCCTGCATCTCCAAACACCCGTTACAGCTTCATCCGGATTGGCCTCCAGAGCTGCAGATTCAACATATCTAAAATGAAACTCATCATATCTCCCTGCCCAAGCCAACCCCTTCTCTGGGCTTCCTCGTTCTTGCCAATGACCACATTTCTCCACACATTTTCTGAATTCTTTCCTCTCACACTGCACCTTAATTAATTGTCAAGTCCTATTTAATCTACCTCTATGATATTTCTCATACATTGTTTTCTTCTGTTCTAGTCCCACTACCATGCCCCAACTTTAGTTTCTTATTAACCCTTGCTTGGATTTTTTCCAGTAAGTCTTTCCTCTGATCTCCCTGCCTCCACTTATTCATTCAAAATAGTTTTCTTCACATCTTCATCATTGGAATTCTTGGAAGACTAAACAAAGACTTACTATTACTTTGAGAAAATATCTGAATATACTGACCCCTGAACTCTATTCCAGGTTCTGTGATAGATTCTGGGGACACAAAAAAATGACAACAACAAAAATAACAACAGGTGTTTCCTTCAAGGAGCTTACATTCTATCAGTGTGGAGCAACTGTATGCAAATAAAGTAAATACAAAATAACTGGGAGGGCAAAGATGGAGATTAGGGAACAAGCAACTGGGGAGAAGACACAAGCAGGCTTTATGTAGAAGGTGACCTTTTTGGTGAATCTTGTGAGGAGGGAGTGCATACCTGGCAGGGAGGGGGATCAAACACCATGTAACAGCCAAGTGGACAAGGAACAGCAAGAGAACCACTTTGGCTGGAGTGTAGAGTGTATGAAGCAGTTTTCTAACCTGTTTGACTAGATGACCTTAAAAGTCCCTCCTAACTCTAAATCTATGATCCAATGATCTAACCAAGGGACTCAGTTAGGATACATTCCAAAGTCTATTCCAGTCTGCCAGTACCAGTAAAAATATCACAGACCATTAGCCATCTCCCACTGACACATGGAGGTGACATTCAGGCCTCATCTCCACTTGTGACCCATGGTCTATCTCTTTTCTATCACCTTTTCTCTTCTAAGCACACTTTCCCCCAATCTTACTACATTTCACAGGATCATGATTCATTTTACAGAGGTGGAAACTGAGGCCAAGAGAGATGAAGGGACTCACCCAATGGCAGGATCTAAACCTAGGTTCCCCATCTCCAAAGTCAATTTCCACTGGACTACACTCTTCCCTTCTCACCTTCTGTGCCTCCATAAGCAGGCAGAAGTCAGATCCTATTCTCCCTGTGATGGATGAACTTAAGACAAGCGGGGTTTCCAACCAATTGACAAGCACCATTTATCTCCATGATACATTTAAGATTTGGCTTCCTTTAAAAATACATTCTTAGACAATACACTTCTATCACCTATTACCTTTGGGTGATAGCCATCCCACTGAAAACTTCCTATGTGCCCTGAAGAAGTGATCTCTCCTGCCTCGGATGCTTCCTAGCACTTTGGATTTCTCTCATGCACTTAACATATTCTATTTGTATATTCATATATGTGTGTGTGAATTACATGAATAAAGAAATGTGAATTTTTTCTCTTGTACAAAGAGTATGCATACAATCTCAACTCATTTTTAGATAATAGCACACTTTCTCGCATTTCTCAGGGATAGATGTCTGTACAATGTTAATTAACATTTTTAGACCATAAAATCTCTAAGATAATCTCTACCACTCAAGTGTAAGATCTGTGAGAGTTAGACCAGGTCCTATTTATAGTCACATATCCCCCAGCACCCACCTGGCACAAGGCCTTGCCTCTATATATGGGAGCTATGTAGTAAATGTTTGCCGAATTAAATCCTGTCCTATTTGACAATGCAACAATTATTCCCCCAAATGCCTAGGACTATCTCAGGAAATCCCCATTTTGTTTCCAAATTAAGAATGCTGGAATGAAGTAGACTTTGGGGGACTGACCTCTAATTTTTATGGGATTGGGATTAAATATTTAAGTGTGAAAAGCTGTCAAGAGATCCGGGTTCCAGGCCCAGCTCTGCAACTCATCGTGTGACCTTAGGGATGTCAGTTCCCTCTAGTGTAAATGAGGGAATTGTGCTACACAATCTCTAAGGTCCTTTCTGGCTCTAAACCTATGCACTTACAAATTGGAAGATTCATCATGATACTAAATAACCCTAATACTTCATATGACAAAAGGCTTAATTCACAACACTGTTGCTAATAGATTTATTTATATACCTTTAAGAATATTATCACCACATTCTCTCTCTTGAGAATGCAAAGACATAGCTGAATTTGCTTCCAGCTTCAAGTGGCAGCCTTCAGTTCTTTCCACCAAAGAATATCATACTACGGGCTTTTTGACACAAGGCAGACCTTGTCCAGTCTATTACTTCCCTTTTTTTAACATCATCTTTCCTCTAAAAGTAAAGCAGAAGAAAAATGAAACATATGGCTTGCCCAATGTGCCTACCCTCAGACACCATAGAAAATTTAGAAATAGTAAAAGAACATTTCAGTCTCATTTGCTCTTGTTAAAGTTGAGTGATTTTGTGGAATCTCTGTATCATGGTGTCAATGAGGTATGAAATGAAAAATTGCCCATTCCCTGTACACCAAGAGAATATAGAGCACGCTTCATAACCCACTTCTAGGCTCTACTGTTTGCTAGAGCATGTGGAAGTAGTGTTCCCTCTGAGTGTCTTTGGTCTGTGATTTTATGTGTAATGGAGAGGCAATATAGTGACCAGGGCAGTGGACGAGTGCATAGTTTTAGAGCTAGAAAGAATCTCACAGGTCATCTATTCATAGAATCATAGTTTTAGAGTTGAAGAGACCTTAGAGACCTTTTAATATAATGTTCTCATTTTACAGACAGAGCAACTGAGACAGGTTAAGTGGCTTGTCTAAGGTCATATAGATAGTATATGTCTGAGGAGGATTTCAACTCAGGTCTTCCTGACTAGAAGCCCATTGCCATTTAGAAGTCATTTTGCAGATGAGTAAACAGGTCAGGAAAACCTGTGACTTTTACCTAAGGCCAGAAGAGTAGTCAGTGACAGAGTTAGAACTCCAACCCAGATTTTCTGACTTCAAATCACTCTTTCCATTACACCAGGCTATTTCTTCAAGGCAGTTCTGGGCCATTCAATTTCAGAATCTCCCATCCTTTCATCTCTCTGGCTATGACTGGGAGTCCTTCCCACTCTCCAGAGGTTTCCAGCCATTATTCCCCATTTGGTGTTACTTTCCTTTTTTGTAGTCTTAAGCCTAGAGTTAGCTAGTTTAACTGGGGACAGTCCATTTTGAATCTCTTGGCCCTTTGATAGTCCCAATTCTTCCACCAGTTAATTCTGAGCTTTGGGGGAAGGTATATCCCACTATGGGCTTCAGCTAGCTTTTTTGCAAAATAAGAGGCTTGTGAAAGGTGATCTCTAAGTCCCCTTTCAGCTCTTATACACTATGGCTCCAGTCCACCTAGAAAGACCATTTTCTTGCCCTTAATGGGGGTTAGTGATATCCTATAGTAACGTAAATGCTCTCCACTGACACATATCATGACCCCTCTACAACCTACCAGATGGTCTTCAGAAGTTTCCATGGCTACATAATTCATCCTCCCCAGACCAGTCTGGCAATGCGACTCTCTGAACATGTTACAAATGGTCCTCAGACACAAAATATGCAGCCAATACTGGGACCCCATACTGGAAGCCTCTGCTTCATGGCAGGACCAGCCAGAGACTGGGCTCTACTGCCACAAAGTCACCTCCATCCTACAATGAGGCCTTCAATGGGGTAGTAACTGAGGAGAGCCAAAAGAGAGCCTTGCGCCTAGATGTTTGAGTCAATGCCTTCATGCAAACAGAAACAGGTCCATTAGTCCAAGAAACATAAAAAGTTATAACAAGTCTGTGCCACAGAGGATTTAGTCGGAGGTGTGCATAGCAACCGACAAAAATACTCCAATTCATCCCAGAAATGATTGCTTTGCCATTAAATAAAAAGCAGGTGGTCTTTCAAACTGCAAAAAAGGAAACACTTCACCTCAGAACTATTGGACACCTATACTAACAAGTTTACTAAATGACATTTGGAGCTACATCTGTTGCCTTTAATTCTGGAAGGTTTTCAAGGTGATGTATAAGTGATGGATGCTAAGAAGCCTAGTTCTTTCCATAAATGCTGTGGAGAGCCCTACTCTGCAAATAACCCCAATGCCTTCTGTACCATCTTCTAGTTAAGTTCTTCAGAGCGAAAAATGGTTTCCCCTTTTCATGTTTCAGGGAAACTAAGCCAGGTCCTTCCTTTAGCTGCTTTCCATTGCTAGAATTTTGACTCCATCTGAGGGGCTATGCAGGACATGAAACTTACATAATGATCCTTTCTCATCAAGACAACTTACCTTAAAAGAGAGAAAGAATGAATGAGAGAAAGAAAGAAAAGAAAAAAGAAAAGAAAAGAAAAGAAGAAAGGAAGGAAGGAAGGAAGGAAGGAAGAGAGGGAGACAGACAGAGAGAACAAAAGAGAGAAGGGAAGAAAGGGGAAAAGGGAGAAAGAAAGAAGAAAAGGAATAAAGAGAGAGAAGAGAAGAAAGAGAAAGAGCAAGAAAGGAAGAGAGGAAGAAGGGAAGGAAAGAAGAAAAGGAAAGAAAGACAAAGAGAGGAAGGAAGAAAAAATAAGGAAAGAATTAGAAAAGAGAAGAAAGGGAGAGAAAAAGTGAGAGACAAAGGGAGAAAGAGAGAGACAAAGAAAGAGATAGAAAGGAAAGAAGGAAGGAAGAAAAGAAGAAGAAAGGAAAGGAAGGAAGGGAGAGAAAGAGAGAAAAGGAAGAAAGAAAAAGAGGCAAAGAATGAGAGAAGGGAAGGGAGAGCAAGAGAGAAAAGAAAGGAAAAGAAGGAAGGAAGGAAAGAGAGAGGAAGAAAGGAAGGAAGGAAAGAAAGAAAGAAAGAAAGAAAGAAAGAAAGAAAGAAAGAAAGAAAGAAAGAAAGAAAGAAAGAAAGAAAAGAGAGAGAGAAAGGAAGAGAGGAAGGAAGGAAGAGAGAAAGGAAGAAAGAAAGAAAAGTTTCCTTTTATTTATTTAAAACTTGACTAGCTTACTCTTGGCTAAGACCTTGGAAAGGAAGAAATGGATATTGTCCTGGAAAACTGCTCTCTGCGCAGAGATGGAGAAAGTATTAATTTTTGTAGCATCTGGAGTCTTTTTCAAAGAAGTTGTTTTTTTTAAGTATCTAAAATGTGCTTTTTCTCCCACTCAGTTATTTCAGTTTTAGGCTTTGGGCAGAGCTGGTCGTTCCAAAGAATGACTGAAAATACCTGTGGTTTATTTTATCAGGGAGCACTTGTATGTTTTGCATTTTTGTCTTTGTAGCTATGTAATTAATAGATGATTGCTGGATTAGAGTGGGTTTACTAAAAGCACACAATGCTTGCCTTTCTAAGCAGATCTGTAGTTAAGAATCATATCATCACAGGTCTTCTCTTGGACATGAAAGGAGACCAGCCCACACGCTCAGTTTTATGTCACCTTAAAATGCCTGATTAGTCTGAATGAATGCAAGAAGCATTTTTAAGCTCTTACTATATGCAAAGCACTGTGCTAAACATTCAAGGTACAAATAAAAAATAAGACCATCCCTGTTCTTAAGGGGCTCACATTCTAATGGAGGAGAATCTGGCACTCCAGTAGCTATTTCTACACTTATCATTAGGAGTACTTCAGGAGTGGGGGTGGGAGTGGGGGCAGGGAAGTATATACATGTGATTTCCTCACTATTGGGAATTCCTAGTGTAGACATAGCCTCCACTAATTCAGATTAGGAACTCTCTGTAACTTGCTGCCTTAGAAAGCTGTCTGGGGCACTAAAATGTTAAGCAATTTATTCCAGTCATATAGCTAGTATGAAAATTAGTTCCCAAGTCCTCCTGACTCAAAGAACAGGACTCACACTGGTGATGTCAAACTCAAATAGAAATGGGGGCCACTAGTCCATACGTTAGGCAGCTAGGTGGCTCAGTGGATACAGTGCTGGGCCTGGAGTCAGAAAGATCTGAGTTCAAATCCAACTTCAGATATTCATTAGTTGTGTGACCCTGGGTAAGCCACTTAACCTCTATTTGCTGTAATCCACTGGAGAAGGAAATGGCAAACCACTTTAGTATCTTTGCCAAGAAAACCCCAAGAACATGCTATGGTCCATGGGGTCATGAAGAGTCAGAAACAACTGAACAAAATGTCACTGCATTATCATCCCTGCTGACAATATAGTGACTTAGTTTTATTTTTGGTTTTTTTGGAGGCAAAGAAGGTTAAGTGACTGCCCAGGGTCACACAGCTAGTAAGTATCTGAGGCCAAATTTGAACTCAGGTCCTCCTGACTCCAAGGCCAGTGCTCTACCCACTGCACCACCTAGCTGAGCCTTGACTTAGTTTTAAAACTTTGGGTTTTTTTGTTTTGTTTCTTCTTTCTCCTGATTCATTCCATTGGTCATAATTCTTCTTTACAACTTGACTATTGTGTAAATAAGTTCAACGTGAAGTTATATATAGAAGATATATTGGATTCCATGCCGCCTTGGGGTTCGGGGAGGGGGAAGAAAATCTGGAACTCAGAATTATGTGGAACTGAGTGTTGTAAACTAAAAGTAAAACATCTTAATTATAAAAAAAACTTAGTTTCAAATCTATGTCTTATTGTATTTTTATTTGTTAAATATTTCCCAAATACATTTTCATCTAGTTCAAGGGCATTGGGCAATGTTGCCCATGCATTACACCATTTGATTTATCTTATCTTTAGGAAGATATGGTTTGTCAAAAAAGAAATTCCAAAGAGTCTATGTCTATTCAACACCAAAACAACAGGGTGAAAAGCGGGGAGGGGAAGCAAAAGAGAAAAGTGGGGGGAAAACAGATCAGTTATTTAATATAATACTGCCCTTTCCTAAATATAAGATGAGTCAGATAAAACTCAAGTATGGGTTTAGAGGGTAATGATATATTGGCATATTTAGCGTATTTCTTTGCTTGTTTGCATTATGTTCATAGCCACAATTAGAATTCTTTGCCCACCTATTCAAGCCATTTTCTCCTGGGCTCCTTTGATAGTTCTCATTGGACGATGGGCAGCCAAGCACTATCAGGAACTAGGAATTAATAAGTAAACAAGCATGTATTAAGTACTTACTATGTGCCAGATGTTGTACTAAGTTCTAGGAATACCAAGAAAAAGCAAAAAAAACAAAACAAAACAAAACAAAAAACAATCCCTGCCCTCAAGGAGCTTAGGTCTAATGGAAGAGACAACATTTGCACAAAAAGCTATATATATGGTGGCTTTCTTCATTTTCCTCATTAATGGGGGAGACAAACATGAAAATAGGTGCAAATGAGATCCAAAATAAATGGGAGGGGCAGCTAGGTGGCGCAGTGAGTAGAGCACTGGCCTTGGAGTCAGGAGGACCTGAGTTCAAATCTGACCTCAGATACTTGACACATGTACTAGCTGTGTGACCTTGGGCAAGTCACTTAACCCCAATTGCCCTGCCAAAAAGCAAAAAAAAAAATGGGAGGTAATCTTAGAAGGGAAGGCCCTATCAAGTAGGAGGTCTGGGAAAGGACTCCTGCAAAAGTTGGCACTGAGAGAACCCTGAAGGAATCCCTGGACTCTTAAGATGCATTTCTAGGCATGAGGAGCAGCCAGTACAAAGATACAGGGATGAGAGCTGGAGCATAGTGAATGCCAAAAGTAGACTACTATGGCTGGATTACAGAGTTGATGGAGGGGAATAACATGAAAAGACTGGAAAAGTAGGAATGGGCCAGGTCTGGTGGACCTTGAAATACCAAATAGAAAAGTCTATTTTTGAACCTGGAGGCAATAGGGAGCCATTGGAATTTATTGAGTTGGGGTAGGGAATACAGAGAAGGTGACATGGTAAGACTTGAACTTTAGGAAAATCAATTTGGTATTTGTGTGAGAGATTGATTGGATGGGGAGAGACTTGAGGCAGAGAGACCTCTGAACTTTGGTAAATTTGCTTAGGTCACTGTGTTAGTTTACTTGGACTGTATTTCTTGGTTGCAAAAGAGGGTTCAGTGGGGAGAAGGGCTTATTGGGAGGTGACGGTGACGCAGAAAAAAAGTAATATCAATTAAATATTTTTAAAAAATAAATAAATGGCCTAGGTGTTTTCTTCTAGGAACCTATAGCTTCTTGGTTAAATTGATACCGTATTTATCTATTAGCGTGGTATAGTAAGAAGAATACCAGCTCTGAAGTCAGAGAACCTGGGTTCTCTGTGATGCTTACCACCTGTGTCCTGGGCCGTGGCTAGTCATCTTAAATTTTGTCCTGCCACTGGATTTCAATGATTCTGGGAGAGTGAGGCTCATGACTTTGTGCAACTTTGCCTTGCTAAAATCCAATTCATTCACAAGTCAAGACCTCAGTGGCCCTCTTCAAAAAGAAAAGGTGAACAAACAACAATTTCTACTACCTGTGTACCATTGGCCAAGTCACTTAATGTCTCTGGACCTCATTTTCCTCATCTGTAAAATGAAGGGACTGGACCTCAAAGGTCTCTTTCAGCTCCAATACTCTCGGAGTCTAAGATGACCCCATGGTCCCTAATAGTCTCCTTGGGAAGGTGTACATAGGTGAAGAGGGAAGTTTAGTTTGTATTTCACCATGTATGATCAAGTCTGAAATAAGTCAGGCAGTACTGTAGTTCAGGGGAGGGAGAGATCATGTTGGAGGGGGCAAATAATGTAAATAATGCAAACAGAAATACTTGTTTTCCCTAGCTTGAGGTGAAATATGTAGCAACTCAGTACTTTCTTAGATTTAACTGACCTACAAAACTTACTGCTTGGTTATCAGGTGTATCTTATATTATATTAAACCATTTTGAGTAAACCAACCCTAACTAAAGAAAGCTCTTTTCTCTCTAGGCAATGAATTGTTGTAAACTCATCCTATCACTCCAAAGCAGATTTGGGCCTAGCATTCAGGAAATTGAGGCAAACTGGGTTAAGTGACTTGCCCAAGGTCACACAGCTAGTAAGTGTTTGAAGCCAGATTTGAATTCAGGTTTTCTTGATTCCAGGCCCAGTGCTCTATCCACCGCACCACCTAGCTGCCCTTTAGATACACAAATGAATGAGGATAATTGCTAACATTTATATATCACCACATACATTAACCCAATTGAACCTTGCCTTATGAAGGAAATGCTGTGGGCATTCTTCTCCCTACCTTAAATAAGGCTCAGAAAACAAAAGGACTAGCCCAAGTTCACATGAGGCTGGATTTGAACCCATGTCTTCTTAACTCCCAGTCTGGCACTCTATTTACTGTCATGCTGCCACTCAATAAAACATCCCCCCTATCTATCCAAAAAGAACTTAGCATTTTAGTAGAATGAGTAAGACAAGGATATAAATCACTGTAACAGTGTGGCATAGCTCTTGGCCTAGGAGCCAGGAAGACCTAAGTTGAAATACTAGTTCTGACCCTTACAAGCAAAATGACCTGGGGCAAGTCATTTAACATGTATATAAAACAGACAACGCCCCAGGATTTATTGAAGAAAGAAGTCCTAGCCAGACTGTGACTGTCATTGGTGGAGGGAGTTGCCACATTGGCAGTTGCTCACATTAAGAAAATCACAGACCCATCATAAAATCATGTATGTAATAAGTACCATCAAAATAGGTATTTCTAAAGTTATATACTGAGACAATTTATTACCTAAAGATAATCGGTTACTTCATTTAAGCCACATAGATGCCCTGTGAAGTAGATTCTACAGGCATGACTATGCTCACTTTACTAGTGAGGACACCGAGCTATCATGGAGCTATCAAGTATGTATGTGAAGCAGGGTTCTGACTCCTAATCCAGCACAGTCTGCTACAAAGGGTCTGGAGGAAGAAGAGAGAATGTCTCTTTAGGAGACCCAGTCCTCTAAGACTTAACCACATTCCTGCAGAATCAAACCCCTTAGGACATACTAAGGAAATCAATAGCCAGCCATGGTCAATAGAGAGCACAGAGGTGGCAGCATGGTGGAATAGTAGATAGCCAAGAAGACATGGGTTCAAGTCCCCATCCCTACCTGCATGGTCAAACTAAGAGAAATGTACCCCATTTGTCTTGACTGGGTAACAATTAAATGAACAGTGATTTCATCGCAGATGGTATTCTCTCCACTGATACAAATTGCAAGCCCTCTCTGTCTCAGGAGAAGGTCTTTGACAGTTGCTGTTTCTGAAAAATGCATCCACTTGTGGCCAACCTGGTGATACATTCCTCTGACCTACTGAGACCGGTCCTCAGACAAGAAATATATAAGCCATTATTCAGCCTATGGGTCAAGCCTCTCTTGACTGGTAGGAACTGCCAAAGTTTGCACTTGACTAGTACAGCCTTTGAGAACCTCTACACCATGATGAAGATTTTGGGAAAGGTCAGACGTGTGTATGATATTTCTGTGAACAACCTGCAAATCTACTTAATGGTAGATTCATTTCCATTTGCTTTCCTACCTATGTGTTTTTTCTTGATAAATTTATCATAAAGAGCCACATGTAATTCCACTGGCCGAGCCAACAGCCGTGTTCCTCACTTCTCCAGATGGCTTTGGCTTCTCTTCTACACCCTCTTGCTATACTTCTTTCTCCACCTAAGATGCCTGGTGCTCCTTAAACCAGATGTGGATTTTCACTGAGTTGCCATGATTTATACGTTTAAACTGAGTGTGCCACACCCTGAAAATTCTTGGCTTACTACTAGAGCCTAGTTAAGCAAAGGCAAAGGAATAGATGCCAACCAGTAAAACTTCCAAATACATATGTACACATACCACTCAGACCCCCCCCTTCAATTGTAAAATCCTAAATGATTTCCCCAGATTCATGGTCTACTAGGGTGACTAGTCACTTAAAACCAATAGTTCTTAGCCTTCACTAATATCTTTCCTTTTTAAAGATATATTAGTATTCATCACGACTACAAGTTATACTGAAAACCAGAATAATTTTCTTGAAGTAAAAGCATTATGCTAGCCCAAAAAAATCAAGGGATAAACAGCCTTCAATTTCCTCCATTAGTTTGATTTACATTCCTTTTATCAGTGATTTAGAACAGTGTTTCATGTGGTCGTTAATAGTTTGCAATTATTCTTTTGAGAACTATTCATTTCTTTTATCAGTCCCCTACTGGGAAATATTTTTGGTTATATGCATTCCTACTAGTTGTTTATATATCATACATATATATGAATATATAAATACCTATCTAGGGGCAGAGCCAAGATGGTGGAAAGAAGATAAGAAGTTGCCTGAGCTCTCCCCAGTTTCCTTCAAAAACAACATTAAATCAAGCCTCTAAGCGGATTCTGGAGCAACAGAACCTACCAAAAGACAGAGTGAAACAACTTTCCAGTTTAAGAAAACTTAAAAGGACTTCAGGACAGGTCTGTCTCATTTGGGTAAAAGAGGAGCACAGCCCAGTGCAGACAGTGTCCAGACAAGCCAGTGGGGGGCTCTTAGCCACAGCATAGATAGGCAACCAAAGCCTCTCAGTCCTGTCTCAGCAGGCCAGCAGGGAGGTCTCCAGCCTGAGCGCAGAAGACAAATCACAAGTTCCAGAACCCTGGCATAGCAGGCAGGAATAGGCCAGGCCATCCCAGTGAAGTGGGCAAGCCACAAGCGCCTGAGGTCCCAGTGTGGAAAGCCAGTGACCAGGCCCCTGGCCCCCAGCATAAGAACCTTGGTATAGCGGCCCCTGTGCACCAGGAGCAAAGCTCAACTTTAAAAGTCATGAAATAAGCTGAAAAATGAGTAATAAACAGGAAAGAGCCCTGATCATAGAAAGCTACTATGGCAACAGAGAGGAGGAAAACACAAATTCAGAAGAGGAAAACAATGTCAAAATGCCTACATGTGAAACCTCAAAGGGGAATATGAATTGGTCTCAAGCCCAAAAAGCCTTCTTGGAAGAACTCAAGAAGGATTTTAAAAGTCAAATAATAGAAGTGGAAGAAATATTAGGAAAAGAAATGAGAGCTATGCAGGAGAATCATGAAAAAAAGAGACAACGGCTTAACAATAAAGCACAAAAATTGACTGAAGAAAACAACTCCTTAAAAATAGAATTGGCCAAATGGAAAAAAAATCCATTGAAGAGAACAACTCCTTTAAAAGCAGAATTGGCCAAATGGAAAAAGAGGTACAAAAGCTAACTGAAGAAAATAATTCCTTAAAAATTATAATTGGGCAAGTAGAAGCTAATGACTCTATGAGACATCAAGAATCAGTCAAATGAAATCTAAAGAAAGAAAAAACATAAGAAAGTTTAAAATACTTTATTGGAAAAACAACTGACCTGGAAAATAGATCCAAGAGAGATAATTTAAGAATTATTGGACTACTTGAAGGCCATGATAAAAAAAAAAACCCTGGACAGCATCTTTCAAGAAATTATCAAGAAAAACTGCCATGATATCCTAGAACCAGAGGATAAAATAGTCATTGAAAGAATCCACTGATCACCACCTGAAAGAGATCCCAAAATGAAAACTCCAAGGAATGTTGTAGCCAAATTCCAGAATTATCAGGTCAAGGAAAAAGTACTGCAAGCAGTGAAAAAGAAACAACTGAGATATCAAGGAGCCACAGTCAGGATTATGCAGGACTTTGCAGCTCCTACATCAAAGCATAGGAAGGCTTGGGATATGATATTGTGGAAGGCAAAGGAGCTTGGATTACAATCAATAATCAACTACCCAGAAAAATTAAGCACAATCTTTCAGGGGGAAAGATGGACATTCAATGAAATAGGGAACTTTCAAATTTTCCTGATGAAAAGACCAGAGTCGAACAGAAAATTCGATCTTCAAATACAAGACTCAAGAGATGCATAAAAAGGTAGAGGAAAGGAAAAAAAACCATGTTATTTAATAAGGTTAAACTGTTTACTTCCATATAGAGGAAGATGATACTTCTAATTCTGGAGAACTATATCTTTATTAGGGCAATTAGAAGGAGCATATATAGACAGAGGGTGTAGGTATAAGTTGACTTTGATGTAATGATATAAAAGAAAATTAAGGGGTGAAAAAAGGATTGTACTGGGAGAAGAGAAAAGGGAAAGGCAGAATAGGATAAATTACATCACATGAAGAGGCATAAAAGACTTATTACTATAGAGGGAAAGAAGAGGGGTAAGCATTATTTGAACCTTACTCTCATCGAATTTGGCTTAAAGAGGGAATAACACACACTCAGTTGGGCATAGAAATTTTCTTCCCTATAAGGAAATAGGAGGAGAAAGGGGAAAGGAAAGAGTAAAGAAGGGCTGATAGAAGGGAGGACAGAAGGGAGAGCAGAAGTAGGAGGGCAAAGGGGAAAGGAAACAGGGGGTGCTGATAGAAACGAGGACAGATTGAGGGAGGCAGTGGTCAGAAACAAAAACACTGGTGAGAAGGGACAGGGTGAAAGGAGAGAGAAAAGTATAAATGGGGGAAAGGATGGAGGAAAAGACACAGTTAGCAATTGAAACTGTGAATGTGAACAGGATGCACTCTCCCACAAAACAGAAGCAGGTAGCAGAGTGGATCAAAAACCAGAGTTCTACAATATGGTGGTTACAAGAAACCCATTTGAAGCAGAGAGATACATACAGAGTAATGGTAAAAGACTAGAGCAGAATATTATTATGCTTCAGCTGAAGTAAAAAAAAAAAGCAGGGGTAACAATTTTGATCTCAGACAAAGCAAAGATAACAGATCTAATTAAAACAGGTAAGGAAGGAAATGAAGTAATGAAGTAATATCAATACTAAATATATATGCTCCAAGAGATATAGCATTCAAATTCTTAGAGAGGAAGTTAAAGTGAGGTACAGGAAGAAACAGACAGCAAAATGATACTAGTGGGGGACTTCAACCACCCTCTCTCAGAACTAGATAAATCTAACCACAAAATAAAGAAGAAAAAAGTAAAGGAGGTGAATAGAATTTTATAAAAGTAAGGTATGAAAGACCTCTGCATAAAACTGAATGGGGATAGAAAGGAATATACTTTTTTTCTCAGTAGTATATGGCAACTACACCAAAATTGACCATGTAAAAGGCATAAAAACCTCACAATCCAATACAGAAAGGCAGAAATATTAAATGCATCCTTTACAGATCATGATGCAATAGAAATTACATGTAATAAAGGGCCAAGGAAAGATAGGCTAAAATTAATTTGAAATTAAATAATCTAATTCTAAAGAATGAGTGGGTCAAACAACAAATCACAGAAACAATCAATGATGTCATCAAAGAGAATAACAATAATGCAACAACATACCAAAACTTATGGGATGCAGCCAATGCAGTTCCATGGGGAAATTTTATATCTCTAAATGCTTACATGAATAAAATAGAGAAATAGAAGATCAATGAATCAGGCATGCAACTAAAAAAGCTAGAAAGAACACAATAAAAAATCTCCAATTAAATACCAAATTAGAAATTTTGAAAATCAAAGGAGAGATTAATAAAATTGAAAGTAAAAGGAAAAACCTACTGAACTAATAAATAAAACTAAGAGCTGGTTTTATGAAAAAAAAAACCAATAAAATAAACCTTTGGTTGATTTGATTTTAAAAAGAAAACCAAATTACCAGTATCGAAAATGAAAAGAGTGAATTCACCATCAATGAAGAGGAAATCAAAGCAATAATTAGGTAGGAGCTATTTTGCCCAACCGTATACCAATAAATCTAGCAATCTAAGTGAAATAGATGAATATTTACAAAGATATAAATTGCCCAGATTAACAGAAGAGGAAATAAAATACTTAAGTAAGTCCATTTTAGAAAAAGAAATTGAACGAGCCATCAATTAACTCCCTAAGAAAAAACCTCCAGGGTCAGATGGATTTATAAGTGAATTCTACCAAACATTTAAAGAAAAACTAATACCGATACCATATAAATTAGTTGGAAAAATAAGTGAAGAAAAGATCCTATCAAATTCCTTTTATGCCACAAATATGGTGATGATACCTAAAGCAGGAAGAACCAAAACAGAGAAAGAAAATTATAGACTAATTTCCCTAGTGAATATTGATGAAAAAATTTTAAATAAAATATTAGTCAAGAGATTACAGCAATTTATCAATAGGATAACACACTATGACCAGGTGAGATTTATACCAGGCTGTTTCCACATTAGGAAGACTATCAGCATAATTGATCATATCAATAACAAAACTAACAAAAATCATATGGTTACCTCAATAGATGCAGAAAATCTTTTTTTTTTTTTTTTTTTTTTTCAATTTTTTTTTTTAATTTATTTTTGACATGTTTGGTTTTCAGCATTGATTTTCACAGGCGTTTGAATTACAAATTTTCTCCCCATTTCCTCCCCCCCCCCACTCCAAGATGGCGTACATTCTGGTTGCCCTGTTCCCCAGTCTGCCCTTCCCTCCGTCGCCCCATTCCCTTCCCATCCCCCTTTCCCTTCCTCTCTCCCCT
>CM053628.1:23760785-23776690 GCA_028646595.1 Phalanger gymnotis | reverse complement strand
GGTATAGTGGATAGAGCTCTGGGCCTGGAGTCAGGAAGAACTGAATTCAAATCCAGCCTTAGACACTTACTAGCTGTGTGACCGTGAGCAAGCTTCACTACACAGGGCTAGAAAATGTCAAAATCAAGATTTGAAATCAGGTTGTCTGGCTCCAAACAACACTTTCTACTGTGCCATAATTCCAACACTATTATTTTGCAGATGGAGAGACTGTTCACAGGTCACCAGACTCTCCTCAAATACATATTCAGAGCCAAAAGGAACCTTGGAGATCATTGTCTAGCCTCCTCATTTTGTGTAAAGAGAAACTTAGGCCCAGAGAAGGCGAATGGTTACACAAGATTACACTGGCAATTAAGCAGCAGAATTGGAACCCATATCTCTTCTGATCTTCAGGTGGGCTTTTCCATCAAGCTCGGTCTTCCTCTTCTTTTTCGTTCAATCAAAGTTTTTTTTCAGAATAAATTTTCACCTGCATAGTAAAATGACATGCATTTTTAAACTATGTTTAATTGATTAATTAATTTCGTGACGGAGTAAAGCATCTTACCGAATTGTATCACAGTGGCAGATGGCGTCTACAAAAATCCCCAAATGGCATTCATTGTGTTGCGGTCCATCGTACCAGAGTATTTCCAGTAGACAACCCAAGAACTATTCTAAGATAATGCATTTAAAAGAAACAATTTATTTGATACTGGGAGGTCTGGATCTTTTGGTGAATGCTTCTCAGAGCAGCTGAGGCAGAACCTGACAGTTTAGCTAATTCTTTATAATAAGGACACTAGTGCAATCAATAAACTGTCTCCGTAATTGAGCTGCCCGCTTCTGAATTTGTCAACAATAAAAACGAATGCAATTAGAAAGTAACTGGGGAAATAATCATAGTGGCAGCTCTAACGAAGACGGAGACCCTCTTGCAAACTCGCTGTAATTAGTTTTTGTTTGCTAGGAAATCTTTTTGAACTCTGCAAAATGAGGGGCGATTTCATATCTGAATGTTACTGATGTTCCTCTGTCTGAGGCATAGAGTAATTAGGGGATAGAACCAAAAGAAATTCTTCGGGGTAAAAATAGAAATAATGAAAACTGAGAAGAGTCACTGCCATCATCCAAAACAAAAAAAAATAAAAGTTGGATAATGAAATGCAGCACATTATACGTTATTTTTCATTTTTGCTATTCTGTCATATAATGCAGGATTAGTGCAATATGCTTAATGTCCCTCATAACCCGAATCGCTGCAAGAAACAAGCCTTGGGACAATAAGTTTCTCCAAGATTTTAAAATCTCAGAAGATGTGATTTGTATGATGGTACACACTTGCCTAGTGAGGCTGCTTCTATTCCATATCCTTAGCCCAAAGAGTCTTGTTTGACACAGAAGGAATTGTTAACATTAATTTAATTTATTTATTTGTACTTTACAGTTGCAAACCACCTTTCCTACACCATCTCATTTGACCCTCCCTATAGCCCTGGAAGGTTCATATCATCATTTTATCAGATGAGGAAACTGAGACCCCAAAAAGTATTCCCACAGTCATCCAGCTAATGAGTGTCAGAGGACCTGGGTTCAAATCCCACCTCTGACATTCTATCCACTCTCTCTCTCTCTCTCTCTCTCTCTCTCTCTCTCTCTCTCTCTCTCTCTCAGTAGCATTTGCCATGGTTTCTTATGCATTGCAAACCCTCCCCAGGCCATCCAGAAGTTCCTCGAATCTTCTGAACTCTGAAATTCACCTGATAATAAGCCATAAATGGTTGACAGCATTTAGGTGCAAAATTTGCTAAAGCAATAGTGATTAGGCTTCATTACACGTAGATGTATATCTTGCCCTTGCCCCTTTTGTGGGCATCAGAATTGCCAAATTCAGGACTTAATGTGAGTCTTCATATTTACTGCACATTGGAGACCCAGGAATACTTTTATTGATAGTTTCGATGTTTTTAAAAGAGGCATTTTCTTGACTTAACAGCATCACCTCAAGGTTTTCAGAAGACTTTTTTCAGTTCATGGATTCACAGGTCTAGAGCTGGAAGGGACCCTAGTTAAAAGCCATCAGATTAGACCCCTGAGTTTTATAGAGGTGGAAATTGAGGCCCGGAAAGGTTAAGTGACTGAACAGCAGAATTGGGATTTGAATCTGCATTCTTTCATCTCAAGTTTGCCACAGTTTCCCTCGCACCATACCATTTCTTCAATTACTAAGAAGCTACAGAACCTTTTTCTTCACTTTGACAGCAATCTACAGTGATACTATGTTGTGAATCAACACCTGGAATGCTAGAATGAAAGTGGAATTTTCTTTCTCTTTCCCCTCTTACCAATGGCTGTGAAACTAACACTTTATTTTGAACTTCGTTCATACTGAAGGAAAAGGATTTATTTTGGAGGTTTTAAATTCTGACAATATTTGGAGAGTTTACCCTACCAAAGAAAAATAGAGCCCCCAAATATTGCGCTTTGGTGGTAAGAAATGCTCAGGTAGATGCTTTGAACGAGCACGTGGGCGGGCTTGAATTTGGTTGGGGAAAGGATAATCTGAGAAATAAAGTCAAGGATATTCCTTCCTCCCATCATGCTGGTACCTACATTCCAGAAAGATGACCATTAGTTAGAATGAAGAAGGTCATCTTTCTCAAAGATTTCCCTAATAAAGGCCATTGAACCTGGTAGGTCCTTTCAGTCCCGTGCACAAGGACATTTATATTCCTTCATCTCTAAATTTATGCTTCTGCAGTCTCTATGTTCCAAGTGATATGCAGCTGTGCACCATGGGGCATTGTGTGTGGTCAGCTAGGGCATAAAATCTAAACATCACCAAGATGCTTGGGACAGCAGGGTAAGCGCTGAATTTGGAGTCAGAAAACTTGGGTTCAAATCCCAGTTTTAATACTGCTTGTGTGAAGTAGGGCAAGCCGTTTCACCTGCTTGGGACTCAGGTTCCCCATCTGTAAAATTAAGGGGGATCGGAAGAAATAACCTCTAGGGACCATTACTGCTTTAAACATAACACTGATAACCTGGAACTGTGACTGACTCTGGTTGGTGGCCTTGGGGCAGGATTACACGGAATGGCTTCTCTGCTCACATAAAACTCACAAAGAGTACAAAGAACATGTGACCTAGGACTGCTGCTTCCAGGGTTTTAGCTGGACCCAAGACAGTCTCATGTGGATTGAGGCTTGCTTTTTTCCTTCACATTCAGAGGGTAGGTCCATCATTTAGATTTTCCCTGTCTCCTGTTGTGCTGCCAGCCATGGCTGATCATTGTCTGCCTGGGTGGGGGGACTATGGTGGCTCTTGATGCAATGGAGTTAGACCCCAGGTATATGCATAATGGTGACGATGATGATATAATAATATATATATATATGATATAATATATAATGATATAATATAATAAAGCTAACATTTATAGAGCATTTTAAGGTTGGCAAAGCACTTTAAGTCAAGTTTACTTATTTTATCTCATTTGATTCTCACAATGACCCTGGGGGGTAGATGCTATTATCATCCTCATTTTACAGATGACGAAATAGGTAAAAAGAAAATTTAGCGACTTGCCCAGGATCACATGGTTTAGAAGTATCTGAGGCGAGATGTGATCTGTCTTCCTGGTCTCTGGCCCAGGGCTCTATCTACTGTACCACTTACCTGCATATACTTTGTTAGCCAGGGAAGCTAGATGGTGCCATACTCCATAGAGCTCTGGGCCTGGAGCCCAGAAAACTCCTCTTCCTGAGTTCAAATCTGGCCTCAGTCACTTACTAGCTGTATGACCCTGGGCAAGTCACTTCACCTTGTTTGCCTCAGTTTCCTCATCTGTAAAATGAGCGAGGGAAGGAAATGGCAAACCCTACTCCAAGTATCTTTGTCAAGAAAACCCCAAATGGGGTCACCAAGTGTCAGACACAACTGAAAAATGCCAGAACAAAAACAGTTTGTTCTTATACATGCCTATATCACATATTTGCCAGAGTTCATAGTAAGATTAACTTGCTGACTCCATTTGAGTTTCCATTCTTGGCTCAGGGCTCATATTGGGCTCCTAATGGCTCTCTCTACCACCACCCCTGCAACCTTCATAGTGCATGGTTTACTTTATATGATGCCTGGATACATCTGTGCCAGCCACGTTGCTAACCTGTGTGCAAAGGGGAAAACCATACTTTTCTAAAAGTTTCATTTCCTCTTTACAAAGTTTGTATAGAAATGTGGCCTTATTTCTGTATAACAGATGTACACAGCAACCCAGAGTGGTAAACCAACTGTCTGAATTTTGATGTACTTAGAATTGCTGCAATTAGGTAGCTAAACCCAGATAGAAGGCCTAGAGCTCTTTGTCCCAGGAATAGTCTTTATATTGGCTTAACAAGGAGAATTTGTGACATCCTTGTCGTCAATTGAATTAGGCAGTATTACCAGTGGTCCGGTTTGCTGGCTTTTTTTTCCCTACAAGTAATTAGTTTTTTAAAAAGTCAAACAAATTCTCTTTTTCTTCACTGTGAAAGAAAGCTATTAATGCTTTGGGAGAGTTGAGTCTCACCTGGGGAAAAGGGAAAGTATATTTATTAAGTTGTTACCTGACCCATGAGCTAGCATTGGACTTCAGCAGCCATATTGCACAAGGATATGCTCCTGGGGGAATTTGCAAGGGGCAAAAAAATATTTGTTGAGAAATGTCAGTCGCCACACTTGGGAAGCCCTCTGTTCATTCCTTGCATGATAGAATCTCTGAGGCCTTTGCAATGGACATTAGGAAAGAAACAAACCACCATCTTCTATTAACTGTCAAAAGCAATATTTGTGGGAGAAATGGAAGACGTTAGTGTTACAGACCTGTCTTTTGTCTCCGGGTTCTTATCAGAGGAAAACAAAGCAATATGATATTGTTAATGGGATACTTCAAAGAGAAATATTTCTGTTAATGGGTGCTTTTTTTTCCCAGGAAAGCAATTCCTTCTGGCCACTTTGCTCTATTTTTGTGCTGGCTCCTCAGTCATTGCACAGTGCCTTTCTAAATATTCTCTTGTCTTTCTTGAGGGTCATCAGGTGCAAGGCCCTGGGCATTTTGGCTTTTGCCAGGTGAGTTTGCTCTGATATCAGTTACTTAAGCTTTAGAATCCTATCATATTAGAGCTGGAAGGGACTTTAGACTGAGCCCCAGAGAAGAGAATTGAGCAGCCTGAAGCCCCACAGTGTGTTGGTGAGGCTTGGCTCCAAATTCAAGACTTTGCTACATGACCCGAGCACTACTGCAATTCTATTTCAGTATCAATTCTTATCTAGGAGTCTCTTAGAAATCCTAGGAACCATCCATTCTCTTAGGAAATGCTGTGATATCAAGGTCAAGAATACCCTGCTCATTATGGCATCAGCTTGTCCTGAAGCAGCAGGGCACCTTGAGGAAGAGAAAGATGATATGTACTAGGCAAGTCAGACCACCACCATCACCACAACCACCATCTCCCCTTGAACCCTGATGGAGACAGTCCAGGACCCTGAACCTAAGAGCTTTGGGAATAGCAGAGTCACCCCCCCCAACCACCACTCCCACAGCCATCATCGAAGGGAAAAAAATGATTGTGGAGAGGTGGTCCACCTTCCATACCACCGCCATTAACTGCTGACCAGCTACCACCAAGAGTCAGTGGCAGCCTCCAGCCTTGCTGACTACCAGTCCTGCTCCAGCTCAGCTCTCACAGCCATCAGGGAAACAACTCCTATGGAGAAGGGGCCAATCATCCCCACCAACAAACAAACGTCTGCTACCCACATGGCAGGCAAAACAGCCTAGCTAAGGCAGCAAGCAACCCTGAGGGACAGACAAAAGGCCTGAGAAATCAAACCACCATCACCTTGCCCTCCATCTTCCCTCAGGCACTGATGGAGAGAGCCCAGGACTCTTAGCTCAGAAGCCTTGGGAAGAATAACACTCCCACCCTTGTGTCCCCAGCCCTCGATCAGGGATGGAGCCCTCGTGGAGATCCAGCCTTGGTCCGGCAGGGCCTACAGCTTCACATAAGGAAGACCCAGAAAAGCAAGTTCTTGCCCCCAAAGTCTTTGTCTCTGTCCTATGGGTCAACCTTAGAAACAGATATGATTTTATAAGTAAAAGTGACATTAAAGAAGAAGCATTACCATCTACTTTGCTAATGTACCCTAAGGACCACAGGACCTCTATAGCTGATATGCAGATGAAATCTTCATATATTTTGCACCCCCCCATTAGAATGTAAGCTCCTTGAGAGCAAAGGCTATCTGACTTTTCTGTTTATATCCCCAGAGTTTTGCACATAGTAAGTGCTTAATAAATGCTTTACTTATTCATTCAACAATTATAGGCATTTTGTATACGAGTAGGTATGCCTACCAATTTCATACTAAAAGAACACCTTTGCGGCCAGTGAGATCCAACATTTACAATCCAACAATACTGGCCTTCTTGCTCTTCCTCACATATGACATCCACTTCCAACTTCCATGTCCTTTCATTGGCTATCCTCCATGCCCAGAATGTTTTCCTTCCTCACCTCCATTTTCTGAATTCCTTGGCTTCTTTCAAAACTCAGTGTTAATATCACCTTCTGAAAGAGGTCTTCCCTATTGGTCTCCCTACCCTCCAACTAAGGGCCTTCCGTCTCAGATTACTCTTCACATTTAAATTTTATATATATATGTGTGTGTGTGTGTGTGTGTGTGTGTGTGTGTGTGTGTGTGTGTGTGTGTATATGTATATATGTGTGTATATATATATATAGTATGTACATAGTTGTTTGCATGTTGTCTCCATTTCCTACTAGAATGTGAACTCCGTGAGGGTAGGGACCATGATTTTGCCTTTCTTTGTATTGCTTACCACAGTGCCTGGTACATAGTAGTTGCTTAATGCTTGCTGACTGACTTCCTGACTCCCAAGTCCACAGGAAGGAGCTTTCTACAGACCCTCTAGATTCCAGAGTACTACTCTTAAAGCATACAAAGGACCTTGGAGTACCTAGATGCAATAGCACCTGCTGCCAAGGGAGATGAATGAGCTGCTCGAGAAGGTCAACCCAAAGAGAAAATGAGTCATTCTGTCACATTCATAGGTGACAGCGACAGATGCCCAAGCTTACAGAATGTGAGAGAAATTCCCTTGAGGTAGAGGAGTCAGGAAAATACCACATTTTCTTTGCCTTTAAAAAATGCAAATGCTATTTTAGATTTCTTACAGAAAAAATTGCTGCCTTGGGAAGATGGGAGAACTGCCTGTCTTGGTAAAGTGCTACACAAGAGTTATATTTTGTAGCATTCACTATACCCCAGGGAAGTGGAGCCAAGGATTCTGTGCTCTGTATCTGCCCCACTTCTGGCATAGTAGAAAGCAGGTCCTTTGGGATGGCAGACCAAGAACATACTTGGAAAGCTGCTTCAACAGGAATAAGTGACTGGCAAGACCAGAGAAACATAGCTTTAGGCTGGAAGGGACCCTGCTGATTGTCCAGCACATGTCATTGTTGTCCCCATTAATTTCCCTGAATCACCTCTCTGCCTAATGTAAATATAACAAGTTCTTTAGAGATCTATGGGCAATCTCCTTTTTTCTGTTATTCTCCAAAACTGCTTGGGGCCCAGATTCATGATACTCTCTATTGGCTCAGCCCCCATCCCACTGGAAACTCCTTCCTCTTAAATCTAATTGTTATTAACTCACATAGACCCTAAATCGTGGTAAAGAAAAACAGTTTTAATTGGATTAGAAAAAAGTCATGCCAATATCAAGGAACAATAGATGTATATAGTATAAATGTCAGCAAGCACAATTACTTCCCCAGGGCAAGGTTCTTCTCTCTTAACCCTGACCAAGGCCCACATGACTGGGGTACTATCAGTTTGGGGTTTACTGGTTAGGGATCTGACTCCTGTCATGGAGGAACTCTAAATCTAGAGCAAACTGATGAGGTGGGGGTAACACTTGCTCGTTCCCATTGAAACTCTGTAATCTTCATGTTCTGGAAACCATAATACTCTGTAAGAACACTGCATCTGCATAGCAGACAATGGCTTCCCAAGGACTGGAAGACCACTATCCAGATATCATTGGGAACTTTGAAGGGAGGCATCAGTGCTCCATCAGTACAGCTACAGCAGTACTCACTATCCAACTTTGAAATCTCAAAGTCTCCAAACTCCACCAAGATGAGTCTTCCCATGCTATTTTTGCCCTTCTGCTTTTTCCTCTTTTCCTTCATATTAATTCCAATGGCCAGTGATCATAGAAACCTCCTCTCACTGTGTGGATGAATACCCACAGGAAGATTCCACACTTGGTCTGCATCATCAGTTGTTATATCCCACATGTGAATAAATTCGACATCATTAGGGCCCTTTGACAGTCCCTGGACAACTAGTGTTTAGTCCCCCAGGGAAGGGGTGTCTAATTCTGTTTTAGGGAAATTGGAAGGACAATGGGGATGAGGTGAAATTTGTTATTTTTTCTGAGAAGAGAAAATGATACCGACTCTTGGATCTTAGATCAGAAGTGAAGATACAGAGAAGAAAAAAGAAAGTGTGTGTGTGTGTGTGTGTGTGTGTGTGTGTGTGTGTATGTGTGTATTTCTGGGTATTCTAAATTCCTTGGAATCACTGGTACTGAAGTCTGTAAGGTTGGGTGTGGTGTGGGATTTAAACAGGAAGAAAATCTCTAGTTTCTGTCTGCCCACCTATTTTCTAACCATTGTCCTCCTATCCCTTAGAATGTTTTTACCCTCAATCCAGATAAGTTAACTGACTCCCAGCTCTCTGGCTTCATCTCAACCAGGCCTAATGTTGTTTGGGTTGTCCTCAGCCCTACTTTTCCAGCTCTGCCTTTGTCACATTTGGTACATGTGACAAGTCATTTCTCTCTAGGGATGGAGGATTGAGCTCAGATGTGAATGCAGAGACAAACCCAAGGCTAAATCTGGGGCCCCACTCATCTACACTCGGTTTTCCCTTTTTATTGTTGACTATTTATGAGCTCCAGGGCATACAACTACATATGTTGTTGGGCCCACCCAGGAAATCCAACACAGATACAGAGATGAACCAGAAATCCCCAGGAACCCTAAACCACCATGACTATATCACTATTTTTATGGACTTCATGTCATGTACTCTTTTCTCAGTAAGCTATTAAGTATGGGAAAGGTTAAGGAATTTAGTAGTGCCGTTTTTCAGAATACCCCCTGCTTAAATATTTTCCCCAGTGCATCCCTGTTTGGGGCAGAAGCTGCTGAGAGTCATCTCTGATTCACAGCCACATTCGTGCCCCCATCCTAGCTCCTCACCCACTAACATCATTGTAACCTGACATCATTGCTGGACCTAGTGCTGACATGGACTATCTGCTACTATCTTGCCTTTCTTTTAATAAAACATAAAACTATACTCTGCTCTGATCAAACTGTATCTGGAAGTACTATAGTCAGTTCTGGCTACCACCTTTTAGAAAGGATGCATAGAGAGCAGCACCCAAGAATGGTGAAAGACCTTGAGTCCATGCACATGAGAATCATTTGAATAAAATGGAGATGTTTAGCCTGGAATGAAAAAAGGTTCAAGGAGGATATGGTGGCTGTGTTCAAGTATTTGAAATATTGTGCTGTGAAAGAGGGATTCGATTTGTTCACTTAGGTCCAGAGGGCAGAACTGGAAGCGATGGGTGGGACTTGTAAAGCCACAAATTTAGGTTTACTTTAACGAAAGCCTGCTAATAGTTCAAGCAGAGTAGGATGGGCTACCTTGGGATGTAGTCAGTTCCTCCTCACTGGAGGTTTGTGAGTAGAGGCTGAATTGCCACTTTAGTGTGTTGCGCTAGGGATTCTATTTCTGATATGGATTGGAGTCAATGGCCATTGGCGTTCCTGCCAACTTTAAAATTCTGTGATTCTGTGATGTCTTTGACTTGGCTATTAACTAAGGACGATGCTAAACTAAGGAAAACCCAGAGGAAGGAAAATAGGATGCTTAAGAATTTCGAGTCCATGCTATAAGAGAATTGGTTGAAGGAAATGGGCAGGTTTAGCCTGGAGAAGTGAACATTCAGAGCAGGTGTTATAGCTCTCTTTAAGTTGAGCTGTCATGAGGAAGAGACATTAGTCTTGTTCTGCCTGACCCTAGAGGGGAGAATAGGAGGAATGGGTGGAAGCTGCAAAGAGACAAAGGGAGGATTAAAACTCCATAGTCTGCCCCAGGAAATTGTATGTTAGTACAGATCTTCAAGCAGAGGGTGGATAAGCACACATTCTTTATCCTATCTCCCAGTGTTGTTTTGAGGATCAGATAAGATGATATTTGTAAAGCACGTAGTAGGAGCTATTTAAATGCTAAATGACGACGATGAGCAGAATAGATGGCTTGGCGAGCCATCCATTTCTAACTAATTCAGTTTCTGTAATTCTTTGACTTACCCAGTCAGTTAATTGGTTGATTGAACAAAGATGGCCAAAGCATTTGATGGCCTTTTCAGACATCATTCCAAAGCGTATTTCGTATTCTTAAGCCTAGAAGGGACAATTTTTTGTTCTTACTTCCAAGGCAAGTCAATGAGAACCTCATGATTGGGCTTTGGAAAGGTGACCTACAAAAATGGCCATTTCCTACTTCTGGAAGTAGGAATCATAGACTAACTTTTCCCTCATGACAAATTCACGGTCTTTTCTCCAAACGTATAAGGTCGAACCAGTACTTAACCTCAAAGTGATGCACTCTCTGTTTGCCACTCCTCAGTTGTTCATAGTACCAAGGAGATTTTCATT
Organism: Phalanger gymnotis; assembly: GCA_028646595.1. NCBI lineage: Eukaryota > Metazoa > Chordata > Mammalia > Diprotodontia > Phalangeridae > Phalanger > Phalanger gymnotis. The sequence continues at coordinate 23,765,903 of CM053628.1, read as the reverse complement.
ATTGTCTATTCAGTATGTACCACCTTTCAACCTTCCCATTCCTCACCATGACTGGACATTCTATCAGCTAGCTCCATTAGTTAAAGTGTAGCAAAATGAAGTTGTCAAGAACATTATGCTGCACTTAAATTAATTGGATTTTCTGCTCTGAATTGGGAACATGAGAGACATATTAGATGGAACATGCCAAAATGCTAAGGCAGCATGAGGGACGCCATCTGTCACAATATTTTTCTAGTTATTTTAATCTCCTGTTCACTTAAAATTATGTTTGCTTAGAACTTGTATTTTCATAGAGGAAGTCTATTAAAGCAGGAGGTATAACATTCATTATCCCATTCGTTCCTCCCTCTGCTCAGGAGAAGATAACCTGGATAAAAAGAATCCTTTTTGAAGGTATACATCTGAACCATCCAGTGGAGATGGCCACCAAGGGTCTTCCCTTCCCCCTTCTCCTTTCCCCCTTTGTCCTTCCCCCTTTCCCTTTTGTTCTTCCCTTCCTTCCCCTTCTCCTTCCCCTTCCCCTTCCCCTTGTAGTCTCGATGTAATGGAAAGTGTTCTGAAAGAGTCAAGTGATCTGAGTTGGAATCTTGGCTTTGCCACTTAATAAAGTAACCTCGAGTAGGTCACTTTACTTCTCTGTCGCTTGGTTTCTTCATCTGTAAAATGAAGACATTAGACTAGATGGCCTTTAAGGTCTTCTCAAACTGTGAATCTACATATTCTGCCATGCCTGCCCATGTATAAATTCCTTCATAAAAACTATTCCTTAGCCTTGTGGTTGGGACATAAATGGATCTAGATATATTTCAGAGGCATAATTCTAATAAGGGATTGTTAATCATACTACATGTTTTAACTAGGCTGGTGGTTCTCAAAACTCTTTGGTCTCAGCACCACTTTATACTCTCAAAAATAACCCCCAAGAATTTATTTTTAGACATGTTATATCTATAAATATTTACCATATTAGAAATTAAACCAGCTTAATATTATTATGGATATAATTTGACCTTGCAGACCCCCTTAAAGGGATCCCTTGATGATGATGAGAACCCCTGGACTAGACATTCACATCAGCATCACTTTGGGGAGGTTGAATTCATTACTTCATGACTAGACAATTGTTTGGAAAGCTGCTGAGTCATTTCTTTCTGCTTATGAGAGTGAGAAAGTATTCAGATGTTATTGTTTCTTGTCAGAAGAGAGACTCTATTATTGAGCTTAATTCACCTTCCCTTTGTTTACCTGAAATTCTCCAAAGCTTTCCCATGGGCCGAAATCCTTTCCCTGAGGAATATTTCAGGGAAGGTTAATACAAACTACTCTGGGGGAAGAGACAAAATGTTGACATTGTACAGGCTCCATAAATATTAAAGAATAAATAAATACGGTAATAAAGACACACTTAAGAAACATAAGCTCAGCTTCTAAAATAGAGAAAAATGCTGAAATTATGATTTGGAACTGTTCTTTGAAAAGAGTAATAACAGTTCATGTTTATATAGTAGTAAATGGTGGTTATATGCTGCTATCGTGTGCCTTGTGACAATTTAGTCTCTGAAATAGGTAGAACAAGCATTATCAGACCTATTTTATGGATGAGGAAAACTGAGGCTTACAGAGTTGAAGCAACCAGATCATAAAATGCCTGCATTGAAGGAGGCCTTAGAGAACATCTATACAAGCCCTCCCATTACAGATGAGGAAAGCGAGGTCCTAAGGGCTAAAATGACATGCCCAAGGACGCACGGCTAGCAAATGGGAGAGCAGATAATTCAACTCGGGTCTTGTGATTCCAAGTCTAGTAGACTTTTCTGGCTCTTAAAAAAGTTGTATTGATCATTGGTTTTTTGAGATCCTTTTCTTGGTGACTACTTGCAGCGTTTTTTCTTTGACCTGAAAACTCTGAATCTTTGAAATGACATTTCTTTATGTCTTTAGTTTGGGGGTTTTTGCGGGGAGAGTGGTGGCCAGTAGATGGAATCTTCCAATTTTGCCCTATGTCTCTAGGAGTTTGAAGGAGAGTGTATATAATTTCTTGAAATGGGGTATGCAGATAGAAGATTTTTGAATCATGATTTTCAAGGAGTCCAGTGATTCGTAAATTATCTCTCCTCATACTGATTTCCATTTGTTTTTGACAGTAGCATTTCACTTGATATTCTAATTTTTCTAGCCTTTTAAATTACTTCATTTTTGTTCTCGTTGTTGAGGCAATTGTGGTTAAGTGACTTGCCCAGGCTCACACAGGTAGTGAGTGTTTGAGGCTAAATTTGAACTCAGGTCCTCCTGTCTCCAGGACTGGTACACTATCCACTGGGCCGCCTAGCTGCACGTGAATTTATTTTAATGTTTCTTGTTGCCATGTTGAATTATGTTTGCCGTCTTCTGTTTTTCAGGGTATTGATTACTTGGGTAATGATGTCTACTTTTTCCTCTAAGCTGCTCATTTTCTAAGTGTTCTGATTTCATATTTCATCTCTTGTTTTAGTTCTTGTTTAATTTCTTTCAGCCCCTCTAGGAATCCTTGTATCCAATTCATTCTTTTATCTGAGGTTCTACTTGTGATTATTTTGGAGTTATTTCCTTCTTCTGGGATTTCATCTTGGTATTCTTTTAACCCATAGTATTCAAGATAGTAGGAGTTTTCTTCTCTTTGATCATGTCTATAATTTTAATTTTTGGGTTAGGATTTTATGCTAGGTCCAGGTTCTGTTCCTCCTGAGTTGTTGAATGGGCTGGTTAGGCCAAGGCTCTGTTTTCCATTGTTGTCCTATCGTGAGATGGTATTGTACGGGGACCAGGTTCTGCCCTGCTGAAGTCCAGAAGTTGCTGCCCTTTAGATCTGGACAGGAGGTTACCTCACTCCAGGCCCTGCCTTCTCTCACTGGCCCTGACCTGGGATCATAATCCTGGCCTTCAGATTGGAAGGTAGACTCCACTATTAATATCAAGCCCCATCCACTGTCTTCATTTTCAGCTTCTGACTGCCTCCTGGAGTACCTCCTTACCTTTGGTCTGATTCCCTTGTGTAATCACCAGTCTGGAAGTCCATAGCTTTACAATCAGAGCCCCTGGAGTATCCTCTTCATATATTAATACTATTTCTATTTCGGAACAGTCCTTCTAGACCATATAGTCCAACCTCCTCATTCTGGAGCAGACTTCTAGTGGGGAAGTCACTTGTCCATAGTCACACAGGGAGTAAGTAACAGAACCAGGAATTCTTCCCATGTCTTCTGACTTCAAATTCAATGTGTTCTAAGTTGAGTTGGGACTATTGCTTCTCATTGTCAGCTTTTCTTCTTGTTTGAGGTTGATTTGAATGTTCTAACCAGTCAATGATGTGACTGCACACAGACGTCTGAATTGGGAATAACTCCCACATTGATACTCAGTTACAGGAAGGATAATAAAAAAGCTACTTCTGGAGTGCCTTACTTTAAGGTAACCAGATAGGGAAAATGCGGAGCTTCAATGGACTAATTGTGTTATAGGATGCATTGCAGGAACCATTTAAATACTGAGCTCCCCTAAATACATTTTTAAAAAGGTTTGATTTACAAAATAATAGGCTTATAATGTTTGAAGGACTCATTGGTTGCATAAAATGTAACATGCCTGCACTTTTGAACTTATTGAAATCTTGCTTAAATATATTGAATATGTAAAACCTTATGTAGTCAAGATTCTCAACTGGCATTTCAAATGATTCATAACATTTTCCCTGATTCTTGGCCTAAAGAAAGGCAAATTTTCCTTCCATGAAACTTTTACAACTAAGGAAACAAGATACCTTGGTTACATTCCTCAAGAGGTGGTAGAAAAATATGGAATGGATGAAAAAGTGTGCATGTACTCTTCACCAAAAACAGCATTGAGGTTGTGGTTTCACAGGCACCAGATTGAAACTGTTAAGCTGTGTTTTCAAGAAAGACAATGGTTCTTTAATGGAAGCATATGCCATTCCTAGGCAAATTGCTTACAGTTATTACATCACCTTTGCTCTGCATGGTTAAATAGAAAAAAACTGAAATGTTATATTGGACTGAAACATGTACTTGAATCTGGTTAGCCTGCCTTGTAAAAGAATTGTGGATTTTAGAGCGGGAGGGGGCTGTGAAGATCCTCTCAATCAGCCCCCTTGTTTTACAGATGTGATGTTTTTTTTCTGGTTATTGCCAAAGAATTGCAATCTCAGACTTAGAAGGGACCCAAAGGTCATACTTGAGCAAGAGTGTTCTGGGTGGGACCTAATTCAAAATTCAGACAAGTATAGTGATTCAGTCTTGGGAATAGGATGAAATGAGATACTCATGGGCCATGTAATCTTTAACAAAAGGATGTTTACTCAATAGTAGAATGGATGCAACATTGATTCAGATGGACACAGCTCCCCTCTGCTCTATATCTCTTATGGCAGCAACACTCAATTAAAGAGGTATGTTGACTCTCCTAGCAACAGGGATTCAATCAAATGTGGGGAGATCTGACTCCTCATAGTGCGGGATTTTTATTCCTCATGTGTTCAGGAAGCCATGCCAATGATTCAAGTCCTAGGCCCCCAGACCAATCAAGTCACAAGGATGGCCTCTGACTTTTCAAAGGAAAAAAACAGCCCCCTTGCCTACACAAAAGAGCTGTTCTCCACCCCAGGGAGGATGTCTCCATTACCTCCTGAAATAGACTTTTGGATAAATCTCATTTTTAGGAAGTTTATCCTTACCTCAAGCTTAAATTTGTTTCTTTGCCATTTTCAGCCATTACATTAGTTCTCTGTGTGAGGCCAAGCAGATTAGATACCCCTTTTTCATAACAACCTTTCAAACATTTGAAGGCAACTTTATTAGGATCACCCAGAGGCTGCATTGATGTTAGAGTGGCCTTAAGAGTACTCTGGGGGGGCGGAGCCAAGATGGCAGCTGGAAAACAAGGACTTGCTTAAGTTGTCCCTCAAATTCCTCCAAACACCTGTAAAAATGGCTCTGAACAAATTATAGAGCTGCAGAACCCACAAAATAGCAGAGGGAAACAGGTCTCCAGCCCATGAGAGCCTGGATGGTCACGGGGAAGGGTCTATCACATAGCGCTGAGAGCAGAGGGCAGCCCAGCATG
>CM053628.1:23737136-23760285 GCA_028646595.1 Phalanger gymnotis | reverse complement strand
GAGTTGAAAAGACTCGTAGAGGCCACCTAGTCTCACCTCCTCCTTTCACAGAGGAGAAGCCACCAGGTTTGCCCAAGGTTACACAGATAGTAAGTGGCAATATCTGGAGTTTTAATCCAGGTCTGTCAGAATCAATGCACTTTTCACAATACCACAATCAGAGCCTTATCTATGGTGAGGCAAACAATTTTGGTCCAGGGCACCAAAACTCTGACAGCATTAATAGAAATCTCAGTCCTTCATCAGCTAGAAACAACTGACAAAGAATAATCTAGTGACCTTCATCAGCTAGAAACAACTGAACTTAGGATCTAGTGACAGAGAATAATAAGCTAAAATCTCCTAACCACGGAACAGTGTTTTGGGGTTTCGTCTACCCTGTTCCCATGCCAACTGAATTTGCCTTAAAAACTGATGTGAGAGTGTATTTTGCATCACTTGCCCAAATTTGCTCCTTATAGTCCTGAGCTCTACGACACTACAGCACAAAGCAAAATGATAGGGTTCTGTCTTTCTGGAAAAGGGAAAACACCCTTGATTCCTCTCAATGTGAAAACTGGCCTTTTGCACTGGCTAGTACAGTACATTCAACATGAGGATTTGGCACGGCTCTGTTGCAGGATACAAGCTGTTTTCTGTATAAGGGCTATTACTGCAAACGCAAGAAAAATAAATTAAAATGCCAAATAAAGGAAGATATTAGAACCTCTGTGGAGCCATCTTTAAGAAATTCAATATTCTAAGATATTTTAGTTCCCCTGTATCATTTATTATCCAGACAAAGCAATATACAGGAAACATCTGAAGCATAATTTGTATGCTAATTATCTTATAGATATTCAAGGCTTTATCATGTTTATTTTTATCCTATTTCTTGAGGGCTACATTTTGATTCTTCTCCCCCAAATGGGATCAAAACACAAGTAGCCTTAAAAAGTTTGTCCATATTCTCCAAAAGCACGGTATCAGGTAAACAAATCTTCTCGTTACTAGCTATTACCCCGGACAAGTCCACTCCCCTCTTTGGGCCTCAGTGGTCTCATCTGCAAAATGAAGGCTAGATGGTCCCTTCCAGCTCTGTTCTTCTATGATCTATATATCTACTAAAAGTCAACTCCTTGAGAGCAGAGACAGCTTCTTTTTAAAATTTAGTTTTTATTGATGTTTTTTGTTATTACATCAGACATTTCTGGATATATTCACCTCTCCCCCAACACACATACACACACACACACACACACACACACATGCCTGCCTGGTGAGCTTTTCCTGGTAACAAACGATTAAAAACTAACTATAAATGCATATGAAAATGAATGCAACACTCCAGACTCGTAGCCTACCACCTCTCCATGGAAAGCATTTCATCTCCAGAGCCAAAACTTCTAATTGAGAGATACTTTTTACCTTTGTATTCCCATTAAAAATATATATAGTCATACAAAACAAGTTTCTGCATTAGCTATGTTTCTCCCCTCAAAAAAAGTGAGAAAAGGAAAGAAAGAGAGAGAAATGAAGAAAGGGAGAGAGAGAGAGAGAGAGAGAGAGAGAGAGAGAGAGAGAGAGAGAAGGAAGAAAGGAAGGAGGGAAGGAAGAAGAAGGAAGAAAGAAACAAAGAAAGAAAGAAAGAAAGAGAAAGAAAGAATGAATGAATGAATGACAAACAAACAAACAGAAAGAAAGAAAGAAACAAAGAAAGTTTCAGTCTGTACTCTTTGAGTCCATCCACTCTCTATCTGGAGGTGGAGAGCATGTTTCATCATGAGTCCTTTGGAACTGTGGTGGTCCATTGTGCTGATCAGAGTTCCTAAGCCTTTAAAAGTTGATTACCTTTTTAAGATATTTCTGTTACTGTTTAAATTGTTCTCCTGGTTCTGCTCACTTCACTTTGCATCAGTTCATATAGGCCTCCCCAGGTTTCTCTGAACCATCTCCTTCATCATTTCTCACAGTACAATAGTATTCCATCATATTCACATGCCATAATTTGTTCAGCCATTCCTAAATGATGGGCATCCCCTCGCTTTCCAATTTTTACCATCACAAAAAGAGCCAGTCTTCAGGGCATGAAGTAGAACCACAAAGTTGCTTTAATAAGTGTCTCTCCATTAGCAATTTAGAGCATTTTTTCATATGGTTGTTCAAACCATATGGTTCTTCCTTTAAAACTTGCCTTTTCATATCCTTTGACCATTTATCTACTAGGGAATGGCTCTTAATCTTATAAATTTGAATCATTTCCTAAAATATCTTAGAAATGAGACTATCATCAGAAAAACTTTTTGCAAAGATTTTCTTCAAGTTACCTGTCTTCTAATTTTTACTACATTAGATTTGTTTGAATGAAAATTTGTTTAATTTTATATAATCAAAACCGTGCATTTTATCTCGTGTGATCCTTTTTATCATTTGTTTAGTCATGAACTCTTCACGTATGCAGAGATTTGAGAGGTAATTTCTTCTTCTGTTATTTATAATGTGATTTTAAAAAAATTTTTGACTCATCTGTCCATTTGGAGCTTATCTTGCTCTGTGGTGGGAGTTGTTGGTCTTTCTAAACCTAATCTCTGCGAGAGTGCTATCTAGTTTTCCCAGCAGTTTTTGTCAAATAGTGAATCTCTTCCTCTAGCAACTGTGGTCTTTGGGCTTATCAAACACTAAGCCACTGTGTTTGTTTACTTCTTTATGTACATAACTAATCCCTTCCACTGATCAACCAGTTTTTTTTTTCTTTTTAACTAACTTTCAGATATCTCAAACTAGATGTCCAATAAGACATCTTAAACTTAATACATCTAAAACAGAACTCATTTTTTTCTCTTAAACTCTCCCCCTTCCTACCTACCCAAATAATGTAGAAAGCACCATCATCTTCCCAATCACTGAGGCTCACAATCTTGCAGTCATCCTGGACTCCTCCCTACCTCTCATCCCCACCCCCTACCCTGCAATGCAATCTTTTGCCAAGATCTGTGGATTTAACCTTGACAACATCTTTCAAATATGCTCTCTTCTCTCTATGTACACTGCCACCACTCTAGTGCAGGCCCCTGTCACCACATCCCTAGATTATTTCACTAGCCTTTGGGTGGGCCTGCCTGCCTCAAGTCTCTCCCCACTTCAATTCATCCTCCATTCAGCCATTACAGTGATTTTCCTAAAGCACAGGTCAGATCATGTCACCTACCCAATGAATTCCAGTGCCTCTCCATTGTCTCCAGAAGCAAATACAAAATGTTCTGTTTAGCATTCAAAATCCTTTATAGTGTAGCCTCCTATTTTTCAAGTCTTCTTAAACTTTAGTCCCTGACATGCACCCTTCTATCCAATGACACTGGCCTCCTGACTCTTCCATGAACATGATACTACATCTCTTGGCTCTAGACATTCTTTCTGGCTGTCCCCCATGCTTAGAATACACTCCTTCCTCTGCTCTGACTCCTGACCTCCCCAGCTTCCTTTAAGTCCCACCTAAAATCTTCTCTTCTCCAGGAAGCTTTAATTCCTATTTATCATGCATATAGCTTGCTTTGTATATATTTCTATGAAAAATGTCTCCACCATTAGATTGCAAGGTTCTTGAGAACCAGGACTGTCTTTTGTTTCTTTTTGTGTCTCTAGCATTGAGCACAGTGCCTGGCACATAGTAGGCATTTAAGAAATGTTTGTTGATTGACAGATTATTTAGTTGGAGATATTTAATTTGTTGTGTTCAAGTTTTTTTTTTTATTGCGTGCCTGATTCAATGATTTATTCTTTCTCTCTTCCAAGCTTTTAGAGATATAATTTTTTTCCTCGGAACTGCCTTGGCTGCATTCCATAAACTTTGGTAATATTGTCTCAATATTGTCATTTTCTTTGATAGTAGATTATATTGTTTCTATATTCTTTTACTCTTCAGCACTCTATAATTACGCTATTTGTTCTCCAGTTACTTTTAAATTCTTTCTTTAAGGGCCCTTTATTGAATATAAATTATGATCAGTAAATTACATTGTTAATATATCTGCTACTCTACCTTTTTGTGAAGTTTTTATGTTCCAATACATGGTCAATTTTTGCAAAGAGTAGCTGCATGGCACAGCTGGGCCTAGAATCAGGAAAAGTCTCAGTTCAAATTCTGCTGACCTTGGGAAAGTCATATAATCGTTACTTGCCTCAATTTCCTCAACCGCAAAATGAGGATTAAAAATAGCACCTATAAAGTAAAAAAAAAAAATTTAAAAGATAATGTAAAAAATAAATAATATTTTTTAAATCCTGTATTCCATTAAAAGGTTAGTTTCTTTCCTATAGGATTATACTTGGTTTTGCCTGATAGGTTATCTTTGGTTGTAAACCTTTATCTTTTGTCTTTTGGAACATCATATTCCAGGTTCTTCTCTTCTTTACGGTAGCAGAAATTGAGTGGTTTGGGCAGGGCTTACGGGGTCCTGAGAACAGTGAACAGACTAGACCTCTCCTTCAAAGGACTCTAGGGCCTTCTCTTGTCATAGGGCTCTAGGACCACTCCCTGTTGTAGGCTCTGTCTGGTGTCCTTTCCCTCTGCTGCTAGGCTCAGGGGCTACTACCGTGGTAGGCACCTACCACCATAAGGGCTACCTTGTAGGGACCACTCAGGCTGGATTTTACCCAAGGTCTTTCTCTCAAAGCATGGATGGGGCTCTAGGAACCCAGCCCAGAAGGCCTTGAGGCCATTCTCTCAGCTAGGTTAGTCATGGATTAGGGCCCTTTGGTTCTGTTTCTGGAGTGCTCTGCTGGACCTACCCAGAATACCCTGCAGCTGCTCCCTTGTTCACCAGCCACTATGGGCCTCATAGCGAAAGGAATGTTGAGACAGCCACCTGTGTTCAGCCCTCTATGCCGCCTGGGCTCTCAACCTGTCCCATTGGGATCTCCCTGGGTCCCTCTGAGGATTTCAGGGTTGGGTAGGGAAATCTAGAAGGGATCCTTTCAATCTCTTAGTAGAGTGGTACATTTCCCCATTGCAGTATTACAGGAGATCTGAGATCTGGGATTCTAACATCCTAACGCTAGTTTAAGGACTATAATGGATACCTTAGTGGCTGTCTGAACGTCCTAGTCAGCACCATTTGTAGCAGCCTAAGTATCATTCACTCATTCCTTCAGCAAATACTCTCTGAGTGTCTCTGTACAAGACACTGTACTATGTAGTGTGAAGGATATGAAGGAGAAGAAAACATAGCACTGCCTTCAGGGATCTTACAGTCTAACCAGGGGTAACATGTATACACATACATAACCATAATCCAAGGGTGAATGATATAAATGCCATAAGAGAAATATAAAATGCATATAAGATGCAGAGAAGGGATAAATCTTCTAACTGGTAGAGGGAGTTTCCTCATCTGGGAATTACTAACATCAATGTTTAGTTTGAAAGAGAAGGCAGGACTGCAAGTATTGGAAGGGCTGTCCTGTGCATGAGGAACCACACTTGGTCTGCATAGCTCCAGAAAGCACAACTAGGAACAAATGGTACAAGTTTCAAGGGGGAAGCTTTTGGCTACAAGTAAGGAAAGATTGGCCAACAATTCAAGCTGGGCTGCCTGAGGAGGTGTGATGTCTCCCATCACTGGAACTTCTCAGGGAAGGCTGATGATCGCTGATCATTACTATAGAGAAGCTTCCTATTCATGTATGAGTTAGACTACATGACCTCTGAGGACCCTTACTATTCTGGGATTCTCTGCTTTCCAACTTGGGGAAGGTTGAGGAAGGCCTCATGTGGCAGGTGGCATTTGAGTTTGCCCTTCTAGGATAGGGAGGATTTGGGCAAGTGCGGAAGCAGGGAGAGGGCAGAGAGAAGAGTATGAACAAAAGCAAGGAAGTGGCAAGGAATGGGGCATCTTCAAGGAAAGGTCAGAAGTCTTATTCATATAATAGAGTAGCTGAAGAAAAGCCTGGAAAGGTGGGTTAAGGCCAAATCATATGGAGGATAGAAATGATTTGGGAGAGACAAGAGGCAAGATGACCAATCAGAAGACAATTGTAATAGTCCTTATGAAAGGTGATGAGGACATGAACTAGGGTGACAGCAATGCAAGTTGGAAAGAAAGGGGAGACACAACAGCCATTGCAGAGGCTAACCTGACAGGACTTGATGACTGATTGAATGTTAGTAGTGAGGGAGACGGATGGTTCCAGATTTTCCAGACTGGTTGATGAGGGCAGCTAGGTTACACTGTGTGTAGAGGAGTAATGGGTCTGAAGTCAGGAAGACCTGAATTCAAATTTAGCCTCAAACGCTTCCAAGCTATGTGACCTCTTGCAAGTCACTTAACTTCCCTTTGCCTCAGTTTCCTCATTTGCAAAATAGAGATCATAACGGCACCTACGTCCCATGGTTGTTGTGACGATCATATAAGAGAATATAAGTGAAGAGTTTAGCACAGTGCCTGGCACATAGTAGGTGCTATACAAAGGCCAGCTCTTATTATGAGGAGGATGGTATCTGGAACAGAAACAGGGAAGATTACTGAACAACGGTACATTTAATTGGGCTCATGTAGAACTTGAAGTATTGGCAGGATAGTCACATGGAGATATCTGAGAGGGAGGCGGAAATATGGCACAAAAGTTCTGCAGAGATGTCAGTGCTGAAAATACGGATTCAGAAGCCATAATCATGGGGCACGATTACAATTACTGAGGAAGAGAAAGAAAAGAAGAAGGTCGAGGGCAGATCTTGACTCACATTAAAAGAAAAAATCTGATAAGCATAGTTTATATTCATGTCAAAATCACAGAAGGTACTTTGAAAGATATAACAAGGAAATTTTTTTCAGTGACCTTGTAATTCCTGATAAATAGAAAAGCATAAAACAGGGAGATGGATGTTTCCCCAAGAGGTCTGCCGCTGTCATGGAGGACGCCTAGTGAGAAGCCCAAATAAGAGAACCTTCCCCGATGAGGCCCTTCAGATGCCCCTGTTTACAGATGAGATCTTGCTTACTGCATCCAATCCTAGAACGCTGTAGACACTCCGGAGATTGATAATCACTCAAAAGATATCAACCTAATGATCCCTAGAGGAAAATCATGTAGATGAGAAATGCCTGTTGTGCTAACTATGATGCTCAGGTGGATGGGCAACCCTTAGAGCTCATCCATCATCATATCTATGTTGGACAGGCAATGAAAATGGATGGAAATGAGCCCCAAATTGAACATCGGGAGCAGAGTCAGCTGGACTGCTTTCAGGAAATTGCACGTTTCTTGTACTGTCCTAAGTTTCTCCCTGAAATAAAGGCTTGTCCTTCTCCACACAACTACTCTTCTGAGAAGGATGGTGTATGACTTTGAATCACAGAACGCTGCATTCTCCCCAAGAAATGAAGTTGAGGATTCTCCAAAAGGCAGTGATGAGGCAAGAAAACGGTGAGCGTGAACTGGCTACAACCCATTATATATGAAGAAAGTCTAGGAGAAGCAGAGTAAAGTGTGTCATCAGAGAAGTGCATGACCAGAAAAAAAAAGACAGACTGGTCATATGACAACAATCAGGGATAACTAATAGACAGACGTGTTTGATTTGTATCCGCACGATATCATAGGGGAAGGTCCCCAGCCTGTGTGTGGTGTGAATACCTTATGGTGGATTTACAAGAAGACAAAGAAGAGGCACACAGGATGGACAAGAATAGATGGATTGTAAGCCGCAGCGTTGGAGGGAATACTCTCGCTGATGAGGTCACAGAACTATGTGAATATTTGAACATAAACTATATTTCAATGGATCTGTACTCTCATCAATTTTTATATACAGACTACAATCTGTCCATACCTGCCCATCCTGTGCAACTTTTGTTCATATCCTAAGTTCACTACAGGGGCGTCATCCAATGTGCTAGGGTGCTTCTCCACTTTTTCTTGATATCCTAAGGGGATCAATGAAGCATACAGCCTGTCCGTTGTTTATCCCTCACTTTTGCTATTTGACCAGCCCATCTAATTTTTCACCCAAATATTTCTTTGATGGCATCACATATGGCAAGTTCCTCCAGATGTTCCTGTTTGTGGATGACTGATTACATCAAGCCATCAAACATTGTAGAATCTCCTAGATGAGCTCTGTAACCATTTCAAGAGAATTTAACCTAACCACCCAAGCAGGAAAAATCAAGTGGATGAAGAATGCGTATTGTCCAGAGTATGATGCACGTGTATAAACACACACACACACACACACACATACATACACACACACCCCAAGTAACATATATAAAGTGCATTGCAAACCGTAAAGTGCTATACAAATGGTATTTTGTGTGTATGTATCTTGGACAAGATACCACAAATAGACAGTGAAATGGACCCGGAACTAAACAAGAAGAGAGTAGGTTGGATTTCCTTTGAAAAACTGCAAAATTCTCATAATAATCCTAAACTTTCCCCTGAAACAAAGGCCCATTTTTTAACACCAATATTCTATTGTTATTGTTATATAGCCATGAGTCATCAAACAGGATAGTCTCCAAAGAATCGAAAACAAGTATTACCCGAATGATAATGAAGAGGTGCATGATGGGTGTGAGTAGGCTGCAAAACATTACAAACAAGGAATTACAAAGAAAAAATGGTGTAAAGGCCAGGTTATACACTCAGGTTTTTTTTTCCTTGATGGAGGAGAAGGCTGTGTTTCTTTTGTACATGATAATCTAACTATATGCTTCCATTTCCTAATTACATCCCTCCTTTATACAATTAAGGCTCCAGGATGTGGTTAATGTCTACCATCTGACATATCTTCCATTTGATGTCTGCCTTCTGAGGTAAGAATCCAATGCTAACTTCATCAGCCCATTTCTTTCCTTTGTTGTTTGTTACTATGGCAAAACAGAATAATAAACCTGAGATTTTTACATTCCAAGAACTGCCAAACAGTTGGGATGGATAGCAAATATATTTGAATGATCTGTCTTTGAAGACTAAAAATGTAGTTGTGGTATTCAGTTTAATAATACACTAACTACCCCCTCTCCCTCTGAACCCTCCAATAGTTCAATAGCTGATGTTTCAATGACTATCCCGCTAATAACAGACTGAAAAGCCAAAACCCAAAGGAAGTTACCTTAGAGTCTGAGACAGTTCTGCCTATGAAGCAATCCACAAGTGGGTTTTAACAGAATTCCCAATCCCTGAAGGAATGATTAGCCAGACATCCTCTAGGTTATGAGATAAGTGGAGATGAGAAAATCCACAATACCCCAGACAGTGGGTAGTATCAATTATTCCACAATGGACTGCCCTGCCCTATCCTTAATTTACAAATTTAATTCCAACCCTTTACTCTGACCCAAACCCTAACCCAATACTCTAATCTAGCCCAAGACTACACAATACAGATGGGACTTTGGACAGGATTTTAAGTCTGGATAATTAGAATTCTCCTACAAATTCATGGACCAGGAAAACAAATAGTATAAACTAGACTTTTTTGCTTCTTAGTAAAGTCTGAGAGTCCATGGTTACAAAAGGCCTGGTTCCAAAAGATAGGCCTACGTCTCCCGGTCCCCCACCCAACAAACCCCAACCCTACCCTGTTTTCATTCCTTTTTAATTCTTGAAAATAAAACTTCTTTTCACAGGACCATCAATTTAGAACCATAAGGGAATTCCACAAATGAAAATCATAAATTTTGAGCCAGAAGACAACTGAGAAGTCATCTGAGCCAACACAGTTTTAAGGAGGAAGAAATGGAGATTTAGGAAAATTAAGTGATTTATCCAAGGTTAGGTATGTGGCAGAGTCAGGATCTGAACCCAGGTCATCCTATCAGAAATTCAACACTTATTGAGCTATATGTTAATCAAATTGGAGATTGTCAACAAACCCTGCCCATTATTCACACCACTTTGTTCACTCCATCTTGTTCCAGGGCAAAATTTGGCATCTGGTCTGTGTAAATGCCTGTGTCCTATCTGAAGAGCCAAAGTGTTAGGCCCTGCCCATGGTGCAAGTTGCAGAGCCTGCTTTGTGTTATGTGGAAGCTTTCCCACCAGAAGGATGGTTGGCTTCTTAGGGCCTTGGGGAAAATCTCAAAAGCACAGCAAGCTTTTTCCCTGGAAAGAAGACCCCAGGATCAACATATAATTAAGTTGTGTTTGCAGTTCCTTGAACTCTTGTCCCTAATGCCAATTATGCTGTCTCCATGAAACTAGATCTGATAGGGCCTTTGGAACTTCCAAGCCAGCAGGAAGGCCAGTGCTTTCACACACTGAGGTTTCTTCCTCACTTATAACTGTCATAAATAACTTTAGTCAGCAAGTGAACCAGAAGCAACCAATATTCACAAATTCCGCATTTCAGTTACTTGGATACTTGAGATATCTCACTTGGCATTTATTTGGTATATATCCTGTACTTACTTATCTATGAACAGGTAATTCCCTACTTATCTCCCCCTCCCTGAATCTAAGCTCGTTGAGGGCAGGAGCTCTCTCCCTTTTATATCCCCAGTGCCTGGCACAGAGTGTGCATTTCAGAAATGCTTACTGATTGAAAAAATTCCTCAGATTGCTTTACTCATATGTTCCAAAATCTTCAGGGGTTCTCCACTGCCCTTGAAGCAAATGACATTTAAGGTCTTTGATACGGACTTCAAGGCTTTCCAGTACATGGCCCCAGTATAGCCTTTCTAGTCTACTATTCCCCTTCTAAACTAAACTACTTATTGCCTCTAGAACACATTCTGCTCTTCCCCACATCTTTGCCTTTTTTCCCCATTGCTCTTTACACCCGGAAAGCCCTTTCCCTCATACCCATTTCATCTAGCCATCTTTCAAAGCTCAGCTCAAGTAACATTAGTAGTAGTAGTAGTAGTAGTAGTAGTAGTAGTAGTAGTAGTAGTAGTAGTAATTTATATGCCACCTTAAGGTTTGCAACATTGCAAGGTAAATGTTAGAATACTATGATATCCCCTTAATAGCTAAGGAAACCAAGGCTCACAGGGTTAAATGACTTGCCCACAGGCACACAGCTAGTAAGTGCCAAAACTAGAACTTAAACCTCGGCCTTCTAACTCCAAATCCAGCATTCTTTCTGCTGCACAGCCTCTCTGGGAATGATTCTGCATTTATGCCATTTTGCTTTGTTATTTGTGTTTATTACTATTATTTGTATCCATATTTCTTCTCCCCATGGGAATATAAGCTTTGTCCTTGATGTCAGGGATTATATCTCATATAAAAAGTCTTGAACGCAAGGTTAGGGTTGTGTAGTGGATGTATGCTAAAATAAACTGAACTTCATACCTGGAGGCAGAGTGAGGGTAGATGATATATTTGGGAAGAGGCAGACCTTTTGGCTCCACTTGAATCACATCATATTGGCGGCTATATATTTGGCTCACTTGGGGAGCGGGGCCAGTCCTAGAGAGAGAAAATGGAGGGAGGATCAAGGAAGAGAAATGAACGGCAGCAAAATTAGCAATCAACTAAATCGAACAGGAGCAAAAGCAGTAACACAAAGGGGGGAAATGCAGAGAAAAGACATGAATCCACCATTTTCAGAGGGGACTTAATTTATACACAGGCAAAATACATTTTAGTGCATAGATGGCACATTAATGTTTTCAGAATAATTTCCAGCAAATATATTGACTCTTAAGATTTTGCTTCCCACTGAAGCTTTGTTTCCAAAATTCTTGACCTAAATTCCTAGACTGCTTTCACCCCTCCACACCCACAAAAGAAGCCAGAGGAAAGGTGAAAATACCATCATTTTCCTTCTGCTCATAATAGACCTTTAAGAAACTCTTTTGGAAAATGTGGCTTAAATAAGTCAGCTACAATATAAAAGTACAGATTCCAAAATCTTTTCTAGTTTGAATGGAATAAAAAGAAGGATTAGATAATTAGAAATCAGAACAGCACTACCAGCATCTAAGAAAAGTTAGAACCTGGGATGACAGATTTAGAGCTGAAAAAGGCCTGTCATTTTACAGATGAGGAAACAGAATCAAAAAAGTTAAAAACTTGCCCAAAATCACACAGTGAGTAAATAGTGGACAGGGGACTTGAACTCAGGCTATAGGAACACAGAGCTAAAAGGAACCTCAGAGTCCATATATAGAGTCCAATCCACTCATTTTATAGATGAAGAAACTAAGGCCTGGGGAAATTAAGTAACTTGGGCAAGATCACATAGGTAGAAACTGTCAGAGGTAGGATTTGAACCCATAGCTTCTGACTGCAAATCTACCACCCTTTCCACTATAAAACAGATTTCAAACTAGTGGAGAACATCTAATCCAGTTCCTTCCTTTGAGAAGTGATAAAACTAGGGCCTAGGGAGCTTAAGTCACTTGCCCAAGATCTCACAGGTAGTAAACATCAAGGGGCAGCTAGGTGGCGCCATAGTACACAGAGTACTGGGCCTGGAGTCAGGAAGACTCATCTTCCTGAATTCAAATCTGGCCTCAGTTACTAGCTGTGTGATGCTGGCCAAGTCATTTCACTGTTTGCCTCAGTTTCTTCAGCTGTAAAACGAGCAGAAGAAAGAAATGGCAAACCTTTCTAATATCTTTAATAAGAAAACCCCAAATAGGGTCATAAAGAGTACGACATGACTGAAATAAATGAAAAAAAGTATAGTAGGCATATGCTTCTCATCCTGGATTCCTGTCTGGCAAAGATATTCTATAGAAAAACATTCTGAGGAAGACAGCACCATATAAGACAGTGATAAAATCCCCAAGTGTGTCCCACAAAGGCACGACTACAACTCTTCCATCTGAACCCCCTTCTAGGTACAAAACACTTCACTCGACATGAGATTAGAGCTGACCATTCAGCTCTGATTCTCTGTTCTTGATGGCACTAAGGCCCTCCTGGCTGGCCCAAAACACTGCATTGTCCAAAATCTGGAATTTAGGGGCTCAAGGTGACCCTGCAAATGGTAAAATTATTAGATATATATATATATTTATATATATATATACACACACATACACACATATATACATTTGCAGTTGTTTTGCAGTCATTTTAGTTTTGTCTGACTCTTGCAGTTTAGGGTTTTCTTGGCAGAGATACTGGAGTGGTTTGCCATTTCCTTCTCCATCCAGCTCATTTTACAGATGAGGAACCGAGATAAACAAAGGTTTAGTGACTTGCCCAGAGTCACACAGCTAGTGAGTATCTGAGGCCAGGTTTGAATGGAGGTCTTCCTGACTCCAAGGCCAGTGCTCTGTCCACTGCAGTACCACCTAGCTGCCCACACTGCAGTATCCCTCACCTAAAACTAGGTGGACATCACGTGGTGATTCCCTGCATTTCTAGATTAGCTAAGATCCTGACCTACTAGACCTCTATATCCTATTTCACCTCTACTAGACTTAGCCCACTGGTTTCCACCTATTTCCTCCTAATGCCTGCATCAGGGCCCAGCTCTACCAGGGATGGGAACAAGCTCAGCCACAGCACAATCTACTAAGCAGCTGCCTAGCTGAATATGAGGCAGTTCTTCACCATTCAGCTGTAGAAAAGCACAGCCACAGGACTTTGCATAAAGTGAGAAGAACCAAGAGAACGACTTATAAAATGACTACAATAATGTAAAGGAAAACACAGAACTCTGCCCGATGAAAGGATCAATCTGGACTTGACAAGGCTGAGAACGAAGCCTGCTTCCTCCTCTTGGCACAGAGGCACAGAAAGAGATAGACATTTTCAGCCACAGCCAATGGGTGAATGTGTTGTGCTTGACTCTAACCACTGGTTACAAGGCAGGACTTATATTTGGGTAGAGGGAGAGAAGAGTCTTGGGTGGGGGGGCGGAGTAGAAGGGGAGATGATAGAGATAAGGACTGCATTGCAATTTCATTGGTATAGGGGGAGCTCTCAGATGACTCTCCCTCTACCAAATACAGGTGTGTTCTCTACAACTTACAGTCTCATAGAGTTAGCCAGAGCATTGAGGAAGTGAAATGACTTGCCTAAGGTCTCCCAGCCAGAATGTTTCAGAGGCAAGACTTGAACCCTAGCCTTCCTGACTTCGAGGCCGGCTCTCTATTCATTATGCCATGCTGCCTCTCAAAAAAGAAAAAAATGAAAGAGAAAAAAAGAAAAGAACATCAAAAAAAAATTTTGAATATGTGAGTGTGGGAGGAAATTCAGCAGGGGACTCTGATAAGCAAGACAGTTTTATTATTATCATCTTAAGTTTAACATATACTTTAAAACAAATCAGATGTAACAAAAAATTCTATGCACAATTCCCAATTTGGTGTTAAGTAGAAACGTGGGAGACATTCAACTCTTGTATTTATACCTCTTGTCATTTGAAATAAACGAAACCGACCAATCACATGATTGTGGGACTCCATAGCCAACCCAGAGGGACACACTCGAATCATTCATATTGCTGACCAACAAACTGTTCACACACAAAGTAGGTACAAGGAGAATATAGCCAGGGCTGCAGCTAGCCTCTGCTCTATTCCAGCATGCTCTCTCCCTCTCTCCCTCCCTTCCTTACTCTCTCTCCCATATGGCAGCTAGCTCAAATATATTCAGGGATGTGCTGGTAAATGTTTTAGCAACTGGCTCATTGAAAAAAAATGTATACATGACATACCTTGAAGTTTAATTAGCATCATTAACATTTTCTCTACACCTTTCTTAAATCTAGACCAGGGGTGGGGAATCTCTGGCCTCAAGGCCACATGTGGCCCTCTAGGTCCTCAAGTATGGCCCTTTGACACAATCCAAACTCCACAGAACAAGTTTGTTTTGTGGCCTTGAGGCCGCAGGTCCCCCACCTCTGGTCTAGACAATGAATGAAACAATAAATCAAGCATTTACTGATTTTCAAGGTATAAATGCTCACACTGGAAACAACAATCAGCTGGAGCCAGCTGCACACCACTGAATATACCAGCACTGTCTCCAGCATTTTTCCTGATTGTACTCTGTCCCTTTTGTAGCTTCAATGAGACCTGATATTGCCAGGTGGGGTCAAGTACCTTATCTACTTTATAGATAGATAGATAGATAGATAGATAGATAGATAGATAGATAGATAGATAGATAGATAGATAGAGATAGATAGTGCTAGACTTCATCTACATTCCTTTCACCCTCCCCCCTTCTTCCATATTAATACCACCAATCTCCAAAACAAAGTGATACTTTGCTAGAATTTGACTTCACTGATACACAAGCATCATTATCTAGATAAAAAAAATAACTGAAGTTTTCCCCACATGAAAATGTGTATAGAAAATGTTGGACCATTTACCATGGTATAAAGCATATCACTTTAGGATTTCAGGCAAATTTATGTTTCAGACCCTAATCAAGCTCACCTCCTCCAAGTAGCCTTCCTTCCCTCATCCTGAGCAACCAAAACAGGGACCTACCCATAATGCTCTCTGTTTAATTATACCAGACATCATATGGTCTAAATTGTGTAGCATAAATATAGCTAACATCCCAGCTCCCCTGTGCTTTACAATTCAACATCAGGCATCCCCTGAGGTAAAACACACACTGCTCAGAGATTTAAGCAAACTTGGAATGCTCTTCATATCCTTCTACTCTGGTCAATAATGCCTCAGGCAGACAACCTAATTAACGCCACTCTAACCCTGCTCACTATTTTTAGTATAGCACCTTTTCAGCATTTATATTCACTCAACAAACATTAAGGAAGTACCTGTTAGAAAACCAAGGGCAGCTAGGTGGCGCTACAGTAGATAGGGAGCTGGGCCTGGAGTCAGGAGGAGTTGAGTTCAAACGCTTAGTAGCTGTGTGAACCTGGGCAAGTCACTTCACCCTGTTTGCCTCAGTTTCCTCATCATCAAATGAGCTGGAGAAGGACATGGCAAACCACTCCAGTATCTTGGCCAAGAAAACCCCAAATAGGGTCATGAAGAGTCAGGCAGGACCGAAACAACCGAACAACAACAAAAAGAAATCCATAGTCACAAGGAACTATCTATCCCTGTTTATTGTATACAGGCACATTTCAACTTGTCCCTGGAAACCTTGGCATTCAGACTTGACTATCAGAAACAAAGCTACAAGAATTGATGTGTGTAGACATTGTGGCACAAGCCTACTCAGTGAAGCTGAGGCTGGTGGATGGCGTGAGTTCAGGGGTTCTAAGCAATGGCAGGGCTAATACTGATCAGGCACACACACTAACTCTGACAGCAATGTGATGAGTACCTAGGAGCCAAGAGCCAGCAGGCAGGCTAAGGGAGAGGCAAACCAGCCCAAGTCAGAAATGGAGCTAAAACTTCAATGCAAATTGACATTAGGGCTGGGCCTGTGAATGGCCACTGCACTGCCAGCCTGAGAAGGCTAGGGAGACCCAGGCTCAAACAATGACAACAGCAATAAAGTGGCAGTGTTGTAGAGAGGAGAGAAGAACAGAGGATCTAAGTCAGAAGATTGAAATTCAAGTCCTAGAACACATTCATTTTGTGACTGTGGACAAGTCATAAGCACCTTTAGTCTCATTTTCCTTTCTATAAAGTAGAAATATTTGTACCACCTGCAGGGTTGTTTTAAGGAAAATGTTTTATAAACTGTAAAGTTCCATCGAGACATAAAGGATTCTATTACTTGCTTTGTTGACATTGTAAACTCCCTCTCCTTACTCCCTATTCAGCTTTCAGAGAATGCTTCTGGAAGCTAAACATGTGATGAGTTCCCTTATTAGAAACTATAATACTCCTAAGAAAAATCACTTCTCTTTCAGGAAACCAAAAGCTAAGCTAAAGCTCAGGGTGACATTTTGTAATGGTTTCAGTGACTCTTCTTAAACCCAACAAACAGCAGGCTACAGCATGTATACTGTGGGGTCCGAAGAAGAATATGAAACAGCGTCCTCGCTCCTCCAAACAGGGATCTATGATTTTTTGCTGTGAGTGTGTATGTCAAACACAACCACACTCAAATGGAAGTTCTTATCCTGATACTGACTATAAAGGATGGATAGATTAGCCTCTGCTTAGTGTAACTCACATTACCTCTAGTGCAAATTATAAAGGATTGATTGCATAGGTTGAATTTCATTCCTCTTCTGTCAGGGAGGGAAGAGATGTGTAGGGTAGACTTCCTTCATATAGTTCTAGTGATGAGGAATGCCCTTGATGATACCTTATATCCACAGTCCCTGAGCTAATGCCCTTGACAATAGCCAGAGCCCCTGAACTAACCAATCACACTCCAGCCCTAGCTGATAATTGACCAAGGGACTTTCCAGGGACATTACCTGCTCTGAGCAAATGCGATGCCCACCTTGCTTGTCCAACAGTAACCTTAGGGCTAATTGACACCTCATGTACATAATAATATAGCCCCCCTTTGAGGGGGATCAGACTGCATGATGGGAAATAGCATGTGCAGAATGGTGATGCTATCAACCCTTGTGCCCATGCCCCTGATTACCTCACCTTCCTGTCCTAGTTACCTCATCTTCCGGTTATGCTTCTATATAAGCCCTAGCTTTGCCTAGTAGGGAGCAGCTGCTGTACTTGGCCCCCCAAGGAGAACAGACTCAATGTGAAAACAGGTAGCTTCATCTCCCCACCTTACATTAAAGACAAGTTTCCCCGTGACTGATCCCCATACAAACAGAATGCTGGAGTACAGAATTGGAAGTAGGTATGGCACCTCATCTCCTGTGGCCCAGGATTTCCTCATAGTTAGTTATAAACTTCTGATATCATACCGGATTTGGTCCACAATGCAATTTAAGACAGAGGACGGGAAGGAAAGGGATTAAGCAGGTATAGAGCACCTACCATGTGTCGGGCACCATGCTAAGGGCTTTTTTTTACAAATACCTCATTTGGGAGGTAGGTACTATTATTATGTCCATTTTACAGTTGAGGAAACTGAGGAAACAGGTTAAATGGCTTGCCCAGGGTCACACAGCTAATGAGTGTGTCAGGCCACATTTGAAGTCAGGTCCTCCTGACTACCAGCCCATTGCTCTAAGCACTGGACTACTCAAATCATGTCATATGAAAAAAATAGTTGAAGGAACCATGGAGGCAAACTTGGAAGAGATCTGTGAAGGCTACTTGCTCTACTACTCGCTTCCTGCATGACCCTGGGCAAGTCACTTAATATCACTAGATTTTTGTTCCTTCCTTTGTAAAAAAAAAAAAGGGGGGGTGCTTCCCTTTCCTAATCCTTTTGTTGGTGGACATCCTCTCAGATACAGATGCTTATGTTAGTACCAGCCAGCTCCAACATGGTGGGATCTCCCAGACTCACAAAGTTGCCTCTGAGACCAGATACATCCACACTGAGAACAGCATTCAATCCCTTCTCAGGAAACATAACGCAAAGTAGCAAAGGCACACAGGGGACCAGGCTCCGGGTTCACTTAGTTGAGTCTAAACTCCATGTGAGACCATCACTGGGCTGGGAGTAAAGAGTACCAGCCCTCTCAGCTTCCAATACATGACAAAATTCCCTCTCAGTTCTAAATGATGAGCACGCATGGGCTTCCCTGACCACTATCCTCCAAGATGGATAAAGAGGGAGCAGACCCCAAAGAACACATCTAGGACTGACATGTAAAAGTCACACAGAGGTCAATCTGAATTCAGTATAAGAAAGAACTGTTTAACACTTGGCTGCAACTAGGCAGCTAGGTGACTCAGTGGATAGAGCACTAGGCCTGGAATAATCAAGAAGACCTGAGTTCAAATCCAGTCTCAGACACTTACCAACCATGTGACCCCAGGCAAGCCTCTTAGCCTCTATTTGTCTTAATCCATTGGAGAAAGAAATGGCAAATCACTCGAGTATCTTTGCCAAGAAAAGCCCATGGACAGTATGGTCCACAGGGTCATGAAGGTTGGGTCACAAAGAGCTGGACATGACTGAAGGACAACAAATCTAACACTTAGAGCTGTTAAGAAATGGAATGAGCTGCCTTGTAAATGGAGAGTTCCCCGTCTCTTGAGAGGGTCGTGTAATCACAGGCAATAGCTGACATTTGTATAGCACCTTACGGATAGCAAAGGTATTTATACTCATTCGATCTCCACAACTGCCTTTTAAGTCAGTCAATCACCAAGCATTTATTAAGGACCTACTATGGGCCAGGCACTGTAATAAGCACTGGAGATACAATGAAAGGCAAAGGATAGCCCCTGCTCTCCAGAAGCTTACATTCTAATGGGTGAGACAACATGGAAACAATCTAGCTCAAGGCAGGACAGATTGGAGAGAAACAAAAGAGGGCAGGTGCTCCCATTAAGGGGTCTCAGCAGAGGTTGCCAGCAGGAAGTAAAGGAAGCCAGGGAAGGCGAGTGCTCATAGTACGGAAAAGAAAACAAAAGTTCAGTGAGGTCACATCATGGCGGCACAATGGATAAATGTTAGAGGTCAGATTCCTACTCCGAGTCCTCCTGGCACTAAGTAGAGCTCTTTTTCTGCTGATCCATGTTGCTTTGAGGAGGGACAGAGTGACCAAGCAACAGAGATGCTCCGTAGGAAATTTCTACATTGGATAATGGGTTAGATCAAGTACACGCTGAGGTTCAACTCGGAGACACTATAATTTTATACTGAGGTATCTTGTAATAGGATTTTAACCCCTTACAGCATTTGGTTAATGAAAAGATAGGCATGAGGGAGTAATTTATTGACTATCCTGTTAAGTCCAGTATTAGAGAGGAAGCATTTATCTGCTTGTCAGAGGGGAGTCAAATTAGACTGTGCCCATTCTTCCCCCAAAATTGTTTGTCTAAGTAGAATCTGGGGAAAATGAACATCCTTGAGTGGTAAAAGAAGTTGAAGGAGGAAGAGTCAAGGGAGGTGGAACAGGCAAAGAGAGGAAAGGAGCAGATGCCTCTAATAATAATAATAATAGGTGCTATGATGATCCCCATTTTACAGATGAGATAACTGAGGCTCAGAGAGCTTGTATGTCTTGCTCAGGGTCACAAAGCAAGTGTCATAGCCAAGAATTAAACCAAGTCCTGACTCCAAGTCCCATGCTTTTCTCACTGTATCACATTGCCTCTCAAATATAAATACCTGAAGTACAAAGGACATTTGGGTAGTCAGGTGGCACAGTGGATAGAGTATAGGGCCTGTAGTCAGGAAGACTCATTTCATGAGTTCACATCTGGCCTCTGACACTTAGTAGCTGTGTGACCCTGGACAAGTCACTTCACCCTGCTTGCCTCAGTTTCCTCATCTGTAAAATGAGCTGGAGAAGGAAATGGCAAACCACTCCAGTATCTTGGCCAAGAAAACCCCAAATGGGGTGAGGAAGAGTTGGAAAAATGCCTGAACAACAACAAAAGGACATTCAGTATATCCTGTTTAACAAGACAAGGGAGGACAATATTTTTTAAAGATTTCCATAAAAAATGAGTAAAGTTAAAACACTTTGGGTACTTAGATGAATAAGTCTCAGTTGCCTGGAAAATTTGCTTATGCAAAGTGTCTCATTCTTTGATCATGCCCAATAATTAAGATGTTGCTGTATATGCAAAAAGATTAGTCTCCTCTCAGAACAAGTTAGCAGCTCTCAAACCAAGAGCAAAACAACCTCAAAGGCATTTTGTGCTCCTAGGCTATCACCCGTTGCTGGAATTTATCTATCCAATAAGGCTGAATCAATGGTCTCACAAGTATTTCCGCAGCCAGAGTAATCTGTCTGGGAGCCATATCCAGATGGTTGATATAGACCCACGTAAATCCAGCAGATAAGAAACATTTAAAATCCAACCTTTAAAAGGGAAATAGAGTTGGAGTGGGTAGGTGGAAAGGGGAATGACAAGTGATAGAAGAGGAAAGCTATTTGCAAATAGAAAATGGAGGGTTGGGGGTAGGGATAACTAACTAGCCAGTGACAGATCATCATAGGTCATCCTTCAGCAATGAACCTATCAGCTCACCACATCTGGCATGGCTTAGAGGGTGCATTACAGATGGAAACTAACTTTTAGACAGCACTTAATGATTTCTATTTTCAGGGGTGTCACTGACCCATTTTATAAGACAGAGATTAGAAATGACCTATAGAAAACCTACAGATTTCTGCGCACTGGAGATTTCAATTTCAGAAATCATAAACTAAAAGACTATAAATAGGAAAGAATGCCTTTTCATCTGAGCAGGATCGTGCTGTAAATTGATATTGCTGTCAACAGTGAGCTTTGCTGTCATGTATCTTTAATTAATATTCCTTTAATTAGAGGAACCTTTGCCATTTCAAGAAAAGCATCACATGGGTGGTTCAGAGCTCTGTCCAGCTTATCAGGCGTAAACTGAGGCCTGGCCATGTGCGGCATCTGGGCGCTGTTCGGCAGCGATGAGGGCCTGCCGGCGCAATGCTTGAGCGCCATGAAGATCGCCCACCGGGGCCCCGACGCCTTCCGCTTCGAGAATGTGTGGGGCTTCACCAACTGTTGCTTCGGCTTCCATCGGCTGGCTGTGGTGGACCCCGTGTCCGGCATTCAGCCCCTCCGCCTGCAGAAGTTCCCCTCTCTGTGGCTGTGTTACAATGGTGAGATCTATAACCACCGGCAGCTGCAGAAGCACTTTGGATTTGAGTACCAGACGCAGGTCGACGGGGAGATCCTCCTCCATCTTTATGACAGAGGTGGCATCGAGCAGACAGCCCCCTTGCTGGATGGTGTGTTTGCTTTCATCCTGCTGGACACTGCTAATCGCAAGGTGTTCCTGGGGCGTGACACGTTTGGTGTCCGGCCGCTGTTTAAAGTGCTGACGGAGGAAGGATTTCTGGCCGTGTGCTCAGAAGTCAAAGGCCTGGTTGACTTGAAGTACCCCATGGCTCCCCACCTTCAGATCGACCCCTTCCCTCCTGGCCATTACGAGGTCCTGGACCTAAAGACCAATGGGAAGGTGGTGTCTGTGGAGATGGCGAAGTTTCACAGCTGCAAGGACCCGCCCCTGCATGCCCTCTACTACCCGCTGGAGAAGCTGTCTTCAGGCTTTGATCTGATTTGATTGAAGCAGTGAAGAGTAACATCCGGCTGCCCTTTGACCACACAGTTCGGAAGCGCTTGATGACTGACGAAAGGATCGGCTGTCTCCTCTCAGGGGGTCTGGATTCCAGCTTGGTGGCCGCCACCCTCCTGAAGCAGCTGAAGGAGGCTGAAGTCTCCTACCCACTGCAGACGTTCGCGATTGGTATGGAAGACAGCCCAGATTTGTTGGCTGCTCGGAAGGTGGCAGCTCACATTGGGAGTGAGCACCATGAGGTCCTCTTCAGTTCAGAGGAGGGCATCCAGGCCCTGGACAAAGTCATCTTCAGCCTGGAGACCTATGACATCACAACCGTCCGAGCATCTGTGGGCATGTATCTGATTTCTAAGTACATCCGGAAGAACACGGATTGTGTGGTCGTCTTCTCTGGAGAAGGCTCTGATGAGCTCACTCAGGGTTATATATTTATTTTCACCAGGCGCCGACCGCCGAGGATGCCCAGGAGGAGAGCGAGAGGCTTCTGAAGGAACTCTATCTCTTTGATGTCCTGCGTGCCGACCGCACCACAGCCGCACACGGCCTAGAGCTGCGGGTTCCATTCCTGGATCACAGATTTACCTCCTATCACCTGTCCCTGCCCCCAGAACTCCGGATCCCAAAGAATGGGGTGGAGAAACATCTTCTGAGGGAGGCGTTTCAGGACTCCAACCTGTTGCCCAAAGAAATTCTCTTGGCGCCCGAAAGAAGCCTTTAGTGATGGAATCACCTCTGTCAAGAAGTCCTGGTTCACCATTCTTCAGGGGCACATCGAGCATCAGGTCTCTGACTCCTTGCTGGAAAATGCTGCCAAAAAGTTTCCACTGAACACTCCCAAGACAAAGGAAGGCTACTACTACCGGCAGATATTTGAGAAGCACTATCCCAGCCGTGCGGACTGGCTCATGCACTACTGGATGCCCAAGTGGATCGAGGCCGCTGACCCTTCTGCCCGCACACTGGCACACTACAAGGCAACCTCCAAGGAGTAGTAGCCCTCGTGCGTACAAACAGTCCGATGCTTTCTTCTTGGAGGCAGGTGGAGGGCGGGGTCCAACACTCCGTGTGTCTGTGTGAATCCAGCCCAATAAAGTTTTCAGCCAAAAAAAAAAAAAGAAAAGCATCGTATGGCTAAAAATGCTCAAAAGTAGCAATG
>CM053628.1:23716127-23731040 GCA_028646595.1 Phalanger gymnotis | reverse complement strand
GAACTTAGGCTGCTATGGTTGGTTCTTGAGTTAGCCCTTCCCCTTAGGACCCTGGGAGGTTCACATCCACATGGATTAGGTTAACACCTAATAGGGCATGGCTCTAGAGTTAGCACCTCCCCTTAGCCAGCCCCACCTTGGGCCCCACCCCAGTCACCAATCCACACCCACATAGGTTTCACACCTAATAGGGGTTTGGGCCTGGGGCTTAGCACCTAGTAAGGCTCAATGAAATACACTGAATTACTCAAAGCAAACAAAAGCCAAACTCTTCAAGGGCACTAAGAGCTAAGGAGCCCATTTTGCTTACCAACACAGTGATACCCGAGCTTTGGGATTGGCAAAGCAGAGTCCATCTTTGAGATGGCTAGCCATAGGGTCTAGGCTAGGTAGGGAGGCAAGTGAAGCCAGAAGCTGGCTGGTAGGCTGAGAACAAGGAAGGAATCAAAGGATTAGAAATCTCAGTGTTGATGAAGAGCTAAATCAGTAGGAGTAAAGAGGTAGGATAGCCAGAAAGTTACAGGGCCCCACAGATAAATATTTGTCCAATTAAATTGCCAGATATTTGTGGTGAGAGAATGGAATTTCAGAGTTTGAGATTCCAGGCAATTTACTTTCCCTCTGTGTGTCTCCGTTTCCTGATCTGCATAATGAGAAGGTTGAATTAGGTGCCTTGAAATCCTTTCTAGCTCTAGTATTCTGACTTTTTAAGTTCTTACTTAAGCCAAGGGTAGATAATCTAGGTACTATTATGAATATTATCAAGTAGAAGGAATACAACCTTCATGCTTTATGAGTGTGTTATCAACAAAACACAAAACACACCGCTACTGCATTATTATTTAGTATTTGTTTTATGTTTCCAGAAGAGAATGTCTTTTGTAATTAATGACAGTAAGCTCGCTAGATGTCTCAACTTTGCTGGAACTATGCCAACTTTTAATGGACTGTCCAATTGTTCTGATGGATTTTATGAGATTCAGAATATCTTCATGATGCCTGCCACACTCCCATTCCCCTACATCCCACTACTATCACCAGATTTGAAATTCTGCCCAACTTCCCTTGTGACTCACATCTCAGTCATCTAACTCAACCATAGTAGGAGCAAACTACTGTAAGAATCTTCCTCTTGAGCTTCCTGTGTCAGACTCTTGAAAGTTCACTGCACTTCATTTGCATTTAGTTAAACCACCTTCTGATATCCGTATATCTCAAAAGTCCAACCAATATCACACTTGCAGGTAGAAACTGGTGCCTAAAAGAAATCATCCGAACATGCTATTTGCACCTCTTATACTGTATTCATTTCCATGGTCTCCTGAGACATGCTCCAGCAAAAAGTTTTACCTCTTCTAATAAAAAAGATCTTTTTAATAAACCATAACTTTGAGGAAATTATGCTGTAATTTTCTCATGTGCTTAGTGGCATTTGGGAAAGTTGCATATATTTAGTAGGTGATCTATAAATATTAATTAGTGACACTGATATGCTAATTGAGTGTCACCCAAATGGCCTTGCCCTATTCTTAAAAGATTACTATTATGTTCCAAATAAAAACCTGCATATAACCACAGCCAGTTATACAAACAGTGGGTAATCAATAGAGGTCTGACTAACTGGCATTATTCCCCAGCTCAGTCAGAGGTTCATGTTGAGTAAATTATTCCCCAGAAGTGCATCAGTCACTCCAGGAGGTGCAGTAATCCTTCAGGTCACTAGACTACTTAATAAATGATTATGGAAGAGGCCACACTTACTCCAGTAGTTTGGTACCTGCATCACAAATTATTAACTTTCAGGGCATTTGAGATGCTAATGAGTGAACTGAATACAGTTCTATAATTCTTAGGGATTATATAGGCTATAATATCCCTATGATCACAGTTGCCAGAAATAATCTGCAACATAGGTGATAAAGAGCTAAATATGCGTGGGATCCCAGCATGTCAGAGAGTCATCTTACCAGGATTTATTAAACACTTATTATGTGCTAAGCGCCAAGGATACAAAGAAAGGCAGAAGACTGTCCCTGTCCTTGGGGAGCACACAGTCAAATGGAATAGACAACATATAAACAATTATGTACAAAAAGAACATACAGGAAAAATTGGAGGTAGCCTCAGAAGAAAGGCACTAGCATTAAGGAGGATTCAGAAAAGCTTCATGCATAAGGTAGGATTTTAGCTAAGGTGTAAAGGAACAGAAAGAAGACAGGAGGCAGAGGTGAGGCGGCACAGAGGACAGTCGGTGAAAATACAGCCAGGTGATGGAGTTTGTTGTTCTAGGATGACTAAGGCAGCCAGAGTTACTAGAACACAGAGTAACAGGAAGGGAGAAAAGCGTAAGGAGAAAGGCAGGGAAGAGCCGGGATATGAAGGGATTCAAAAGGAAAACAAAGGATTTTGTATTTGATCTCAGATGCAATAGAGAGCCATGGGGAGTTTATTGAATGGGGGGAGGCAGCTACATAGTCAGACATTGCTATTGTTGTTTGCACTTTAGGATGATGTCTTTAATAGCCAAATGCAAGATGGACTGAAACGGTGAAAGCCTTAGGCAGGGAGAGCAATCAGAAGGCTATGGCAATAATCCAGGCATGAGGTCATGAGGGCCTATACCAGGGCGGTGGCAGCATCAGAGGTATGCATGTTCAAAAATTTGGTACTGAGAATGCTATGGGCTCAAAAATGTTTGGGGTCCACCTTGATCCAGAACAGTACAGTTCTCAGGATTATTACTTGCAGCTACTGTTTGATGCCCCCCGGCTGCCCTGCCTTCCTAAGTGTGGTACCATGTATATATAGAGGGATATTTAGATTCAAAGGACTTGTAAGACAGAATTTCCTTTAGCATGAACTAATCATGTTGAACACAAGCAACTAAAATAGACTTTGAACAAACTTTGGCCTCTCTCAATCACCTAATAGTCTGACTGAATTATGATACTATAGTATGCCCAAATGTCCTTAACACCT
The DNA here is from genome assembly GCA_028646595.1 of Phalanger gymnotis. Classification (NCBI taxonomy): domain Eukaryota; kingdom Metazoa; phylum Chordata; class Mammalia; order Diprotodontia; family Phalangeridae; genus Phalanger; species Phalanger gymnotis. The sequence goes on along the minus strand of CM053628.1, from coordinate 23,728,061 downwards.
TCAAATTAAACATTCTAGAATGTACTGAGTAGTAGCATGCAAACAAACTTTCCCATCTAGTCTCCCCAGAATATTTTATTTCCATAATGGATTTTTTTGGTTCATATACAAAGCCCACTAGACCAAACCTACTCTTTTTTTCCTGTACAAACATAGCAACTTTGAAGTCTATTTATAGCCTTGTTACAACTCTGGGAGAAATCATCAATAGATGGCTAAAATCCTCCTGAAGAAATAAATTCAATTTTCCATCCTGTGCTGTTTTTTATGTTTCTGCCTCAGCTAACTTTCAGAAATAAAATCATGCTTTTAATGCTTTCACCATGCCAGAGTAGAACTCCCAAAATCTGTACCTGTACCCATCTCCTCAATGCCAGAAATGGCAAAATATAGTAGCATCCTAAACCAAAAAGGTTTTTACATTGTTGCTGAGAAGGCTTTCCCTTCCCTGTTATCTTTGCCCTTAGGCAGGAAAAGAGAAAGCAGAAGAAGAAATTCAATGACTGAAGGCAAAGAAAGACTTTTAACCCAGAAGCTACTGAAGAGGAAATCAGCCACAACCAATCAGGATAAAACTGATGAAGCCTTTTTAGAGTGGAACCATTTATCTCCTTAAGAGATTAGTATCTAAGCTCAGATGAACCAGTTAATTCCTTCCCAAATATTTGTTTGTCATGATGAAGGCACAGCCTTGTCAGCCATTTCTGAAGGAATTATATTATTAGGGAATCCTTATGTTCGGGAAGTAAAACAAACAGGCAGCAATCCATGCAAGCAGAAAACAATTTCCCCAAAATGCAGCTTCACTGGTATTAGTGGATGGGCTCGGTACAAAAGATAACCAAAACATCCTTTACCCTACAGACCACATAGTGATTAATCTCTCTGAGTAGTCCTTACAAAGATATAGACTTTAAGGAATATTTCATTTCAAGAGAAATAACATGGACTTCTATGCTAATGGCATTTCCAGGATGAATCTACAGCTTCCTAGACTCTTAAAATCAAAAGAAAGCGGAGCAATAATCTTTGTAATTTCAGTGATGCTTTTGTAGGAATGATAACCTTAAATTAATATAAATTATCTCATGAGGAACATTTCCATTTTTTTCCTTTAATAACATTAAAATGTAATGATAAATAGAAAAGTAGATCTAATATCTTATGCCAGCTCTTTATAGATTCATTGTATAACTCGACAGTTCAACACCATTTTCGATGAGTCAGCTCCAAGGAGGCTTGCTATAAGAGGTGAATCAATCTAATTGTTCTGTCAATGCTTCTACAATTTATGTTAATGTTAGAAAGCTTTTCCATGAAAGTATTATCCATTCTTTTTCCATATGCTGACAAATCTCCTGGGTAGGCAAGAAAATTTGACCCAATGACAGGGAATGAATGCAAACTACTTGAATTTCGGAGGTCTGAAATTATTTTTAAATGACGACACTGATGATACTGCAACAGAGCCAATCTAACCGCCCCGAATTACTTTAATTATTTTCATCAGCTGGTGCTCCAAGATGGCTCATGCCACAGCCAGCCCTCTGTACCTAGAACCCCACTATTAATTATTTTTTTCCACCAGCAAGCCCAAGTCTTTGCTCATTGGCACCTACTTCAGGGTTCAAAAAATCTCATATCCATCTCCTCCTTTCCATTTCTTACCACCAATACCTTAGTTCAGACTGGTATCACTTCCTCCTCCTTGACTACTGTAATAACCTCTAAAATGATTTCCTGCTTCCAGGCATTTCTCTCTCCAAATTCTCTCACACCACTGCCCAAGCAATCTTCCTAAGATATCATTCTGATTATGTCATTCCCCTACTCAGAAAACATCAGTGGCTCGCCATTATTTCTAGGACAAAATACATACTGCCAAATCTGGTATCCAAGACTCCAATATGTAATTTGGCTCCAACCTACCTTTCTAGTCTTATCTCATGTGACATTCCTTCACTTAATTGACATTCCAACCAAACTGTACCACTAACTTCCCTGTGTTTTCATCCCGTCTTCTCCCATCTCCATGACTTTGCTCACGAAAAAAAATGAAAATTAATGAAAAAGTATTTATTAATAGTTTGATATGTACTGAACACTGCACCTAGTGCTGCTTATACAAATAGAACAGAGTCCCTGATCTTAAGAAGCTCCCATTCTATCTTGGGGAATCAATGCATTTGATGTCCCCCATTAAATGAGAGAAATATTTTAGAACAACAACAAAAAAAAAGAAACACTTTTTGCCCTCAAGGAGCTTACATTCCACTGTCATGATGACAATGAATGAATAAAGTTGGCACCCATGCCTAGAAAGGTCTTTTTGTCTTCTCTGCTTAATGAAATCTCTTCCTTCAAAATTCAGTGGGAGTACCATATTTTCTTTCTTTCCTTTTAAATAGTATTTTTTTTCAATTACATGTAAAGACAATTTTTAACATTTATTTTTAAATAAAATTTTGAGTTCCAAATTTTCTCCCTCCATCCCTCCCTTCTATCTTTCCTAGGGCAGTAAGCAATTTGATTTAGGTTATATATGTGCAATCATGTTAAACATATTTCCACATCAGTCATGTTGTAAAAGAAGAAACAGAACAAAAGGAAAAATAACTACCAAAAAAGGGGAAATAGTATGCTTCAATCTACATTCAGACTCCATCAGTTCTTTCCCTGCACATGGATAGCATTTTCTATCATGGATCTTTTGGAATTGTCTTAGATCTCTGTATTACCGAGAAGACCTAAGTCAATCACAGTTCAGCATCACACAATGTTGCTGTTATTGTGTACAACGTTCTCCTGGTTCTGCTCACTTCACTCAACATCAGTTCATTTAAGTCTTTGCAGGTTTTTCTGGAGTTGCCTGCTCATCATTTCTTATACCATAAAAGTATTCCATTACATTCATATACTACAATTTGTTCAGCTATTCCCCAATTGATGGACATTCCCTCAATTTCCAATTTTTCATTTAAAAAAATTATTTTTTCCAGCTATATATAAGGACAATTTTTAACTTTCATTTTTACAAATTTTGAGTTCCAATTTTTTCTCTCTGTCTCCCTTCCCTCCCTTCTTCATGAAACAGTAAGCAATTTGATGTATATTATTTATGTGTCATCATGTAAAACATATTTCCATATTAGTAATTTTGAGAAAAGAAGAAACAGAACAAAAGGAAAAAAACACAAAAAATAAAATGAAATAGTATGCTTTCATCTGCATTCAGACTCCATCAGTTCTTTCTCTGCATGTGGATAGCATTTTTCATCATGAATCTTTTAGAATTGTCTTAGATCATTGTAGTACTGAGAAGACCTAAGTCATAGTCTATCATAATACAATGTTGCTGTTACTGTATACAACGTTCTCCTTGTTCTGTTCATTTCACTCAATATCAGTTCATTTGAGTCTTTCTAGGTTTTTCTAAATCTGCCTACCTGTCATTTCTTATGTAGCAATAGTATTCCTTCACAATAAAATAATACTACGACTTGTTCAACCATTCCCCAATTGCTGAGCATGTCCTCAGTTTCTTTTTGCTACCACGAAAAGAGCTGCTATTTACATTTTTGTGCCTGTAGAGCGTTTTCCCTTATGTTCTCTTTGGGATACAGACCTAGTAGTGGTATTGCTGGATCAAAGGGTATGCATAGTTTTATAGCCTTTTGGGCATAGTTCCAAATTGCTCTCCAGAATGGTTGGATCAGTTCATGCCACCAACAGTGCATTAGTATCCCAATTTTCCCACATCCCCTCCAACATTTATCATTTTTTCTGTCCTATTAGCCAATCTGATATGTATGAGGTGATACCTTAGAGTTGTTTTAATTTGTATCTCTCTAATCAATAGTGATTTAGAGCATTTTTTAAAATATGGCTATAGATTTCTTCAATTGAAAACTGCCTGTTCATATCCTTTGACCATTTTTCAACAGGAGCATGACCTGTATTCTTAAATATTTGACTCAGTTTTCTATATATTTTAGAAATGAGGTCTTTATCAGAAAAACTGGCAGTAAAAATTGTTTCCCAGCTTTCTACTTTCCTTCTAATCTTGTCTGCACTGGTTTTGTTAGTGCAAAACTTTAACTTAATGTAATAAAAATTATCCATTTTGCATTTCATAATGTTCTCCATCTCTTGTTTGGTCATAAATTCTTCCCTTCTCCATAGATCTGACAGGTAAACTACTCCTTGCTCTCCTAATTTGCTTATGGTATCACCCTTTATGTCTAAATTACCCGGCACAATATTTTCCAGTAAATCTTCCCTACTCCAACTCCCAAAGTGAATATGGTCTCTTGCTCTTCAAATGTCTTACTCCACTTTGTCTCTATTCTTTCTTTATACTTCATTATATTTTGCTGAAGATCACCTATACCCTCAGATACTGAAAGAACTAGCAAAATGATACAGGAAACTAACAGAAATATATAGAACCAAAAGCCATTACCCAATAAAGAAGTAGTCCAAGTAGATAGACAAAGACTTCTCTAGAGAAGAATTGTAAACTATTAAGTCATCAAAAAATTCTCCAAATCACTAATAATAAAAGATATGCAAGTCAAAATAATCCTATAGTTTCACCTCCCATCCAGTAAATTGTCAAAGCTGACATCAGAGGGGCTGAGGAACACTAAATACACTGTTGGTTCAGGTGTGAATTGATCCAAACATTCTGGAATTATGATTTTGTCAAAAGTACTACAATGCCTCTACCCTTTGACACTGGGATCCTACCACTAAGCGTATGCCTCAAGCAGGTCAGGGATAGAGAGAATGGATACAATAAAATCTTTATAGCAGTATTTTTGTGCTAACAAACAACTGGGAACAAAGTAGATAACCATCAGCTGAGAAACTGTTAAACTATGCTCGAGCTATGGTACGTGAATATAATGGAATATTATTTCATCATAAAAATGGAATGGAATGTCACTTTATCATAAGAAAAAATGAATATGAATAACTCAGAGAAATATGAGAAGAGTCATATGGACTAATTAGGAGTGAAGTTGGAAGCAGAAAAATAAGCAATGTATACACAGATTACAATAATGTATAAGGAATCAAAAACCGCGAAAGTCCTTGACTCAGCACTGAATGATTAGAATGACAATGATTAGCCTGGGAAAAGAGATGAGGAAATGCACATCCTTCCTTTGGTAGAGAAGGATCACTGATTGTGGAACACTGCACATACTGTCAAAATTTGGTTGATGCGTTGGTGAGTTTCGCTAAATGGCTTTTTTTCATTCTCTTTCTTTTAAAAATTATTTTTGTAAAAAAAAAGAAAAGTTTTTTTTTTGTTATGAGTGTTCAGTGAGTATGTAAGGGGACAGATATATTTGGAAACAGAAGGAATATAAAAACAGAAAAGAACAATAAAAACTTTTAAAGAACTGGCAAATATGATTACTGAGCCACTGACATGGACATTTGAAAACTCGAGGAAAATTGGATAAATATCACAAGACTCAATAAGGCTAAATCATCCAACTTTTTTTCCAAAATTGAAGAGAACACAGTCTGCTCTACAAACCATTGAACCCGATTTCAGTTGCTGGGGAAAATCTAGCCCGGATCATCAAAGAGATGGCTGGTAAACACCCAAAATGTCAAGCAGTGATTACCTAGCATGGATTTATGGAGAACGGGTCATGCTCAAGCAAGTCTCTTCTTTTTGACAAGGTCACTGCACTAGTAGATCAGAGAAATGCTATAAATAAGAGTTTACTTAGATTTTGGCAGAGCATTTGATAAAAAAAAAATATCACATGTTATTCTTGTGGAAAAGATGAAGAGATTTGGACCAGATAATAGTACAAGATGGATTTGGACCGAGATGAATGTGAATGTGACTGGACTCAAACAGTAATAATTAAGGGTTCAATGTCAACTTGGCAAGATGTCTGCAGTGGACAGCCCTAGAGGCTTATGATTCACTCTGTGCTGTTTTAACATTTTTGTCCATGACTTGCATAAAGGCATAGACAGCATGTTCATAAAATGTGCAGGTGGACAAAGCTAGGAGAAAGAATTAACATACTAGATTTCAGAGATTTAAGGACTGGGATGAATCCGATATGATGAAATTCAATGGAGATAAATGCAAAGTCTCATATTTGTGCTCAAAATTCAGTAAGTTCAATCAAAATTCATAAATTTAGGACAAGGGGGGCACAGCTAGATAGCAATCTGTCTGAAAAAAATCTAGGGGGTTTATTGGACTGTAGGCTCAAAATGAGGCAGCAGTATGAGACACTAGCCAAAATAGCTAATGGGATCTTGGGCTGAATCAAAAAAGCAATCACTTCCAGGAATAAGGAGGAGAGAGACGTCCTGTAACCTGCCCTAGTCAGACTAAATCTGGATGATTGTGTTCAGTTATGAGCACCAGTTTAAAAAAGATATTGTTAGGCTGGAGAGCAACGACAGCAGAGCAAGAAGGTGAAGGGGTCTGAGTCCATAGCTGTTTGAAGATCACTTGAAGAAAATGCTTTTGTTGACACTGAAGAGGAAAAGACTCAGGGCGAACGTAATAGCTAGCCAGTCTTTATACAGCACTTTAAGGTTTGTAAAGTGCTTTACAAATATGATCTCATTTTATCAACACAACTCTGAAAAGTAGGTGCTATTATTATCTCCATCGTACAGATAAGGAAACTGAGGCAAATAGAGGTTAAGTGATTTGTCCAAGGTCACACAGCTCTTAAGTGTTTGAGGCTTGATCTGAACTCAGGTGTTCCTGACTCCAGGTCTAGAGTTCTCTTCACTGTGCCTCTAGCTGACTCTGTCTAGCTCTATTCAAGTATTTGAAGGGCTATCTGGTGGAAGAGGAATTATACTTGTTCAGTTTCTCCCCAGAGAGTAGAACCAAATAGAGTTTGCAAAAGGGATGTTAGCTTCAATGTCAAGAAAAATTCCTCCCAATTAGAGTTATCCAAAAGCAGAATGAAGTGCCTCAGGAAGTCAGGGGTTCTCTTTCATTAGAGCTCTTCATGTGTGTTAGAGTGGGGATCCCTTTCGGGTACAGATTGGATTAGATGGTCACTGGATCCTCTGCCAATACTAGAATTCTGGGATTCTGTGTAGGTGCCATGCCCTTTATGATACTGTAACTTCATCGAAGTCATCAGCCTTGTTTCATCTTGTTGGTGTCCAACACTCAGCAGAGTGTCACACTTATTTACTAAACTGAGTATCAAGAATTCCCATTTTGAAAATGTTGTCTTCATAACTCGAAGAGGTGGTAGTGTCAGTCTTATTATCTGTGATTTCTAATTGAGGAAACTGGAGGTCAGAGAGGTTATGGTAATTTACCAGGGTTACACAGCTAGGTTAGTGTCAGAGGTAGGATCTGGGCCCAGGTCTCCTAACCAGTGTTCTTTTTGACATACCGAGCTGCCTCTCTCCATGTGCCAATAACCATGTGGGGTCATTGGTGCCAGTTTGAGGGGGGAAGTGAGCCAAGCGGCACGTGGACAAGATAAAGTGGCCAAGGAACCAGTTAAGTCATGGGATAATGGTGATACCCAAAACACACAGATGAAACAATGGGAAGAATATTGGATTTGGAGGTCAGAGGACTTGGGTTTGCATCCAAACATGTCATCTTATTGCCCTGGGCAAGGAACAATCTTCTTGGGGCTTCAGTCTCTTCTGCTGTAAAGTGATGTGCTTGTGGGGGCAGGGTAAGTAGACGAGGTGACCTTTAAAGTTCCTTCCAGCTCTAAAACTATAAGCCTACTATTATTTGTAATTTATTCTACCTCATTCAACAAAAGTTGATCTCTTTGGTTATTAAAGTGGGATTTTTTTGTAATAAGTGATATGAAACCAAATGGCCGTGCAACTAGATTCACAATTACATTTTCATTTTCCTTTATGATGAACAGAAACAGAACAAAATGTTCATTTTCTTTCAGAGACCCATTATTTACCTCATGTGGAGTATTGGGGAAGGGGCAATTTTATGGCTCCCAAATTGAAAATTAAAAGATAATGAAAAAGGATGATGTTTCTAGACTTCACATCAGCTCATATGAAGGATACTCTATATAAATAAACGAGCTCATTTCATTTTGTATAGTAATCGAATTGATTGGAAAAGCAGTCAGAATTCATTAAATGTTTGCTCAATTATTGTATTCATAAAATGCTATATTAATGTCCCAGTGTTCAGGGGAAAGCAATCCAAAAGCTCCTGATATATTTCAGGAAAGACATTGACAATTTGGAACATGTTCGGGACAAGGAATGCTCTTAAGGTCATGCAATATCATCATTGACAAGGAACCGGGGATGTCTGGGCCACATAAAAGAAGGCTTAGGAGCTGTGTGAAAATGTTCTCCAAGTATCTGAAGGGAAATCAGTGATGTTTGTCTTTTGAGGGTAGGCATTAGAAAGGACAATCATCTTTCCAGAAATTTTCCCCTGGTGTCACTGTCAGAGACAGAATACATCACCATAGATAATAACCAAGTAAAGTATTTGACTGTAAATATAACAAAACTATATATTTGACTATAACTACTAACTTTGTACTTTTTGAAGAACAAAAAGAGATCTCTCACACACATACTCTTCATTGGAGCTGGAGGTATTTGGGAAATATGGGAAGGATAACCTGTTTGATAAATATAAAATCTTACACTTCCATTCAGAAAATCTACCTCACAAGTATATGTGGAGAAGGCATCACTAAAGGACTACAATGTCAATATAAGAAAACTCATGTATTTGAAGGCTATATTGAGTCGTTGCACCCAGGAATGGCCTAGATAGATGGAAGTGACTTTGAAGGCCAACTAGTCTAATTCCGCCATTTTACAGAGATGCTGTGACTTGGCCAAAGTCACACAGAAAAGTGTCCTAATATACTCTACACCAGTGGTATCAAACTCAAATAGAAACAGGGCCCTTCATCCATACAAAAGGATCCCTGTGGGCCATATACTAGTTTTAAAATGTGATATTATCTATGTTTTATTGTATTTTTATTTTATTAAATATCTTCCAATTACGTTTTAATCTGGTTCAGGCCACACTTGGAAGTGTTGCAGGCTGCATCCTTCTCGTGAGATATCATACCGTTTCATGTCATGTTGGCATTAGTCTTTCTTCTGTTTGCTTGGTTCCAATTAAAAGGAAACAAAAAACTTCCCCTTCCCCCTAAAAAAAAATCATAACATGTGAGGACTGATTGAAGAAACTAAGGCTGTTTAGCTTAAAGAAGAAAAGACTTAGGGGCAATATGAGACCTGCTTTCAAGTATTTGATTGACTGTTGCCTAAAAGAAGGAATACTCTCACTTGGTTTGGCCCCAGAAGGCTGAATGATGGGTAGAAGTTACAGAGAGGCAGATTTCAATTCAATGTCAGCAAAAATTTCCTAGCAAATTACAGCTATTCCAGAGCGAAATGGGCTGCCTTGGCAGCTATCGGGCTCAGCCTGATTGGAGATCTCCAAGAAAATGCTGCATGTATGACCACTGGAAGGGCACTTGGAGAGGAGCTCATTTTTCAGGCATGGATTGAACTAAGATGACCACTGAGGTCAATTGATCAATCAAGATGTGTTAAGTACCCACTATGTGCCAGGCACAAAAATCAAGCAGTCCATGCCCTCGAGGAACTTACATCATAGCAGGGTGCCACAACATAGTTCTATATCAATATATAAAGAATATATACGGAATTACTACAAGATATGGGAGTGGATGACAAGCAGCTGGGAGGCTAAATCAGGAAAAACTTCATGTAGAAAGTAGCTACTGAGCTGAGCTTAGAACTAAGGATGTGTAGAAGGGAGGGTATTGCAGGTGTTAGAGACAGCCTTACAAAGGCAAAGACATAGCAGATCCCCTTCTAATAATGAGATTCCGTGATTTGAAGCTTGACTTTGGGCTCAGTTTTATACTGGAGGGCGGGAGACAGGGAATAGGTATTTATGTAATCCCTACTATGCTCCAGGCACTGTGCTAAGCACTTTTAGAAATATTACCTTATTTGATCCTCACAACGACTCCGCAAGGCAGGGGCTGCTACTATCCCCATTTTACAGGTGAGGCAATTGAGGATTAATGGACTTGCCCAGGGCCACACATAGCTAATATCTGAGGTCTGAGTTGAATTCCTGTTTTCCTGACTCCAGGAGCATTTTTCTATCCACCATGCCACTTAACTGCCACTGTGGTTTGAAATGTGATGATAGTGCCCAAGCTGCTTCTGAGTTTTTTCCTTAAGAATGGTGTTAGTGGGTGATGGCACAGAGGCAGGAGCGGCTCTCAGTTCTCTGGTTAGCAAAAGAAGACCATGTCCAGAAGATCCAAAGTCTAGCAGAGCTAGGAGTCCAGGGAGAAAAGGAAAACTCCTGAGAAACTCCAAGTAGAGGGGGACAGAAGCTGAGCCGGTAAGCAAGGCTAATAGTTATCACAAGCCCCAGACTCATGGCAAACTCAGCCAGCCTCCACAATCATGTCTTCAGAAAGCACCACCTCCTCCTGCTTTATCTGCTACACGGGTTCAGTCGATAGTTTGGGATCCCAGTTCTCTAAATCCCAGGTTGCAGAGAAACTTAAGGGTAATCAGTCAGGTGCCCACATCCTTCAGAGGCTGGGATCTTCCAGGATACCTTAAAGAATTGGAGTTGGTTCCTCAGCGTCAGTCTCCATTTCTGGGGTCCACCAAAGAGTGAGAGGAGTTTCAAGAGAGAAAGCTGAGTTCACCAGATCCTTTTTTTTCTCTAATTCCTTGATTCTTCACTGGTTTCATTGTTGTTTTAATTTTTAGAATGAGTATACAATTACCTGGTATGAGATATCCAGCCAATTAGCAAATTTAATGTACAAATTTAATTCCTCAAAACATTTCTTTGCATAACTTGTCCTTATTATGTTTCTTTTAATGGTTGCACTGAGGCAAATAAACAGATGTTCTCCAGCTGTTGCGTGCACCCAATAGCCAAATCAGTACAACAGAAGTCATCTCAGTTTAACCTTATATAAAAACTCATGAACCATGTGTGGAATTCAAATGAATTAAAATTACAAATAACCCAAACTGCAACAGAAAGATACATAATGACAATAACTTAAATGCATATAGTGCTTTAAAGTTTTATGGATGTGATCTCATCTGAACCTTGCAATAGGCCTAAGAGGTTGGTACTAATATTCTTATCCCCATTTTACAGATGAGGAAACTGAACTCCAGTGTTTGAGTGATTTGTTAATGATCACATAGCTAGTAATTTTCAGAAGCGGAATTTGAATCCAGAACGTCTTGACTCCAAGTCCAGAACACTATCCACTACTATCCCAGGGTAGTCCTCATAGTAGGTACACATGTAAGACATTGTAAAGAACAAAAAAAGTGTCTCAAAAGGCTTGAAATAGTTTTAAGCTTCTTGTTGTACTGTAATTTCAGTCATGTCTGACTCTTCATGACCCCCTCGGGGTTGTCTTAGCAGAGATACTGGAGTGGTTTGCCATTTTCTTCTCCAGCTCATTTTACAGATGAGGAAACTGAGGCAAACAGGATTAAGTGACTTGCCCAGGGTCACACAGCTAGTAAGTGTCCGAGGCCAGATTCGAACTCAGGAAGATGGGTCTTCCTGACTCCAGATCCCAAGCTCTATCCACTGCAGTGCCACCTAGCTCTCAAAGTTTCAAGCTATTAAGGGTTTAAACTTCGCTCAGCCTTTTTGGACACCCTGTATATGATCAAAAAAAAAGGATTTTTAAAAAGGAGAAAGCCCATGGAAGGGAGGGCAGATGGGGATGAAGATAATCAAAAACAAACACATTCGAAAAGGTACAGGGTCAAGGGAGAAAATTCAATAAAGAGGGATAGGTTAGGAAGAAGCAAAATATAGTTAGTCTTTCACAACAAGAGTATTGTGGAAGGGTTATACATAATGAT
>CM053628.1:23676480-23715627 GCA_028646595.1 Phalanger gymnotis | reverse complement strand
TAGAAAATAAGATGCACAGGCAATGGGGCATAGAGATTTATCTTGCCCTACAAGAAAGTAAGGGAAAGGGGGATGGGAGGGGAATGGGGGGACGGAGGGGAGGGCAGACTGGGGAACAGGGCAACCAGAGTGTATGCCATCTTGGAGTGGGGGGGGTGGAAATGGGGAGAAAATCTGTAATTCAAACGCATGTGAAAATCAATGCTGAAAACTAAACATATTAAAAATAAATTAAAATATAAAGATGTGAGAGTTCTAAAAAAAAAAAAAGGAGAAAGCCCTCCACCCCATTGAGCTGTCCCTTGAAGAAGGATTAATGGAAAAACATGAATAAGAATATCACAGAACTAGATACTACCATGTGAATGAGTGGAGATGGTACCCACAACGAGATAACAGACCCTATCAATGAGGACAAAGATTGTTTTCATTTCGTTTATTTTCTCTGACTCCAGAACGGTCTCAAGAACTCTAGAATGGTGCCTGGCATATAACAGGAGCTTAATAAATGATTATAACTGACCCTCAAAAAATAACCGACCCTCAAAAGTAACAAAGCCATTTAACTATATCTCCCAAATCTGGGACTTCCTATTACAGATGCATTTCATTTTTTATGCTGTGTAATCAGTGAGAGAACACAGATTGGGAACATTTTCTTAAGCAAAGCAGAAACGTATTTAGTAAATAAGGTCTTTGGCATCCAATTTTCCACATGATTTATACCTTTAGAATAAAGCATCTCATGGAGGCGATGCTTCTAAATAAATCAAGGCTGTTATTTCCTCCTATGTTCTTAGGGACTATGAAGAGTTTATATTGAATGTGCATATAAAACTCAAAATAAATATAAGAGAGAATTGCTTGGATAGTTGGCTAATTCACTTTGATGTGTTGGCCTAGGCTAGACAGAAGTTAAACCACCAAAAGTTTAAAGGACACTTAGAAGTTCCTAACAACATTTACAATGAAATACAGGTTTCTCTAACCTGGGGTCTTTGAACTTAAAAAAACATTTTGGATACAGGTATTTCAATAGAATTGGTTTCCTTTGTAATCCTAAGTATTTTGTTTTAGCCATTGAAAAATATTATTCTGAAAAGGGGTCCTTAGGTTTCATCAGATGGCCAAGGGCCCACAATGCAACAAAGATTAAGAGCCCCAGCTTTAGGAAGTGGGCCTTCTAAGTGGTGAAGGTGAAGAGAGCTCACATTCAGGCTCAGAGGCAGAAGATGGCACGAAGAGTTCTGGGAAGAGCAAATAGGCCTGGCTGAAACACATCCACAGTTAATGAAGAGGAGCCAGACTTGGAAAGGCTATGAATGATAAGCTGGGGGTTTGGTGTGTTGGCCTAGATGCTCCAGGAAGCCACTAAAGGCTGTTGAGGGGACTTCCACATTTGAAACAGTCCCTCTGATCAATGAAATAGGGAGCACATAAGAGCAGAATATGAATACTGTCAAGCAGCAGCAGAGGCCTGGCTGACATTAGGGACCACAGATATACAGGAAGTGAATTCAGTTGGACTGAGTGACTTTATGCAAGAAACAGGAACAAAGTATTTGTGGGGTGGTAGGACAAGGATTCATAAATAACTGGGAGAGCAAGAGATTCCAGGTTAGTAGCTAATGACACATTAAAGCAGCACAAGAGGTGGTTAAAATTTCCTATAGAAAGCAATGAAGTCGGAGGTGAACAAAGAGACTGAAGTTAAGGGTAAATCAATCATTCAACAAGCATTTATTAAGTACCTACTGTGTGATTAGGCACTAAGCTAAGCAGTGGCAATACAAAGACAAAAGTGAGACAATCTCTACCCTTAAGAAACTTACTTTCTACAAGGAATAGGAATACATGTTAACATAAATAAATACAAGACATAGGCAAAATAAATTCTAATGATTGGTAGGGAGTGACATAAACCACTAGAAGAATCTAGAAAGGCTCTTGAAGGAGGTTTAAAGGAGCTAGGGGATGATGCAAGAGGCATGAGTGAGGAGGAGGAAGAATTCCGGGCGTGGACATGAGGTGTGACTCCCTGCAGTGCCCTCCACCCCTGCACATAGAACTGGATTCCTCTCTTCTCAGCCCCAAGGCAAATAGAAATGTTTGAGGAAATCCCATATTCACCTTCCCCACCTCCCCTGTCCCTTCCCTGTTACAGTTAGTGGTAGAAAGGGAAGAGGATGAAGAAAACCCTTTCTTGCTGTCAGTCCCCCTTAGCCACGCTCCCTCCCTGTGCCTGCAGTAGCAAAAGAAAAGGAGAAAGAGGACAAATAAAATCACCCTATATCTACTATTCATCCTTGCCATCTCTAGGTTTCTTCCTCCTCAGGGATATCAGCCGACTGCTAAGTAAGATGGTGGAGGAGAGGGAAAACCCTATCCCTACCCCTTCCTCATTCTACCCTCTGTCCCCATGTTACCATTCTATCATTAGTCATGAGTCCACAAAGGGAATGGAGAAGAAACTCCATCCAGCATGTCGGCCTTCCAGGATTCCATGTGTGCCTTGAAACAGATATTTCTTATTGCTTTTGGACATGTGATGAAACCAACTCTGCCAGCTCAAAGGAGATCATATAACCCATTCTTCCATTAGCTGCTATTGCCTTTTTCCTTCTGGTTTCATTGACAATGAAAAGGTCAACATTGACAAGGTTCACTTCCTTCAATCATGTCAACTTCTTGGTTATTGGCCAAGGATCTCTATTGTTTAGAATACTGTCAACTAAGTTAACGCTCATAATTGGCCAAAAGAGTGTTGAATTTTTAGCATCCTTGGCCCCATTTTCTTCCACTCCACAAATGTCGGCACAGAGAAACCCAAGATGACCAATCAGGACTCAGGGACATTTGGGGTATTTCCCCTTTTTATGAGCTTTTGTCACCAAAAAAGTGAATTAAGTGGTCAGCCTACTGGTAATAAGCCTCTCTTGAGCTAGCATGTAGCTCAAAAGATAGATGTAGTCAATTGCTGCAACCACACCAGAAGACTTTTCGACAGAGTAGAACCTGTCAGAACTTAGACTCCACTGGTATAGCTATCAAGAACCCAGAATCATCTCCAGCCTACAATGAAGCATTGAAGTAGTAATGATTACAAAAAATGTTCCAGAGTAATATGGATTCATTCAGGACAGGGCACATTCCCCAATTCTCTGACTCTGTGAAAGAGTTGATGGTAATACAGAAAGTACACAATAAACTCTGGGGGATTTGAACCAAAGGTGTTCGTGGTCCATTTCCCTGTATGTACCCAAAAAAGGCCAATTTAATTTAACTCAACAAGCATTTATTGAATGCCTTTTATATGCAAAGTAGTAAGGATATAAATATCAAAAGGCCCTTACACCCATGAAGCTTACTTTCTTTTGGGGGACACAATATGTACATAAAAAAGTAAATACAAAATACCATAAGGAAAGGGGAAAGCCCTGATAATTAGGAAGATAGGGAAAAGTTCCCTACAGAAGCAGCCAAGTGATGCATAGACCATTGGATGTGAAATCAGAAAGACCTGAGTTCAAATCCAGCTTTAGACACTAGCTATGTGACACTGTACAAGTCACCTCACCTCTGTCTGCCTCAGTTTTCTTGTCTGTAAAATGGGGATAATAATAGCACTCGCCTCCCACGGTTGTTGTGCAGACAAAATGAGATAACACTTGCAAAGTACTTTGCAAACCTTAAAATGTCGTATAAATACTGACTATTATTATAGGCGGTGGCACCTCAGCTAAGGCTCGAAAGAAGCCGATGATTTGAACTCCGAGAACAGTGTTCTATCAAACTTGCACAGAGTAAACATTCAATCAAGGTTGTTTATTAACTAATTAGAACTGAGGATTCAGGTTTAAGCCTTCTAACAGTAATGAGCACAGAGCCTTGTATAAAATAGGCACTTAATATAAACATCATTGACTGCAAGGACCAAGCAATATGCCTGGCAGGGAGTGTATACAAGCAACGAGACTTGTCTTGTCTCATGTATAGACATGTTACCTTCAAACTTCACATCTTGTTTCAAAAGCACTAGCTTTGGAGTATGGAGACCTAGGTGTGAGTTCTATTTGTATTTCTTACCTGTAAGACCTTAGAGAAGCTACCTCTCTGGGTCTCAGTTTCTGTGTCTATGCATTTGGATGTGTAAACTGGCTGGCCTCTAAGGGCCCTTCTAGTCCACTGCCCGGTGCCCAGTGCCCTGAAGGGGTTGAGAGTGGAAAAAGTTTAAGAAGCCCTAGTCTAGTCTAGAAGTTCTCAGATTCTGAATCTTGGCTCATGTTGATCCATTAGTCACTCCCCATTGGGGGAAAAAGAGATAGTAACCAAACCCCACTAGTAACACTCAATTGCAAATCCCAAGAGAGATTTACCTGGTTTTTGCAACCTCATTCATGATATACCATGTACCATGTGAGCCCTTGGAAAATATTCATTGATTTCTGCATTATATCTGAATTTACCTATTGATCCTATATTCATTTGTAGAGATTGCATTTCCTAGACTGCAGAATCTCATTCCAGATGAATTTGTTAATAGCTAAACCAATGAGATGATTAGCCAACATAAATTACTATGAACAGTAAGGATCACTTAAAGACCTGCCATTTGACTATACAGGCCAGATTTTCAAAGTGGCTCCATTTAAGGGCCCATAGAAAGTTTGTTGATGCCCCCAGATAACTACTTTTGTGTATTGCTGTGATTATTTTCATATTACCTAGGTAACCATAACTTCAGCTGGAGTAACTGAGGTTCTGTGTAAATCCTACCTGGAAGAGAGCAAGAGGTCAACCTTTCTAGATTCCCTGGGTGGTGAAATACAAATTGTAACTGACTCGTTTGTTCCTGTAAAAAATTATAGATGCTTGAGTGCATTAGAAACTCATAGCAACGAAGAATTCGAATAGTGACCATGGTGACCGTTCTTTGACACCTACAGAATGGTACCCAGTTTGTGTTAAGACTCACCAACAAGTGGGCTCTAGTGTGTCTTTTATTGTGGCAGATTCTGATGTCTTCTTAGAAGTGTGACTGCTCTCTGAGAGGCCTCCACTGATTACCCCTTAAGGGGAGTCACGTGGGCATCTTATGTTCTTATTCAGCTTCTTCCTGAGACAGCTAAGAGGCACAGTAGATGGAGTGCTGGGCCTGGAGTCAGGAGGACCGGAGTTCAAATCTAGCCTCAGATGCTTACTAGCTGCGTGACCCTGAACAAGTCATTTAACCTTTGTTTGCCTCAGTTTCCTCACTTGTAAAGTGGGAAAAATAAGAGCATCTACCTTTTAGATTGGTTCCGAGGATCAAATATAAAATCATGAAAGCATTTAGCTCATAGTAAGCATTATAAAAGTGTTTGCTGTTATTATATATTATTTGTGGTGTATCGATCAAACAGCTGCAGATCCTGGGACTACAGCAGAGCCACAAGAGCCAAACTTCCATAAATTCGTTTTGCCAAACTTGAACATCAGGACTTTTTAATTAATACAAAAGTATCTAATTAAGAAAGTATAAAGTGTGCTAAATCTCCCAGATAAAACGGTGTGTCATCTACCTTATGTCTTCCTGAAAAAGACAATCAATAGTTGAATTAATGGGAAAGATTAAATAGCTGCAGAAATAGTTTGGAATTTAACTGCTTTAAAAGATAAAGTGGTTGGTAAATAGGAGGACAAGAAGACTTAGAGCTTTTTCCTTTAAAGGCTGTTTCAAAATGTTCAGGAATACAAAAAAAATCCATCAATCTGTCTTCTTCTAGCTACACTGATATATTAGCAAAGCTTTGTAGGGAGACAGAGCCAAGTCGAATCAAATAGTTGACCCTGGCCTAAGAGTGGAGCTTCAGTACTCTGTGTTCTATAAAGCAACCCATACTAGGAGTTTAATTATTGAGTTGGCTAGGTTTTCTCTGATTTGTTTTACCCCTCTCAGTCTGGACAGTGCCCCCGATTAGACTACAAAGCTAATGAAAGACAGTCAGAACCTATGTTTCATCCCATGACAGCTACCTAGCTTGAGGCCAAATTGCAAAATTTAGCTGGCCTTCTCACCTGTCAATGCTGACTCCACCCCCCACCCCAGGTAGGATGACCAGGTGAGAGTGAGGATAGATTGGAGCAATCCAATGCAATTCAATACAAAAAGTACCAGAAACACAGGTTAGATCATATGTCTTACCTCTATTGGCTGTCCAGAATTGGGACCTGGTCCCTCCCCACAAGCAACCAGAGAAACTAGGTCAGATGATCAGGCCAGGCCAAGACCACAAAAACAGACCGTGATGGCAGCAGAGCGCCCAGGAACCAGGAAGTCTGGGCAGAGCTACAACCCGGACAACTGTACCTAGAGAGATGCGAAAAACAAGAGGGAAACATTAGGGCAAAATTTTTTTTTCTGAGAAAGAAGAAGGGTAGTATGGGGGAGTTTCAAGGGAATTGCAATAAAATAGCTAAAGCATGTTTCAAACATTAAAGTGCTATACGAAAGCTAGCTATTACTATTATGACTAATAGATCAATACCTAACATAGGAGGAGGCTGAGATAGCTTTAGGCCCAGGGGGTAAATCCACCCTCAGAGGGGGAGGAGGCAGGAAGTAATCAATAGGCGAATATAAGCGAAAAAGACTAAAACCATCAGAGAGCTCAGGAGGAAGAAAATTTAGCTAAAAATCTAGTCTGGTACCCACTCTCTGAGGAGAGCACAATAGCCAGCCTCATGACTCCAATCTCCAGCTTTCCCCCTTGACAGTAATCAAAGTTTCCCTTAGAGAATGATGGAGGGAAGAGATGCTAGAGATATCAAGCCTCCCCAAGAGCCACATATAATTCATATATAATTAACATAATATAACACATATAATAAGATACACATAATTCACTTGGGCAACACACATGCATACTCTACACAATTCAAGTAACAAACAACAAATTATACAACCAGAAGGAAAACATATAAAAATTCAAATATTAAGTAAAAGGCACAGGCAGAATAAAGGCAGGGATTTGCCTGAGCTCTCCCCAAACAACTTTAAAATAACACCTCAAAATGAATTCTGAAGTGGCAGAACCAACAAAAGGACAAGGTCAAAAAATTTTTCCAGCCCAAGACAAGAAGGTTGGCAGGAAAAGTCTGTCTCACTGTGGTAAGAGTGGAATACAGTTCAGTGCAGGCCTTTCCTGGCAACCTAGCAGCAGGCCTTGAGGGAAACTGAATCAGCAATGGTAGCTTCCAGAGTTCTCACCCCACAGACAGTAATGGGGTCATATAACTGGTCAGAAGGGCCAGTTATTATTTTGTTATTGTTAATATTTATTTATTGCTATATTTATTATTATTATTTTATTTATGTAGTTATTAAATATTATTATTCCAGGGGACCCTTTGCTGTTGCTAGAAGAAGGACTCTATGTGATTCTGAGCTGCAGTTCCAGGGTGAGGAAGAGGACTAGCACACTACAATGTATGACCACAGAAAAGCAGAGAACCTAGTCACATTCCAGGGCAGAAAATAGTGCTAGTGGTCACTCATAAAACAGAACACAGGCCAGGAAAGTAGTGACCACATCTCTCTTTAGATCATACCACCTGGAAAAATTTTAAAACTTACAGACCCCCAGAAAGAGCTCTGAAAACAACAGGAACCTAAAGCTTGAGACAGTGTCCCCTCTGCTCTGGGAACCAAGTCCAACTTAAACTTAAAAGTCAAGAAATAGGCTGGGAAAATGAGCAAACCACAAAAAATAATCTGGCCATAGAAAGTTACTATGGTGACAGGGAGGAGTACAATGCAAAATCAGAAGAACACAATAAAATCAAAACACCTACATGAAAAATCTCAAAGAAAAAATGTGAATTGGTCTCAGGCCCAAGCTTGGACAAGCTCAAAAAGAATTTTAAAAATCAAATAAGAGAGGTTGAGCAAAAATAGTGAAAAGAAGTAAGAGTGATGCAAGAAAATCATGAAAAAAGAGTCAACAACTTGGTAAAGGAGGCACAAAAATACTGAAGAAAATAACACCTTAAAAAGACAATAGGCCCAATGGTAAAAGAGGCATAAAAATTTACTGAAGAGAAGTCCTTAAAAAGAAGAATTGACCAAATAGAAAAGGAGGCACAAAAGCTCAATAAAAAAAAATAATTCCCTAAAAATTAGAATTGGGTAAGAGGAAGCTAATGATTCCATGAAACATCAAGAAACAATCAAACAAACAAACAAAATCAAAAGAAAGAAAAAAATAGAAGAAAATGTGAAATAACTCATTAGAAAACAACTGACGTGGAAAATAAATCAAGAAGAGATAATTTAAGAATTACTGTAATAGGGGCAGCTAAGTGGTAGAGAGGATAGAGCACCAGCCCTGGAATCAGGAGGATCTGAGTTAAATCTGGCCTTAGACATTTACTAGCTGTGTGACCCTGGGCAAGTCATTTAACCCCAATTGCCTCCAAAAATATTATTGGATTACCTGAAAGCTATAATCAAAGAAAGAGCCTCAACATCACATTTCAAGAAATTACCAAGGAAAACTACCCTGATATTCTGAAACCAGAGGGCAAAATAGAAATTGAACAAATCCACTGATCATCTTTTAAAAAGGATCTCAAAATTAAAACTCCTAGGAATATTATAGCCAAACTGCAGAGCTCCCAGGTCAGAGAGAAAATATTGCAAGCAGCCAGAAAAAAAAAACAATTGAAATATCATGGAGTTACAGACAGGATAACACTAGATTTAGCAGCTTCTACATTAAAGGATCAGAGGGCTTGGAATGTGATAATCTGGAGGGCAAAGGAGCTGGGATTTCAACCAAGAATCACCTACCTAGTAAAACTGAGCATAATCCTTCAGGGGGAAAAATGGACATTTAATCATATAGAGTTCTTTCAAGCATTCCTGACGAAAAGAACAAAGGTGAATAGAAAACAAGACTCAAGAGATAAAAAGGTAAGTAGGAAAATGAAATCATAAGGGATAAGATTAAACTTACACGGGAAGATAATACCTGTAACTCCTAAGAATTTTGTCATTATTAGGGCAGTTGCAAAGAATATACATAGAAAGAGGGGAGGGGTATGAGTTGACTGTGATGGGATACTTAAAAAATAAAATTAAGGGGTGAAAAAGAGGAGTGCACAGGGAGAATGGGGAAGGCAGAGGTAGAATGGGGTAAGTTATCTCACATAAAAGAGGTACAAAAGAGCTTTTAAAGTGGAGGGGAAGATGGTGGCTTGATGAACAGCACTTGAACCTTATTCTCTTTGGAATTGGCTCAAAGACGTAATTATATACACAGTTAGGTATAAAAATCTATCTTTCTATACAGGGGAGTAGGAGGGGAAGGGGATAAGGAAGAAGAGGGACCGATAGAAGGGAGGGCAGACTGGGGAAGGGTGTAGTCAAGATAAAAACACAAAAATTTGACAGCAAGTTTCTTGATAAAGGCCTTACTTCTCAAATATATAGAGAACTAAGTCAAATTTATAATGTCATTCTCCAACTGATAAATGGTCAAAGGATATGAACAGACAGTTTTCAGACAAAGAAATCAAAGTTATCTATACTTCTGTGGAAAAAATGCTTTAAATCATTGATTAGAGAAATGCAAATTTAAAAAAACTCTGAGGTACCACCTCAAACCTGTCAGATTGGCTAATAAAACAGAAAAGAAAAATGACAAATGTTGGAGGGGATGTGGGAAACTTGGGACATTAAAGATAGAGTTGAGAACCATTCCAACCATTGTAGAGAGCAATTTGGAACTATGGTCAAAGAGCTATAAAACTGTGCATACCCTTTGACTCATTAATACCACTACTAGGTCTGTATCCCGAAGAGATTTTTAAAAAAGGAAAAGTATCTACATGCGCAAAAATATTTCTAGCAGCTCTTTTTGTGGTGGCAAAGAATTGGACATTGAAGGGATGCCCATCAATTAGGGAATGGTTAAACAAGTTGTGGGATATGAATGTGATGGAATACTATTGTGCTATAAGAAATGACGAGCGGGATGCTTTCAGAAAAATCTGGAAAGACTTACATGAACTTATGAAAAGTGAAGTGAATAGGACCAGGAGAACATTGTACAGAATATTATAACAGCAATATTGTATGATGACCAACTGTGAGCGACTTAGCTCTTCTCAGCCATACAATGATCCAAGATGATTCTAAAGGACTGATGGAGTCTGAATGCAGAACAAAGCATCCTTTTTTAATTTTATTTCTCTTGGGTTTTTTTTTGGTTTGTGTTTTCTTTCACAACATGACTAATATAGAAATATGTTTTGCATGACTGCACATGTATAACCTATGTCACGTTGTTTCCCTTTTAAATATGGAGGGCAAGAGGAAAGGAGAGAATTTGAACTCAAAATTTTTTAAAAGAATGTTAAAAATTGTTTTATGTGTAATTGTAAAATAAGTAAAATATGTTTTAAAAGATATGTAAAGGAAAGGAAAATCGAATAATGTGACACTATTTGGCACCCAGCAGTAACAACAGAAAGGACTGGAATGCTATCTTCCGAAAAACAAAGGAGGTCAAATTGCAACTAAAAATGTTATGCCTTGTAAACATGAGCCTATTCATCAGTGAAAAAACTGAATGTTCAATAATAGAAAGGCATTTAAAGCATTCCTGCAAAAATTACCAGACATAAGCAGATTGTTCAAACTTTCAAACACTAACAGAAAAACAAGAAACGTACTACGACGAGCAATGGAAGCATAAGTAACGAAATAAATTACCTCATTGCTAGAGACTTGGAAAAAAACTCAAAAGAAGAAGATATTTATTGGTTTAAAAAAACCAGAGAGAACACTAAGAGATTTATTTCTAAAAGTATGCGAAGGAATAAAGTTGAAAGTGGAATTTAAAGAAATAGAAACAGTGATAATAGAGTAGGTCTTAAAAATCATGAATTAAAACTCGTTTACCTTCACCTGTACACACACACACACACACACACACACACACACACACACACACCTGTGTATCTACTTTGGAAGTTGAGACAAAAAGGGGCATAAGTGTGAAATGAATGGGAATAGAAACTTGACTGCCATGAAACCAGAACATCTATAGGGATTCAAATCCGGTAGTCCTTGGGCCTCCGTGAATGCTGCAGAATCAGCCATGCTGGCAGAATGAACTTTGTAAGCAATGTGTCTTAGATGATGAAAAGCTGACCAATATGGTGGTCATATTCTAAGGGAATGATAGCTTCGGGTCAAACACCCCTCTAACACACATTGGAGGTCTTACAAAGAGAAACTTGAACCCAGCAAATGGTAAAGTCCAGTAGTAAATCTTTTCTGGCTGATGCCTAACACTAAAAAGCAGGGTCTCAAGGAAGGGTTTGGTCCCAGCCTGTATCCCAGTCATCCATGACTAGTTTCAGCAGCTCCCTAGGTAGAACAGGAACAAGTAGACCAGAATTACAGGAAATTGTGGAAGAGAGGAAAAAGCACTGACTGGATTTAGAATCCAAAGACCTTGGTGCCAAATTTGGCTCTGTTACTACCTGTGTGACCTGGGCCAAGATGCTTCACTTGTGGGTTGCAGACTCAGTTTCTTCTCCTGAAAAATGAGGGGTTGGGACCAGATGAGATCTAATGGGCCTTCCAGTACCTGATTGTCATCTTCAGAAATATAAAACTCCATCAGTTTTATGATAATTCCAGAAGAAATATTTAGAGAGTGGAGGGAATGATAATCGCCCTGGGGATCCACATGGAAAATTGCCTTGAGGTTTTCTTTCACAGGCCCAGAAAGAGAGGACTGAAACCACGACCAAGTATTGTGCTTGGTAAAGGCAACTTTACAGTCTGAGCTGATTTTGTTCATGGGGAGATGGTTGGCCAGGCTAGCAAAGGAATTATTTGCACAGACATGTAGTAATTAACAAATATGGAAGCAATTTCCTTGCTCCTTGTTTAAAATCTGTATACCATGGCATAGAGATTAAATATGTTCTGATACACAAAATGCTTTATTGTGCAGAAACATACACAAACAAACATTCAGCAAATTTCAATGAGCTAATCAGGGTCTTGTGAAAAATATTTACTGGTATATGGTAAGAGATGGAGAAGGTGGAAGAGAGGGAGCAAGGTAACTATCCTAGAAATGTATGAAAGCTCCTATCGTACTCAGAGCCCTGGCAAAAATGTCTGCTCTAGCTCATGACTATTTGGCTATTTCCCAAGTGATCAGTTGAACTCAACTACGTTACAAGACCACCATTTCTGGGTGAACTGAGGCAACTTTACCACCTGACCACAGAGACTATGACAGTTTACTTTATCAATAGCAGCCAAGGAGAGATAAAGGGGAAGTCAATGGAAATTAATCAGCCTTCAACATCAGCGCTAAAACAAGGGCACTGCTCCTGGTGAGGAGGTATTGGGCCTGGAGCAGTGACTAGACATGTCTGTTATCTGTCGGCAACACTATGTCCATCCAAACCAATAGAATCTAGGCCTCCCTTATCACCTTGCTTCAGTGCTGACCCACAACTCTCTAGATGACATCTTCATACTTGCTTTGTGCAATGGAAAGAGTGCTGCTGGCTTTGGAATCTCAAAATCTCAGCTCTACTTCCCACTTTGTCACTTTATTAGCTATTTGACCCTAAGCAAGGCTCTGGCCTTCCTTTTCCTCATCTGCAAAATGGGGATGATAATCTTGTACAGTTTCTCCCCCCGGGGGTTATTGTGATAAAAGCATTTTGTAATCCCTAAGAAAAGGGAATGGGGAAGAGGATACAACATTTACTAAGCAACTACTATGCTGTCAAGCGTTGTCCTAAACACTTTACAAATATTGTCTCATTTGAAAATAGTTGTACATTTGAATCAAATGGGGTACACAATAGCAAATCTCCCACATATGGAATGCTATCTGCCTAGGGAAATGATGAAGTATCCAAGTCATTGAGAATTTTATCTTCCTCTTAGTAGAAACTCAAAGCTTCAGGTGAATTAGTTCAGAGATATGTCAACTCAGGCATAGGGCTTCAAATTACTGACAATCATCACTTATGGTCTAATCTTAGCTGTGTGAGGGACTACATGACTAAATCTAAACTGTGTAGGAATAAATAATATCACAAGTTTTGAGCTGGTAGGGACCTCGAAAGTCTTCTAGTCCAATCTCCCTACTCTCATTTTACAGATGAGGAAATGAAGGTGACTTGCCCAAAGTCACAGAGCTAGTATGCAACAGAGCTAGAGTTGCAACTCATATGACTCCAGAGCCAGTGGCCTTCCCATCGCACCACAATGCTACAGAAAAAATCCATCAAGTTCTTCTATTATATTATGGTGAGTCCTAGCCCATAACATAAAGCACTTGATTTGGGAACACAATTTTTGCTTCTGGCTTGGTAGACACATACTTCTGTTCAGAGCAGACTGATAAAATGGAAAATACATACAATTTATGAAGTCAATAGACTGGATATCTATAGGTTGCTCAAGTGAAAACAGGAAATTCTATACTATGGCTCAATACTTAATCTGATGATGGATCCATGCAGGGTAGAAACCAGATGCGGAAGTGCAGCATTCAACATGAGCTAATAAAGTCCTGTTGTTTTACTACCACATTGGTGTGACCCTGGAATGTAATTGCAAGCATTCAGATAGGACAACAGAGCCTAGGCACCCTTCTTGCTGCATTATACACTCTTACTTATCTCTTTACTGATTTTGCAAACATTTGCTGTACTTGAGAGAGATGAAGATGACACTACCTTATATCTACTGAAGTGAGTCAAAGCTGCAGAACTATATATGTATAATGACTATAATAAGGTAAAGGACAGCACCTTTAAAGACTCCAGAATTCTGATCGATGCAGTGATCAATCCTCAAACAACTGACGATAACCCACATTTCTCACCTCTTGGCAGAGATTTAATGGAGATGAGGTGCTGAACAAGGCAAACGTTTTCACAAAGCCAGTGTGTTGGCTCACTTTAATTGACTCTATCTATTTGGTACAAATAAGTACCAAAATAATACACTTGTATTATTTCTCTAACTCAGAAGAATGCAGAAAAAAGAGTTTAAGTAGTATTTGATGACCCAACTTCCGAGCAATACAAGAGAGGAGTAAGAGGCAATGTGTGCCTGATGGACTCTGACGCAGGCTTTCTGTCTTACGAAGGTCAATGAAAAAGCATACTTGCTTAAGTAGCAATCCCAGCAACCAAGTAGATTCTGTCGAGAACAAGAACATCATTAGGCATTTCATTTATGATCCACCCAGTACAAAATCCTTTCAAGGTACACTAAGCTAGAAATACTTCCCCCCAAAAATCTAATCGCCTTTCTCAGAGAGCTAGTAATCACTGATCACTTCACACACCCCAAGGGCTCAGATTGGTAAGATGTACTTTTCCATCACCAAGGCTTAGAAAGGAATCAGAATCTGTCTGTGTATTGAATAAGTTAGAAATGTCAAAGCTCTTAATATCAAAATCCTTGCAGAAAAGTGATGAATCAACACCAATTATCAGGTTGATTCAAGTTATCACTTCTACCCCAAGGAAGATATATCCCTCAGGACAGTCCCAGAAAAAAAAATAGACTAGCTTTCTATTCATTTCAAAGGCTCTTTTTAAGGTCGATTTGGAAAATACTAGAGGGAGCCCAATAGACTCTCAACCTTTCAATGTTTCATTGAACCAGTCTAGAAGGCCCAGTTACAGTGGTATAGTGGTATTGATTCATCTTGGTAAAAATTTATACATAGCAATAGCAAAATTCACATCCTTTATAAATGGTAAAGAATTTAATAACTTTATCCCAAACAAGATCACAAACAAACATAGCACAGAGCAGAAAAGAATAAGCCACGATACATGCATGTAAATGTATATATGTATATATATATATATATACATACATGTATGCATAATATTTGGAACATTTAAATACATATACATATATAGCATATTTGGAGCTTTTATATGTATTGTGTGTTTATATTTCAAATGACTAACAAGAGAAAAATCAAATCACAATAACTCTGAGGTTCTACCTCACATGCATCAGATTGGGAAACAGGACAAATAAATGAAAATGGCAATTGTTGGAGAGGTAGTAGGAGGGCAGGCATACTAATGTGCTTTTGGGAGAGCTTCAAATTAGTCCAATCATTCTGGAAAGTATTCTGAAATGATGCCTAAAAAGTCACAAAGCTGTGTATATACTTTGACCAGCAATACAGCTACCAGGCACACACCAAAAAGTGACCAAAGGCAGAGGGGGAAAGATCTATATAATAATAGCTAGCATTTATATAGTACCTACTATGTGCCAGGCACTATACTAAATGTTTCACAAATATTTCATTTGATCCTCACAACAACCTACCTCTATTATTATGCCCATTTTATAAATGAGGAAACTGAAGGAAATAAAGGTTTAAGTGACTTGTCCAAGGTCACTCAGCTACTAAGTGTCTGAGGCTGGACCTGAACTCAACCTGAACTTCCTGACTCTATGCCTGGTACTCTATCCAGCGAGCCACTCAGCTGCATCTGTAAGGCAAAAATATTTAAGGCAATAAAGAAATGCCTATCAATTGGGGAATGGCTGACCGAATTATGCTATACGCAAAAAATGGAATACTGTTGTACCAGAAGATATGACAAAAGGGATGAACTCAACTTGTAAACTGATGCCTACTGAAGTGCACCCAAGCTGGAGAGCAATTTGTACAATGACTATAATAAGGTGAAGGAAAACACCTTTTAAAGACTTCAGAACACTGATGGATGCAATGATCAATATGGAGAAAACTGATAATGACTCATGTTTCCCACCTCTTGATAGAGATGTGATGGACGAGAGATGCAGAATGAGACAAACATTTTCAGACACAACCAATGTGTTGACTTACTTTGTTTGACCAAACTTTGGGATATAAATAGGAGTTTCTAATGTGGATAGCAGGGTTGGGGAGAGGGGGTTGGTGAATAGGCGAATAGTATAGAAAAAGGAAAAGTGTCAACTAAGCATTTTTAATACATAGAAGAAATGTTGGTGAAGTTCACAAGGGGACATAGACAGGCAGGGTAGTTTTGCTACTCTTACGTTAAATTTAAAATTTAAGAAAATAATAAAAATAAAGGTTTAGGAAAATAAACTACACATAATAAAAGTTAACAGTTTCATATATTGTCATCTTTTCCGTGCTTTATATATTGAAATGTCCATTTTTGATGCTTAAATTTGAAATAAAAAAGAAAATTAAATTGATACTGTTTGACACTCATTTCTGAGTATAACCTTCCCCCTACCCAGTGAACTCTCCCTTATGTTGTAACAAAGAACAAAAATGAAGGGGAAAAGCAGTTTAGCAGAGCCAACCAATGCCCCAACCCTGTCTGAAAGTATATGTATTATTCCACACCCAGAGTCCCTCACATCTGCATAAAAGGGGGTGTAGCAACAAAACTCAGAAGCTCCTGATGAAATCTAATGAGGAGTTCCCACTACAAGCTTAGCCTTTTGTGTATTGTACATATATATACAGTGTGTATACACATATATACATATATGTTACATATATATAACTTGAACTATATATACTTACATATTTCTATAAATATTCTATGCATATTTCTATACACATAATAAACACATACATGAGTGTGTGTATACCCAAAGCCTGCTACTATGTTGATTTGAAAATCTTAAAGGACAAGTGGTAGCCCCAATGCTATTTCTGGAAATGTTACTATTCCTCCTGCTTCCCTGACCCTCACACCATCAAGCTGCCAATGAAGTCCTGACCCAGCAGAATCTCACTAAGATAATGCAATCTTTTGGAAGGATGACAGAGTCATTGGCAAACACTGCCATGGCCCTGCAAGACTTTGTCACCATGAATCTAAGTTAATTTATGCACCCCTCAGTGTTCATTTTTGCCTCAGTAAATATATTCTGCATATACAGATTTCCCCCCAAGCCACCCCCCTCCCCAAATTAATGCAGGTTTTCGATTGGATATTTCCATTTCTGTCTCTGGAGAGGCAATCTTTATTTAATCCTATGAATAGAATATTCATCATAATCAATGAGCCAGAGCATCCCAAGTGCATCCTTCTATGTTTCCAGCCTCATCTCATACTGTGCCCCTCCATAGATACCACCCTGATAGTAATATATAGAAACCACAGTATTTTAGAGCAAAACAAAAGACCTTGGAGATCTATTTTGTAGATGAGGAAACTGAGGTCCCCAGAGACAAGGTGTTATGCCTAAGATCATAGAATTAGGATGGCAGAGCCAAGAGGCAAGCCTAAGTCCCTTGCCTCCAAATCCAGTGTTCTTTTGAGTACCTATGCTGTTCCTTAATTGCTACCTCAACTTTTGGGGGCAGTCACATTTTCTTAGGCTTTGAGATCCCCGGGAAGCACTGGGAGGAAGCAACTGGTGATCCTGAAGTCTCTGTGGAGAAAGAAGACAGGTGCCTGCCATAACTCCAATGCCAGTTCTGCCCCCAAGTCCCCCTGAGATTAGGCAGCTAAAGCCTGTTCCCTCCTCAGGAACTAGGATAAAAGGGATGGCTCCCCAGGCCTCAGTATAAAATCCCTTTCCGGGCCTGCCTTTGTCACCAGCTGCAGGGACCTGACCCCCTTTGGCACCTGCCTGGACAAGCTCCTGGTGAAACTGTGCAAATCCTATAGGAACCAGAGAGTTCAGCTGAAGTTTGTGGGGACCGTGAGGCTGCCCCTAGAACTTTGGTGACCTTTAAAAGAGCAGTGGGGTTGGAAACCCACCTGCAAGGGGTTGAGACTGAGATCTTTGAAAGCAGAGACTGTCTTTTACCTTTCTTTGTATTTCTAGAGCTTAGCACAGTGAGTGGCACATAGTGGTGCTTAATAAATGCTGATTGAAGAAAAAAACATATAAAGGCGTAAAGATAGGTAAAAAGGAGATAAAACCATCCCTCTATACTCATTTATGACTTACATGCTGGATGGTAGATTTGAAACATCCTAGGGAATCAGTAAAGATAATTGAGACATTTAGCAGATTCATCGAATTTGCAGGAAACAAAATAGACCCCCCCATCAAATACATTCCCATATAATAATAACAAAATTCAAAACGCAGTAATAGAAAGGGAAATCCCACTCCAAATAACCATGAAAGGCATAAACTTATCTGAAAATCAATCCACCATGGCACACAAAATACTTACATAGATTATAAAATACTTATATCACAAAAAATAGATTCAGTTGCAAAATGTTCCTTAAAGAAATAAAGAACAGCTTAAATAGCCAGATGGATACAAACAAGCAAGGAAAGATCTATATGAAGTGATGAAAAGTGGAGTAAAAGAGCCAAGAAAACAATATACCCAGTGACTATAAGAATGTAAATAAAACAAGTCCCTCCCATGCAAAATCCAAAATGCATGTTACAAATTATAAAGAATAAGCATGGCTAGAAAGGATAAGAGAACATGCCCTACCTGACCTTTCAAAGAGGTAGAAGGTCCACAGGTGTTGCACAATGTGCTTGCTTTGGATTTTTTTAATCCATCGTACTGATTTTTTTCCCTTTTTCTTTTTTTGTCTTCAAAAAAAATCCTGTCATATGGGATAGATTTCTGGGAAGGGCAGGAGAGGGATACTGGGAAAACTATGATGATTTCAAAAACTGGAGAAGTCAACGAAAAAGGTATTAAAATGCTTCTTAACTGACTGAGGAGAAAATGGATAGAAGAAAAGGTGAGACATAAGGTATGAATGACTTTTTGAAGACATTTAGCAGTGAAGGGTTGGAGACAGAAGAGTTAAATGGAACACTTCTTTTTAGGAAAGAGAAGCCTGAGCATGTTTGTAGGCAGATTCTAAATGATAACAAGAGACATTTATATGGCACTTGAAAGAGTGCCAAGGGGTTTATATTCATTATCATATTTGGTGTGGTTGGGGTACACTGGACTCCACCAATGAGAGCGTAGCTCTTCAAGGCATGTGTGGTGTGCTCTTCCTGACAGCTGCCTAAGTGAAACATGAGCTTGTGCGGTATGGGGAGGGTCTTTCTGCGTGGGGTAGTGGAACCCTTGGAATGCAAGAAGGTTCCTACTCAGCCGCCAAGCGAAAGGCTCCACTCCTCCATGTGGTCTGCCACCTGGAAACCATCCACAAGGGGATTTGTAAAAGTCAACCCCTACTGATGGCTAAGTATTATCCCCATTTACAGGTGAGGTAACCAGCTTACAGTAATTAAGTGATTAGGCCAGGGTCAGATGACTGTTAAGTATCAAAGGCATTGCAACCCAAATTCCTGACTCTTAACCAACACTTGGCCTCTAATCCCCAAGCCACAATATGCTCTAAAAAGCACAACATAATTAATTTTCAAGAACTTCGCATATTTTGCTACCTTTCAAATACCTGCATCATCACGTAACCGTTACTATTCCAGGTCCAGAATTTGAACAGAGATAGTTCTTCAGGATAGGGCATTGGCTGGGGAAACTGCAGGCAAATGATCATGGGCCAGTCACATAGGAAGTTTTCCATGACTCCCCTGAAAATCTTCTGTTTCACTTCCAGCAAAGCCTCCAGCTGAGCCCAAGACAGGTTAAGTTGTTGACCCTGTCCTGTTATTTTATAGGCCTTGAGAAATAGACACTGAGCTTCCGTACTGAATAAGCACCCTGAAAAGATTGCGGTGGTTTGGCCTAATCACAGTTATTTACAAAGGAGCAGCGGCACCAGGACCCAGCTCTAGATAGTCAACAACCGGGATGCTCTCAGTACCGACTCTCCTGGACCCTTCACAGACCACTCCACCCACTTGCCAGATCTTCCGTCCCTGGCTGCTTTGGGCCTGCTTCTGCCATGCAGACTCAGATTTGTCTCTAGTGAGCTGGACTCCCTTCTCTTTTTTGATCAACCAGTTCCCAAGGATGACTCTGACTCTCAGACTCTGTCCCGGCCTCCCACATCAGCATCCAGCAATCAGTTCCCCTTCTTGCTGCTGGGAGCCTCACAGCAATAAAAGAAGCCGAGCAAGGAAAGGAAGCCTCTTGCTTACCCTGTTCTCCTGACAGGCTGCTTGCTGGGCCTTCCACTTTCAGTCCCTCCCTCATTTAACCCTTGTTTGAATCCTTGTTATTCACGTGGGTGGTAATTGTGTTTAAAACAATGTGCAAGACTTCATTCTATTTTTACTACCAAAAAGGGTGAAAATGAATACAGGGATATTATACATTGTCATGGACACGGGGCTATAAAAGATGACATTTTTGTTGCCACAGAGCCTTCTATTTTGAAGATGTAAAAATATTCCTGGCTTTCACAAAATATGCTTTGGTGAGTGATTGGTAGGCACAAGTACACAAAACTGTGAATTGGCATATGATACAGGAATTTGCTTGAGGGAGGAGAGGGAAACAAGAGAATTGCCGAATCCTATCATCTACATGGTGTTCGATGAGCTATCCTCAAAGGCCATACAGCTCACTTGACTAGGACCCACATGACCTCTTCCTGGAAACCCAATGTCTGTTTGATTTATATTTCAATAAGTTGCATTAAGTCCTTTTTTTACCCTTTAATGAGAAAAAAAAAGATGACAGGGAATAGCCAAAAATAAGGAAGTAGTGACACTCTAATGCTGTCTGTGTTGGCCTGGTACTTAAGCTCAATTTGTGAATATAGTAGACACTTTAAAATGTTGGTTCAATTGATTTCCTGCACCAACCAAAAAAAGACAAAGTTCTTACCCTGTTTCCTGGACCACTTGTGCATCACCTTGCTTCTGGAACCATCCCCTGACTCTACCCAAGAGGGAATTTTTATGGGGAACCCAGAAAGGCTAGAAACTCCCATCTCTGGTCTCTGCCTAATACTTTCTGAACCATGCCTATACCCTGGTTTGTAAATTCATTTAACCCAGGGATTCTTAACTTGGCAGGGTAAGTGGATAGATTTCAGGGGAACTCTGAACTTGGATGAAGAAAAAAGAGTCCAGACTAATCTTGACTGAAATTTAGCATTTCCTTCAATTATAAATGTAGACAATGATCCATAGTAGTATTAGGCTTCACCAGACTGCCAAAAAGTTCACAACACAAAAGAAAGACTAGGAAAACCCAATTTAACTCATTCAGTCAACATTTATTTAAATTTATCCCTATTGAATTTCAACAGATTTGACCCAACACTCTAGCCTGTCAAGATCTTTTTTAAAACAGGACTAATAAATGTGTTAACAATCCCTCCCAGCTTTTTGTCAACTGGAAATTTGATAAGCATGTATCTATGTCTTTATCCAAGCTATTAATTAAATATTAAACAGCGCTAGGTCAAGTGCAGTTATCTGGGGAACCAGGTACCTCCTTCCAGTCTGACATTGAACCATAAATGACTACTCTTTGGGTCTGGCCATTTAAGAATTGACCTAACAGTCCTGTCTTGTAGCACACATCTCTCCAACCTTTCTACAAGAATAACACATGAGACTTTGCTAAATTGTTCACCAAAAATCTAGGTAAACTATACATACAGTCTATTCAGTCTCCTTTGCTGACTCGCCTTCCATATCATGTCCCCTGCTGAGGATGTTTGGTCAGACTCTGTCCTGGGCCTTCTCTTCTCCTCCCTCTATATTTTCTCTCAATGACCTCATTGGCTTCCATAGGTTTAACTGGCACTTGATTTCCAGATCTCTATAGCTAGTAGGAGCCTTTGCCCTGAACTTCTATCACCAATTGCTTATTGGACATTTCAAACTGAACGTCCTAGAGACATCTCAAATTCAACATGTTCAAAACATTTAATTACAGTTTCTTTTCCCCTTTATCCTCCCCTCTCCCACACTATCTCATTTCCATTAAAGGCACTGCCATCCTTCCTGTGTCTCAGGTTTGTTACCTTGGCATCATCCTGTATTCCCCGCTGTCCCTTATATCCAATATATACCCAATCTGTTCTCAATCTCATTGTTTCTACCTTCACAAAATCTCTTGCATCTGACGCTTCTTCTCCATTCACACATCTGCCCTCTTAGTTCAGGGCCCCATCACCTATTGCCCACAATAACAACAGCCTCCCAATTTGTCTCCCTGCCTCAAATCTCTCATCTCTTCAGTCTGTCCTTCATACTGTTGCCAAAGTAATTTTCCTTAAGCACAAATCTGACTATAGGACTCCCTATTCAACCAACTCCAGTGGCTGCCAATTGCTTTTAGGATAAAATATAAAGTCCTCTGTTTAGTTTTTAGTGCCCTACCCAGCACATGCCTGGCCCCAATGCATCTTTCCAGCCTTGTCAGACATTACTCTTCTTCCAACACCCTGTATACTGGCAGTCCCCTAAGCCTAGAACCCACTCCCTACTTAACCTCTGCCTCCTTGTCACTTTCCTTTAAAACACAGCTCAAGCATTATCTCCTGCATGAACCCCTCATCTGCTCCTGCCTTCTCTCCCAAACTATCCTGTATTCAATTTCTTTGCATATATTCATATTTATTCACTTTGCATTTGTGATATATGTGTGTGTATATACATAAATATACATTTTGTATATGCATATATATATATATGTACTTGATATCTCCCTCATTGGAATATAAATTCCTTGTAAGTAGTGATTGTTTCATTCTTTGTACTTGCATCCCCAAGGCCTAGCATAATGTCTGGCACACAGTAGGCACTTAATAAATACTTGTCGATTACCTACTTGTCCTAATATATTAGTGTAGACAGATCATCTAGTTTTCCTCCCCCTACATTAACACCACCAAATGAAAAGAAAAAGCCCTCAGGGTTACTGGTGAATCAAGTAACCCACCCCTGTGGAGAACCCTACCTCACCCAGGAGGCTAAGCTATTCTCCAGACCTATAGCACTATACTAGGGGTGTCACTTATTATTCTACCATCCCTTTGCCTTTAAGCTCTCCCACCCTATCTACAGTTTTCTCCTTCATGAGATTATAAGATCATATATTTAAAGCTGAAAGGATGACATTTCTGCTTCTTGAAATCCCAAATTTTCTTCAAGAATCAGTTCGAGTACCATCTACTTCAAGAGGCCTTTCCTAGTCATCTCCACCCCTACCCCCAGGTACTGATGACATCTACTCCCCAAGGTTACCTTGTGTCTCATTGGTGTTATATGTGTGCATGTATATTTGTGTAAATGTGTGTATTTATATATGTATGTGTATACATATAAACACACACATACATATATATATACATACACACATACACGCAATTTTTCTCCCCCATCAGAATGCAAGCTCCTTAAGGCCTGTTTCCTTTTGTCTTTATAGCTTGGCACATGATTAAGTATTTAATAAATGTTTGATGAGTGATTGATATTACGATACAAAGATTGTTTATTTTAAAAAATGAGAAAATCATAAAATATATTTAATACTAGAATTATGCTGAACATAATTCAATCCCTTCTCATGGGTTGATATGTTTCCTTAGGGTGATCCTGACAACCTCAGATTTTATTGCTATAGAGAACTTCAGATAAAGAAGTTCACTCCTTTCGCTTTAACTTCATTGGAACACTGAAAGACAAAGTTACTTTGTCAGGATGGCACAGCCCATATGTGGTAGAGGGAGGTCTTGCACCCAGTTCTGTATTTCTTGAAGATCCAACCTCAATCCACTATGCCTGGCTATAGCTCGTGCTCATTAGAAAGAACATATCAATTCTCCTTATTGTAGAGACATACCAAAATATTGATTCAGAGATTTCTAGGAGACAGAATGCCAAACAAAGCAACTAATGCTTCCTCAGTACTTCAAAGATATTATTAATTCATCAGTGTGGGCACAGCCTCCCTTTTTACCTCAGTAGATGTTTTCAGTGAATTACTGTGGATAAAAGATTCAACCCCTGGTGGCCAACCTGCAGCTGAGCCTCTAAATTTAGGTTGGGTATGACAAATAGAGGGCCCATCACTAGGACTGTACTTAAAGCCCTTCTAGCTTGGTAGAGATTGACAGAGCCTAGCCTCTGCACAGCCTTTAAGGCCCTAAGGTCACCTCCCTGCCACAAGAAGTATAGGAAGGAAGATTAGAAGAGATTGACTATAATATGATAAAAGAAATGAGGATTTATTTGATGCAGTTATCCTGTTTTAGGATTTCACTCAAAAATATTTGTGAGAGTTTAAAAAATTATATTGGTTAATAGTGCAAGATTTGTTTTAATTTCCAGAACAATTTTGGAAAATTGTATACAACTGATACAGCTCTAAAAATGAATTTCTTGTTTTATAAATTCTTCCCCGTGACTTCAAATACGTTGCACAGAGAATCAGAGATCACATTCCCAGATTCATGTGTAGGAGGAAAGGGAAATTTGAAATTGCCTATAATTTGAATGTTCAACAAGTCAAGAGCTTGCATCCTTCCACAACGAACTCATTTCTCCTTTTATTTTGAAGATTTTTTCTTTTTACTAAAGCAAATCTTACCTATAAACTTGATTAGAAAAATGTTGGCTCTTATGGGAAATAAAGCAAATAAACCTGAAGTAAAAGAAATGGTGGAAAACATGGGTGTGTGTGTGTGTGTGTGTGTGTGTGTGTGTGTGTGTGTGTGTGTGTGTGTGTTTTGGGGGGAAGTTCTTCCATAGTAGCACAAATCACTCTTCATTCTCATCTGTAAAGGTCAGTCCCAGTATGTGTTCCAAAATGACTTCTGTGGAGTCACAGTGCCCCCAAGAGGCTCGATTTAGAATTGGCATAGAAAGAATGATTTTCCTGAGCAAAGCTCTAAGCAAAAAATGTCAGCTGGCAAAGGATGGGGCTCATAGCTCAGATCTGAGATGCAGAGGGGGTTGGGGATTTTGGTATGGGTTTTTTTTCCTTGGTCTGTTTTTGATGTATTTGATTTGAAAGAATGTGCTCTCTCTCTGTTTAAGCAATTCTGACTTCTGCTTGAAAAACGAGGCTGACTTCCCCTAAACTAACAAATCCCGACTTTTTTCTAAAGCAAAGACCTTTTCTCCCTAAATTCGGACATCAGCAAGGCACAGAATACCAGGTGGGTCACCGAAACAGTATTATTTTTATTTTGTAGGCGACTTTCCCAAATATTTAAATCTTCTCATTGCAAAAGCAAGATGTGGTCTGGTTTAAAATGATATGAAAACTTGGGGATTTGTGATGACTAGACTCTCTTGGGAATCTATGCCAAAAAAAGGGATATTTACACATAAACCAGGGAGACCAAACTTTCTAATACGAGTATGTAATTCCTTTCCTTAGTTTTGTATCAGTTACCTAGGAGTTCAAGGTAGGAAATGTCTTCACTAAACTAAGAGTGCCTATCACACAGTGTTTGAGAGTTGCCTGAGGCCCAAGGTGGTTAAGTTCATAGATATAAAGCTTGGGGGACCTTTAAGTCCTTCTCGTCTCATCTTTTCACTTATGAGGAAACAGAGGTTCGGATGAGTTAAGTAATTTACGCTGAAGGTCACACAGGTAATGAGTAAAAGAGTGGAGATTTAAGCCCAGCTCTTTGCATCGAAATTCAATAGCCTTTCCACAGGATTTGTAAATTGCACTGCTTTGCACATCCTTAAGCGCTAATTATGGGGAGGTACACCCCAATACCACAGCCGAGCATGAAGTCTGTAAGTTGGCTTCAACCTCTTCATTTGTGCCATGAATAAAAGAGGGGGTGGGGCGGATCTTAAAGGGACAGATTGTTTTTCTTTCTTCTCTGGGAGAGACTGGGAGATTCTGAAACCTAACCGAATGAATCCTGGGAATTGTAGTCTCTGACGGATAAACAGCAGTCATTTCCCTGCCCTGGGAAAGAGATTCTCACAAGAGTTTTGTACATGGAAATGCCAGGCAGGGGATCGGTTGAGCAAAGGAGGCTCAGAAGTCGAATTGGAATTGGGGTTCACGGAAGCACAAGAAACAGCAGAGAGAAAGAGAGAGAAGCCTTTGCAGGTTATTTCTAATTCCTTGTGTCATATAAAACTGTAACTGACCATAACTTCTTTACAATTTATATAACTTCTTTGTGATTTGATTGTGAATGATTATAACTTCTTTGTAACTTATCTATTAACTGCATCTCGAAAGACAGAGTCCAGTACTGACAATGCATGTTATGAGGGTGCTACTTCCGAGGTGGACGCAGACACATCTGACTTTAGGGATTTCCCAGAGTCCCTAGCAGAAGAATGAAAGGAATGGATGAGGCAGAAACTTAGCAGGATAGTCCTGCTCTCCCCACATGGGCTATGCCCAAGAAACAACTGATTTCACCAGCTCCTGCGCATTCCTGGAAAGATCTAGGAAAATTCCTTTAGGATGAAAGGTCTCAGAGACCATCTCAAAAACCTGGTTGATGTGCCATATATATCACTTATATGTCATATGTAACACCTATAGCTTTGAAGAACAGCATACTGAAAGATTCAAATGTGTATAGACCACCAGACTTTGAACAAACCAAAAAAAAAAAAGGAGATCAATATACTATGCCAAGAGTTCAAAATGTCTATTAGCCAGTGGTTTTCAGCATTAGACTTGTGCACTGGCTTTCTCCACATTACTATGGCAGAGGAAGGCAAGGAGATTGCTTTTTATCTGCCAGTTGGATTTCACCAGTTTTATTGCATTCCCTAAGACATCTTGTAGGGCATCTGTTACTTTCAAACAACCAATGGAGAAAGTGATTAGAGACATGAATTGTCTACATGTGTTGAGGGATTATATTATTATATTCCCTATCTATCTATCTATCTATCTATATATATATATGTGTGTGTGTGTGTGTGTGTGTATACATATATATATATATATATGTTAATTATATTACTGTCTTGGAGAAGATTCCAGAAGAACAGAAGGAAAGACTAATTGAAGCAACAGATTGACAACAGGAAAATGGACTAAAGCTTTTAATTAATAAGTGCCATACTGTCAAGCATGTGGGTCATATTGTATGTCATCAAGGTATGG
Source organism: Phalanger gymnotis (assembly GCA_028646595.1). Lineage (NCBI taxonomy): Eukaryota > Metazoa > Chordata > Mammalia > Diprotodontia > Phalangeridae > Phalanger > Phalanger gymnotis. The sequence continues at coordinate 23,688,625 of CM053628.1, read as the reverse complement.
ACAACGATCTTGAGAAGATAGAAGTGTCCCTGATTTGGTGCTTTTAGAAACTTTGAGATCTAAGGATTTGTCTAGGATTTGCTGGTTATTGCAAATTTGTCAGGAACTACGTTGCTATTACTAAGCCACTGAATAACTTTACTAAACATATGTGATTAAAACAGCACAGAAGAGGAAGGGCAAGAAACAAAAAGTTTCTTAAAACTCTCTAAACCCTTTTAGAAACCAACGGACAAAGGGTGTGAACAAGCTTCACGCCAAAGATTTGCTCCATTGCCTCCTGCATGCACCTGTGTTGACTTCTACAGACCCAAATAAGCCTTTTGTCCTGCATATAGATCCCAGATCAGATGGCTTTGGAACAGTCCTGTTTCAAGAGAGTGATGGCCACCACAAATGAATTACATTTGCCAACACAGGCTTGAGCAACAGCAATACTCATCACCCCGGTACAAAAGCTGGATGTCTTGACTTTGAAGCAGGCTCTCAATGAGAAATTCAAAATCCATGTGTCTGGAATGAAGTTGCGAGCGGAAACTGACAACAATCCACTGATTCTCATTCTAACCAATACCAAATTAGCTACCACTTGACAGAGATGGGTAGCATTACCAGCCAAATATAAATTCAGCATTCAGTATTACCCAGGGAAAATCGATGTCAATTCAGATACCCTGTTTCTGATACCTAAAAAAAGGAGCTGGGTTATAAGAAAATGGCAGTACAATTGTAAGTTTAAGGCCTCCTCCAGATAGTGGTGAGAAACATATGAAAGCCTTGCTTCATAGAATCAACATTATTGGCCTAACTTGTTTGAGGATGACTAGTAGAAAGAGCAGATGGCCCACAAAGGACTGCTAGAAGTGATACGTACAAGCCGAGAAGTAGGATGATCATGCCAAATGCCTCAAGTGCCAGTCCCTTGAAGTCACCGTAATGTTGAGACAATGACAGAAGCTGGAGCTATACAACAGAGTACTGTACCAGACTGTCACTGAGCCCACACATGGTATCGGGAAGCAGTTGGTACTGCCGAGCACATATCACTTTATGGCCATGAAAGGGAGGCCCCTAGAGCTGCTGAGAAACAGATTCCATTGGCCTGAAATTGCTGCTGTTGCGTCCAAGAAGTGAGAGGCTTGTGATTGTTTATAAAGAAACGCACGACCAACTCGTGCTGTGTATTTAGAGAATATAAACACTAACAAACCTTTGGAACTTGTCTTTATTGACTTTCTGTTGTCTGGAGAAACACAGAAAGAACATAAGCCGCCTAATAGTAGTGACTGACCTCTTCACAAAATATGCATAGGCATATTCGACCAGGAACAAGAAAGTTTCTGTGGTTGCTAAAGTATTGTGAAAGAAGTATTTCTTAGTGTATGGACTTCTTACCAATGGGAGAAGGGGCTGAAGGGTGGAGGGAGATTTCAGGGTGAGGAGGGAAGGGCATAAAAAGGATGGCCGGCTTAGGCCACTCCCCAAAATAGAGCGAGACATTAGGGGGATGGGGAAACAATTGAAAAGGAATGAGGGAGAGAAAAATGAGGCTGAAACAGAGGCGGTCATTCTTCAGCAGCCAAAGGTTCAATATCTAAGGGATAGGGACATTTGAGACACATGCATGCACACACATGCATACACACAGACATATACACATGCATGTATGCATATATGTGTGTATATATCTATATCTATATATCAGTTTTTTCTTGGGAGGGGAATAGCCTCTTCCTTCATAGGTCCTTTGTAGATGAAGTGAATATTCATATAACTCAGAATAGCTTAGTCATTAACATTTACTCTTCGAACAATTATCGTATACAATGTTCTCTTGATTCTGCTCTTTCATTCTTCATTACGTCATATAAGTCTTTCCATGTTTTCCTAAAATCGACCTGCCCGTCATTTCTTTAAATGCAGCAGTGTTTCCATCATACTCATAGACCACAGCTTATTCACCCATTCTCCAACTGATGAGCAGCCCTTGAATTTCCAGTTCTTTGCCACCACAAAGAACTCCTATAAATATTTTAGAAAATATAGGTTCTTTTCCTTTTTCCCTGATCACCTTGGGAAACAGACCTAATAGCGGTATTGCTACGTCGAAGGGTATACACGGTTTTATAACTCTTTGGGCATCATTCTAGAATGCTCTCCAAAATGGTTGGATCACTTCATAGTTCCATCAACAGTGTATTAGTGTCCCAATTTTTCCACATCCCTTCCAACATTTGTCATTTTCCCCTCCTATCACTTTAGCCAACCTGATAGGCATGAGATGGTATCTCAAAATTGTTTTAATTTTCATTTCCCTAATCAATAAATGATTAAGATTATTTCTCATATGACTAAAAAATAGCTTAGATTTCTTCCTCCAAAAACTGCCTCTTCATGTCTTTTGACTATCGATTGGAGAATGATTCTTATTCTTACAAATCTGACAAATTTCTCTCTATATTTTGAGATGTGAGGCCTTTATCTGAAAACCTACCTATAAAAATGTTCCCTTCCTTATCTTGGCTACATTGGTTTTAGTTGTACAAAAACTCTTTAATGTAATCAAAATTATCCATTTTATATCTCATAATGCTCTCTATCTCTTGTTTATTCATACATTCTCCTAGCCGTAAATCTGATAGGTAATACGTTACATGTTCTTCTAGTTTGCTTGTAATATCTCACTTTATGTGCAGATCATGTACCCACTTTTACCTTATCTTGATAAATGCTGTAAGATATCGATTTATACCTAGTTTCTGCCTGACTGCTTTCCAGTTTTCCCAACAATTTTCACCAGTGAATTCTTACCCCGAAAGTTTAAATCTTTATATTTATCAAACGCAAGGTTATTATAATCAATTACCACTGAGTACTGTATATAACTGTATTCCACTGGCTCACTATTTTATTTCTTAGCCAGTACCAGATAGTTTTGATAATTACTGCCTTATAATATTAATATTATATTTTATTATTAATATGTTATATTAATATTATAATTAACATTACTAAATGTTTATGTTTTACTACTATAAGGTTCCCTCACTTCCTGCTCTCCGTCCCATCCTTTCCTCCACTGTAATAGTTCTTCCATTCATGCCTCTTTTGTGTGAGATAATTTGCTCCATTTTACCTCTCCCTACCCAATTTTATTTTTTAGGACCATCCCATCATAATCATCTCAATCCCAAGCCTTCTATATTACTCTTTCAAACTATCCTAGTAATGATAATATTCTTAAGAGTTGCAAATATCATTTTCCCATATAAGAATTAGGCAGTTTAGTTTTATTAAATCCCTTATAATTAGACTTTCAGGTTTACCTTCTTATGTTTTTCCTAATTCTTGTAAGCCAAATTTTCTGTTCAGTTCTGGTCTTTTCCCCAAGAATGCCTGAAAGTTCTTTAGTTCATTAAATACCCATTTTTCCCTTGCAAGATTACATTCAGCTTTGCTGGCTATGTTATTCTTGGTTGCAAGCCCAACTCCTTTGCCCTTCAGAATATTATATTCCACTCCCTTCAGTCTTTTAATGTTGAAGCTCCTAAATCTTGTGTTATCCTGACTGTGGCTCCACAATATTCAAATTATTTCTTTTTAGTTGCTTATAATATCTTCTCCTTGACCTGGGAGCTTTGAAACTTAGCTTCCTGTGAGCTTTCATCTAGGGATCTCTTTCAGGTGGTAATCAGTGTTTTTTTTTCAATTTCTATTTTACTCTTCAGATCTAAAACTTTAAGGCAATTTTCCTTAATAATTTCTTGAAGCATGGCATCTAGACTTTTTTTGATCATTCTTTCACATAGTCCAACAATTCTTATACTATCTCTCCTGTATCTATTTTCCAGGTCACTTGCTTTTCTAATGAAATATTTCAGGTTCTCTTCTATTTTTTTCATTCTTTTGATTTTGTTTTATTATTTTTTTGATGTCTTATGAAGCTATTAGCTTCCTTTTACCCAATTCTAATTTTTAAGGAGTTATTTTCTTCAGTAAGTTTTTGGATCTTTTTCCAAAGTGCTGGCTTTCTTTTCATAATTTTCTTGATTTTTTTGCATTAATTTTATTTCTTTTCCCAATTTTTCGTTTACCTCTCTTATTTGATTTTTTTAAGTCTTTTTTAAGCTGGTCCAAGAACCTTTTGGGGGGCTTGTGGTCATTTAAAATTTCTCTTTGAAGCTTTACAAGTGGCTGTTTTGACTTCATTATCTTCTTCTGAGTTTGAACCCTGACCTTCTCTATCAACAAAGTAATTATCTAAGGTCAAGTTCCTTCTCTGTTGTTTACTCATTTTCTTTTTTTAACTGCCTATTTCTTGACTAACTTTATGCTAGGATTGGGCCCAACCTCCAGGGTGTGGGGAATATTGTCTCAGGCTTCAGGTTTTTTGTGGTGTTGTTTTCTGTGCTCTGCCTGGGGATCTTTGACCTCTTGTTCTTCCAGTGCCTTATAATCTAAGGCCAAGTGTGGTCACTGTTCCTCTGGCTCAAACCTTTGCCCAAGTGACTTCAAGTACTCCTCTCTACCCCTGAGGCACGGCCAGGGCCCCCACCACCTCTGCATAGCAAATGCTCTTGCTCCCTATGGTCCTTCAGGCGGCTGGAAGTGTCAGCTCAGTCCTCTGCCCCAGAAGCGAAACAATGGGACTCCACTCTCCTGCAAGGTCCACAGCCAGCTGGGCCCCACCCCTCTGGACAGCACTCACACCATATGTTAGCTCCTCCCCTCCTGCAGCCACAGGCTGGGACTACTTCCGGCCAGTGCGCCTAGGCACACCTCCTCCGTCCAGCGCCCCATGTCCAGCGGCAGCAGGCCTTCGCCCCACGTCCAGCACCAGTCGAGGCCCCCTGCAGTCTTCCCATGGTCAGCCGCTCAAACCCCACAAGGTCCCTGGTGTAAAAATTCGGGAAACCCCAGCTGCTGCCCACACAGCTGCCCCCAGGGCTTGCCGTTTGTTCATCTGGTACTATCTGCCCTTGGCTCCAGCCAGCCCACCATCCTGGTAGGTCACTTTTCCTAACATCCTCCCAAGTTGTCTTAGGCTAGACCACTGCTTTACCATGACTTTTAATTATTTCTACTACTCTAAAATTTTAAGTTATTTTGGGAGGAATTTGGGAGAGCCAGGTAGTTTACTGACTTATCTACTATCTTCCCACAATTCTATGACCAGTGATTTCTTTATCTCCAAGATCTAATGACCTTTTCTTATTCCTCATTCTACTTGACCGTTCTGCAGACTTTGACACTGCTAATCAGCTGATCACCATCTTCTCCTTGATTTTCTCTTCTCTCTAGATTTTCTTGACACTTCTCTCTCTCTTGGTTCACCTACTCTCTTTTCCAGATCTTCATCTAAACCACACTTACTAAGCCCAGGTTTTCCCCAAAGCTCTATCTTGACTTTTTTTTCCTCCTCTTTTCTCCTTCTGTGCTATTTCACTTTGATCTCATAAGCTTCTATGAATTCAATTATCATATGAAAGCTGATGATTCTCAGATTGACTTATCTACCCCTAACTTCCAGACTTGTATCTGCAATTGCCTATTGGATATCATGAATTGGATATCCTGTAAGTATCTTAAACTCAACATGTCCCAAACTGAACTCATTGTCTTTCTCCCTCCCCAAGCCCTCTGCTTTGCCTAGTTTCTATTACTATGGAGAGGCATTCCTTTGACTGAAAGGCTTTGAACAGGAGGATTAATCAACCTGGACACAGGTCATGGAGGAAGGAAGTGCCCACATTTCCCAATTGATAAATAGGCGAAGGATATGAATGCAGTTTTCAGAGAAAGAGAAGCAAGCCATCACTAGCCATATAAAATGATGTGAATCACTAATTATTTTTGTTGTGCAAACACTTCAGTCATGTCAACTCTCTGTGACCCCATTTGGGGTTTTTGGGTCAAAGATACTAGAGTAGTTTGCCATTTCCTTTTCCAGTTCATTTTATATTTAAAGGTAAACAGGGTGAAGTGACTTGTGCAGGGTAGTCTTCCTGACTCTAAGCCTGGACCTCTATCCACTGTGCCACCTAGCTACCCTCACGAATTATTAGAGAAATGAAAATTAAAGTACCTCACATTCATCAGATTGGTGAAGTTGTTAAAAAAAGGAACATGACAAATGTTGCAGGTGCTATATAAGAAAATGGGTATTTTAATGCACTGTTCATGGAGTTGCAAATTGGTCCAGCCAATCTGGAAATCTGTTTGGAACGGTGCCTCCAAAGTTACTAAACTGCATACCCTTTGATCCAGAGATACTAAGCCTATTCCCCAAAGAGAATAAATAAAAAGGAAAAGACCCGTATGTACAAAAAATATTTCTAGTGGCTCTTTTTGTGGTGGCAAAGAATTGGAAACTGAGCAGGGAAGGTACCCATCAAATGGGAAATGCCTCAACAAATTAAGGTATGTGAATATAGTGGAATCCTACAGTGCTATAAGAAATAATGAAGGTGATGGTTTCGGGGAAACCTGGGAAGACTTGTATAAACTGCTAAAGAGTGCAGTGAGCAGAACCAGCTGAACAATTTATAAAGTTACAACTTTAAAAGACAGACAGCTTTGCATGCCTTAATAACTCTGCTCAAGAAAAAGACCAACCATGATTCCAGAAATGCTCCCTAACTCCTCACCAAGAGGTGATAGACTCACATGCAGTTTGAGACTTTTTTTTGTATAGCTAATACAGAAATTTGTTTTTCTCGGCTATGCATATTTGTTACAGGGTTGTTGTGGTTTTTTACAACGGGAGTGGAAGAAGAGAAAATAGTTTGTAGTTTGTGGGGTTTTTTAATTGAAAAAAGATTTAATAATCTATAGAAATAAAGGGCCAAATTGGAAGAGTTTTGGAGAAAGCAATCACAGAACTTCATGACAGACTGAATATGCATGGAGGAATGAAAGGAGTAACTCCAAAGTCTCTTCTTGGGGCAACTAGGTGTCACAGCGGACAGAGTATTGGGCCTGGAGTCAGGAAGGGATGAATTCAAATCCAGCCTCTAGCTCTGTGACCCTGCCAAGTCACTTTGCCCTATTTGCCTCAGTTTCTCATCTCTAAAATGGGCTGGAGAAGGAAATGGCAAACCGCTCCAGTATCTTTGCCAAGAAAACTCCAAATGGGGTCATGAAGTCAGACACAACTGAAACAACTGAACAACAACAACAACAAAGTCTCTTTTGGAGAGAACACAAGAATGCTGGTACCAGTGAACAGAAATGGAAGCATGGGGAAGGAGAACACATTTGTTGAAGAAGCTTGTTCAGTATGGTGTTTTGTGTTGTTTACACATTGAGCTAGGCAGGTTATACAAATGAAAATATTAGGACCGGAATTAAGGTTAGAAGTTAGGGATAGCATAATCCCCACAGAAAATAGAATTGAAATTATGACAGTAGAAGGATTTCTCAAGGAAGTGGGTCTAATTAAGGGACACACAACCTCATTTAAGGGATGGGAGAAGAAGGAAGAATCAACAAAGGTAGAAAGTAATATATGCAATGATTACAAGAATGTAAACATTTCAAAAGCCCAATGTTGTATAATTGTAATCACCAATCTTTGCCCCTTGAGAAGAGATGAGGATTAAATATATAGGCCTCTTTTCCTTGGAGAGATGGGGACCTGTGGGTACAGGATGTTGCATATACTGTCAGTCACTAGGCCAGATGGTTTTGTTTAACCACTTTTCTTTGCATTATAAGGGAAGGCTCACTGGGTGGAAGGTGTGTGTCTGGAAATCATTACAATGTTAATAACAAAATGTATTAATAAATTTTTTTAAATAAAAGAAAAATTTCATATGGTTTATCTAAGATGCTGTTCCTTATTTTGGATGTTTAATTATTTGTCTTTGTTGATGATTATTCAAATTTATAATAAAAGTTAGAAACAAACTAAAAAGAGCTACCAAAGAATACAAAAAGAATGCGTGGAGTGACAAGAACAGAAAACCAAACCGGAATCTCATTGGTGCATTTAGATGTGACAGCTCTACTTGGAGATGCCCAAGCCCTGGAAGTAGGTTGGGCTAGATTGTAGAGGTGTCAAACAAATGGTCAGAGGGGCCAAATGAGGCCCACAACACTCCTGAGTATATCAGAACCAGACTTAAATATCATTGGGGAATATTTAACAAATAAAACGTGATAAAACATGTATAGTATCATTATGTGGTTTTCTAAATCCATGTGTGGCCCATAAAGATCCTACACAAGATTTAGTGGTCCTCTTTCTTTTTGATTTTAACACCACTAGCCTAGAAAACCTCTGAGAGCACTCTATTCACTGCAACGCCACATAGTGATTTAGATCTAAGTCTGGGATCCTATGTCCTTGATAAAATCGCTTTCCCTTTCTGGGCCTCAGCTTCAGCTTCTGGAAAATACAGGGGTTGAGATAAGAGAATTTTGAAGGTCCCTTCCAGCTGGAAAAGAGAGCACTAGGTGGCGCTGCATTGGATAGAGCGCTGAGCCTGAAGTCAGGAAGACCTGAATTCAAATGTAACCCCAGGCTTACTCTATGACCCTAGACAGGTCACTACCAGGACCTGCCTCAGTTTCCTCAACTGTGAAATAGGAATAATAATAGTATCTACCTTGCAATGTTGTTTTAAAGATCAAATGAGATAATATTTGAAAAAGTGCTTGGCACAGGGCTTCCCTCCTCTCAAAGGAGTGGATTTCAAATTTTACAACAATGCAAGTCAGTTCTCAAATCCAGGTGACATTTTCAGCTTTGCCCATTAAAACATCCAGTCCATGGTTCTCAGTACCTTCAGCTTCTAGTATGGCACTGCAATAGCAAGATTGCAAGGATATTCATTTATTTTTAATGATCAAAACTGCCACCTTTGTTTTTAAATGCCTTCTATTGAGCCGGATGAACAGAAAATACCTAGGACAAGGAAAGTAGTCATTTCGGAGCACAGGCCCTGGAGCTGGGAGATCTCTAGGCCAATCCCTTCATTTTGCAGACAAAGAAACTGAACCCCTCTGAAAGGGAAATGACTCATCCAGGATCCCAAGGCAGTGAGTAGCAGAGCCATGATCTCAATCCAGGTCCTCTGATTCCAATCCTAATGTGATTTAATTCTGTGGCAAATACCTTAAAGGTATCCTTCTCATTCAGTATTCTCTCTACTAAGGAATTGGGGGGAGGAGTGGCTTCTGAGGTCCCTTCCAGGTTCTATGATCTACACTTCCTCTTCAGTAAAATGAGGGGGTGGTGGGGAAACCTCTCCATAATTAGGGCAGGGGATCTTGACTGTAGAGGGTTAAGAAGAGAATAGGCAGATAGAAAGTAGAAATAGCAGGTATTTACTGCACATTTAAGGTGTTAGCAAAAGGAAGGAGGAAAATAACTCGACAGGAGCAGGATGGGGAGAGAGGGATGGAGTCAATCACCAAAGCTTACAAAGATCTTCGTCTTACAGTAAGGGCAATCAGTTTTCACTGGCAACAGTTAACAAATAAAGATAATCCCTGTTTGTGCCATTAAATTCAACTATGTTGCTAAGTAGATCGAGTTTTATTTTTAAACATGGAGGCAGAGTCATGCTGTAAAATTCAAATAGATGGCAATTTTATTTTGTTGCCCTCCCCTCTACCACAATGATGATTGGGAGGAAGAGATACCAGGAGCTGCTTTTAAAACTTATCACTTTTTATTTTTTAGCTACAAACTAATATTAATGAAGTCAAATGAAAAATGTTTTCCAGCGACTTAAAATTGGCTTTATCACTCCTTTGCACAATTACACTCAAACCTCTGCCCTAAAATAGAATTTAACCCTCTGCTAGGTTAATTACCTTGGAGGTATGTGCCTGATAGGAGTATCCTCCAGAAATGGAGCATAGCCCCGGTAGTTTCTATGGAAGGCATCCATCACTCACTGAGCCAAAAAATGTTGTTTCTCATTCCCATATTTATCTGTAATTGCATTCGTTATATTTTCAGAAAGCTCTATTTTCTCCGATGACCATCTAGCACCAAGTCTGTAACAAAAATGCATTATCAACAGGAAGAAGCAGAATTCAGTAAGATCTGAGTTCAAGTCCTACTTTAGATACTTACTAGCTGTGTGACCTTGGGCAAGTCACTCAACCTCTCTGTGCCGGAATTTTCTCATCTGTAAAAACAGTAGCATCTACCTCACATGGCTCAAATGAGATAATAATTGTAAGGTTCTTTGCACACCTTAAAACACTAAATAAATGTTAGCTATTCTAATTATTGGTACTCATTATTATTAATATTGTTATTATTATTAAAATCAATGCAGCCATGAGAATCCAGAGATCTGGGTTTTTCTAGCCCTGACTGTGCCCCTAATGACTTCGGGCAACTCATTTTTCTTCCTGGGTCTCAGTTTCCCCATCTATAAAAAGTCAAGTTTGAACTATCTGATCTCTAAATTGCCAGTTCTAAAGTTCTATTGGTTCTGTGTCATCAAAACCAAAATTAAAATACAACAGCAATATTAATAATGACATATTTCTATACCACCTTAAGAGGCCCCTAGGTGGAGAATGGATACAGCAGAGTAGATAGAGTAAAAGAGTGAAGGGCCTTGAGTCAGAAAGGCCTGAATTCAAATCTCTGGGACCTCGGACAAGCCATTTAACTTCTGCTTGCCTCAGTTTCTTCAACTCTAAAATGGGTATATGTAAAAGTGTTTGCTTCAGTTTCCTCATCTGTAAACATGGGGAGACTAATAGCACCTATCTCACTACTTGCCATGAGGATCAAAGGAGATAACATTTGTAAAGTGCTTAGCACAATGCCTGGCACACAGGAAATGCTATATCAATGGCTAGCTTCATTAGATTGTGAACTCATTGAGGGCAGGGACTGGCTTTTGTCTTTATTTGTATCTCTGGTGATTAGCATGGTGACTGGCACATAGTAGGCATTTAACAAATGTTTATTACTATTTGACTGACTGAGGCATCTCTTTAAAGTTTGCAAAGCATTTGACAAATCGTATGTCATTTAATTCTCACCACAACTGTGGGAGATAGGTGCTATTATTATCCCCATTTTACACATGAAGAAACTGAGGCAAACAGAGGTTAAAAGCGACTTGACAAAAGTCTTCTAGTTAATAAGTGTCTGAGACCAAATTTAAACTCAAATCTCCCTGATTCCAGGTTCAGGTTTCTATCCACCACACCACCCAGCAGTCCACAGGAGAGCCTGTACATTGAGTGACTACACTAAGACACTCATGTGACCCTCATCACAGCAGAATGTAAGTACAGTGCACATGCTGATCGACTAGCAAAGATTGCTACTGAGCACAATATCCCTACTCTGCCACCAACTGATGATCTAGCAAAATGGGTCCACCAGACAGCCTGCCATTTAGGGGTCCAGGCCACGCACCAGTGGGCACTGAGATCCAAATAGAATCCCAACTCCACATGCTGAAACAACAAGCCAAATTTAATAGGATTAATTTCATAGCTATAAATGTAGGCTATAAATGTAGATAGTGAATTTCCTCTCATCGGGAAAGTTCCCCAAGGGAAGACTGGATGGTCAATTGTCATTGCAGTTGGAGAAGGGTTCCTGATTCCGGTATTGCTCATACCTGGCAAAGCCTCAAGTCCCATGATGCAAAAGCCTAAAGAACACCATTCAGGAAATTTTACCAAGTACCTACGTGTGCCAGCCCTTTGGCCCTGCCGGAAGAGAAAGATACAGATTATTTGATCCCTTAAAGTTACTTTCCAATCTTCTGAGTTCACACTTGGTGATGACAAAGTGGCCAGGACTGTATAAAGAATCCTCTAGATTCGAGACCCCATATGGGGTCTCAACACACAGTTTAAGAAGCACAGAAGTTGGGGGTAGAGCCAAGATGGTGACTGGAAAGCAGTAACTCACGTGAGCTCCCCACCAAGTCCCTCCAAAAACCTATAAAAAAATGGCTCTAAACCAATTCTAGAACTGCAGAACCCACAAAGTGGCAGAGGGAAGCAGGGCTCCAGCCCAGGACAGCCTGGATGGTCTCGGGGTAAGGTTTGTCCCAAACAGAACTCCCAGCCCCCAGCTGAGGGGAGCGGAGCTGAGCCAAGCAGAGCCCGGTGCTCGCGGCGCGGCGCAGCGCGGCAGACCGCGGACCCACGA
>CM053628.1:23652018-23668267 GCA_028646595.1 Phalanger gymnotis | reverse complement strand
CACACACACACACACACACACACACACAAACACACCTATTTCCAATCTGCTTGTATTTTACTCTCCCCTACATACTCTGTGATCCAGTGAACTGGGCTCCTTCTTCCTTGAACGAGATATCTCATCTCTTGACTCCATGTATATTCATTCTTTCATGCCCAGGACTTTCTCCCTCCTCATCTCCACCTCCCGGCTACCTTGGTTTCCTTCAAGTTCCAGCAAAAATTTCACCTTGTACAGGAAGCCTCCTCTTCATTCAGCTCCTCAATTCCTCTTCATTCTAGTACCTTCTTCCCTGTTGCTCTTTTCCTATTTATCCTTTCTATAGTTTGTTTACATATATTTATTTGCTTCTTGTCCCTCCCCATTAAACTATGAGCTTTGCGAGGGCAGAGACTGCCTTTTGTCTTTCTTTGTATTGCCAGCACTTAACACAGCGTCTGGAACATGGTAGATGCTTCATAAATATATATTGACTAATTGACTTAATGAAATGGCATGTCCCTCTTGCTGATCATGCCACTCTTCTATAGTGACCTGGGAAATATCACCTCATCTCTCTGGGCCTCAGTTTCCTCATCTGTAAAATGAGGGGGCAAATGATCTTTAAGATTCCTTCTAACGCTAACTCCTAGGGTCCTAAGTCCAAAACTGAACTCATTATCTTTCCCCCTAAATTCATTTCTCCTCCTGTCTTCATTATTACTATTTTTTTCATTATTCATTAATTGACTATATTTGTGGCCTTTGGGTATTTCTGACTATTTTTTCTTCCTCTTCTCCCATATCCCATCAGTTTCCATATTCTGTGGAATCTACCTCCACATTTATTTCAGCAGCTCATATATTCATCCCCTTTTCTATCCCCTTATTTTTCCATGGAGGCAACATGCGACCAAGTTCTGTTGATTCTACCTTCCTAACATCTCTCATGTATGCCCCCTTTTCTCTACTGCCACTGCCACCACTCTGTTGTAGGCTATTATCACTTCTGCCTTGGACTACTACTATGGCCTTCTAGTTGGTCCTTCTGTGTACTTCCAGGATCGAATATAAAATGCGCTGTTTGGCATTCAAAGTCCTTGATAACCTGCCTCTCTTCTAGTCGTCTTATATTTTACACCCCACCATGTACTCTGAGTTCTGGTGACACTGGCTTCTTGGTTGTTCCTCTCACGAGATACTTCATCTCCTAACTCCGTGCATTTGTACTGGTTGTCCCCTGTGCCTGGGACTTCCTCCCTCCTAGCTTCCACCTCTTGGCTCAGTTCAAATCCAACTTTCGGTAAGAAGACTTTCCAGGTGAGGCTTAATGCTACTAGGGCCTTCTCCCTGAGGCTACCTCAGTTTACCCTCTACATATCTTGTTCACACATAATTGTTTATATGTTATGTCTCCTATTAGACTGTGAACCCCTTGAGAGCCAGGACTATGCTTTTGCCTTTCTTTGTATCCCCAGGGCTTAGGTAGCTCCTGGCACACAGTAAGTGCATAATAATAAATGCTTGTTGACAGGACAGGAGTCAAAAAGATCTAGGTTTGGATTCTGCCTTCAACATCCTTGTTATATGACCTTGGAAATTTGCTTAACCTCAACTTCTTCAGCTATAAAATGAAAACAACGATAAGGCCTTCTGTGGGTTGTTGTGAAGATTGAATGAGATAATGTATGTAAAACATTTGGCAAGCCTTAAAGAACCCTGTGAACTCTAAGTGTTATCATTATTGTCCATGGTACAAGTCAAATCAAAGTCAGAACCAACCTTACCACTTTTGAAGGGGCTCATTACCAAATTATTTAAAGGAGTATTGACTTTTCAATCACAGCAACTCTGAAATTGGAAAAATTTAAGTTAACATCAATGGGGGAGGGGAGGACCTTCAGATCATCCAATCTATAGATGAGGAAGCTGAGGGCCAGGCCTAGAAAGGGAAGGTGGCATGACCCAAATCTCTCAGGTACCAAATAACTGGGCTAGGATTCAAACTCTGGTCCTCTGAAACCAAGCTGGCCCCCAAGGGGACACACCCAGTAATGGCACAACGGAGATTCTAGCTCCACTCTTCCAAGTACAGTTCAGGAGCTCTGTCAGCATGTTAATCTGCCTCATTGCCCTTTCCCAGGCCTTCTGTAGTTGCATTTGGTATTTCTTGGGCTCCACTGGTGCCAGATTAGTACATACCAATAAGATCACAGATACTTCCCCTAAAACAACAAAGTCTTGCCATGAAAATCAGACCCCAGAGAAACTGAGGAGTTGTCCATCCAGTGACCTCATCCTAAACTCCGTGCCCAGCTCCAAGATGTCCCGTATTGATGCTGAATCTCAAATCAGTCTACACTTTTTAGTGAGTGCTGCTTATTGAAACTGTTTGGAATCCTACCTTATACTTAGTGGTTTAGAAAGCATTTTCATACACAGCCGGCTTTTCATCTTCATGATAACTCTTTGAATTAGGCAGCGTGTGCATTATCATCCCCACCTTAAAGATGAAGAAACTGAAGAGAGGTGGTGATTTGCTCAAGGAAACAAGGCTAGTTAATAGCCCCTCTCGGCACACTCTCCCAAGCCCCACTCAGACTAGAAGATTGAGTCCCCAGAAAGCAACTGCCTCTAGATCTCTCGATATCATTCAAGATATTAATCTTCTTTTACAAAGCAATATTTACTAGGAAGGTATAACAAAGATAGAAATTATAAAAAATATCCTCCCCGCCAGGCGAAACACTCCCCTTTGTTGCACATACTCAGTCCCTAGGGAGAGTAAACTCAAGCTTATGGCACAAACCGGATTGGGGCGTCCTCTGTCCCCTCAATTTCCCACATACAAAGTCCCTATGTGGAGGGCCATCAAGTTTAAATTACAAAGGTACACATGTAGAGAAGAGAAGGGAATAAGCATTTGTATAGTACCTACTGTGTGCCAGGCACTGTGCTGTACACTTTTTATAAGTATCTCATTTGACCCTTACAACAATACTGCAAGGTAGATGTTACTACTGTGCCTGTTTTACATTTCGGGAAACCAAGGCAAACAGAGGTTAAGTCATTTGTCCAGTTACAGCTAGTAAGTCTCTGAGGCTGGATTTGAACTCAGTTCTTCCTGACTCCAGGCCCTGCACTCTATCCACTGTACCACCAGCTGCCTCCAGGGGCCAAAGTGAAACCTCTCAACTCATGGCTCTGGTTTTTTTGTCCTTTCCAGGGGTACTGAGTTCACTTTGTGGTATGGCATCGTTGATGGATAATTGCTTCCAGCAGGATGGGGTATCTTGGCTGATGGGCCAGTCCACCACTAGGCTGGCTCAAGCAGACCATCAGGCTGCTGCTCTGGCTCTGGTTGCTGATGGGATCTCTGATGGCCCTTCCAACCCTGAAAAGCTCACATGGTCATAACCTGATCAATCTGTCTTCATATATTTATTCACCTAAGATCAGAAAGAATAAACACGAAAGAAACAGGCACCCTGTGCTTAAGGAAACATGACAGCTGAGTAGAAAGGGGTTCGGAGGGGGAGAATGGAGGGGAACTGCCCTATGCACACTCAGTTCTAGCTCTGGCTTCTCAGCCAACCAGAAGACTTTTCATCAGCACATTGCAACAAGTCATTATGGCTGAAAGCAGCTTCTGCAGCCCCATAGGCTGAACTGGAAGCAAGGAGGGAACATAATGTCTGCTCTATATGGCAGCTCTATAGAGCTCTATATATGGTCTCTCTATATATATATGCTCTATGCCCATTAGGAAGCACAAATCTGGGCACCCTCCAAGGACTAGCTAGGCCTTCACTAGCCAGTTCAACCCCTTACACTAATAAGTGGTAAAACCCAGACTGGTACCCAAGTATTTTGACTTCTGGACTTATAGGCAGCTAGGTGGCACTGCAGTGGATAGAGTACCTTGGAATCAGGAAGACTCGTCTTCGTGAATTCAAATCTAGCCTCAGATACCCATTAGCTATGTGACCCTGGGCAAGTTACTTCACCTGGTTTGCCTCAATTTCCTCACCAGTAAAATGAGTTGGAGAAGGAGATGGCAAACCCCTCCCGTATCTTTGCCAAGAAAACCCCAAATGGGGTCATAGATAGTTGGACATGACTGAAAATTATTAATAACTTCTGACGTCTAACATAGTGTACTTTCTACCACACTGTATACAAACTCTCCATAGAATAAGATATGCGTTTAATGCATTAGAACTTCTTATAAAGTTCCTTACGTATATGATCTCATTTGAGTCCACAACAAACCTGTGAGGCAGTTTTTCACAGATGAAGAAACTGAGGCTCAGAATGCTAAGTGACTCATTCATTGTCCTATAGCTAGTAATGGTCAGAGGTAAGATTAGTGGTTTAGAGTTAGAAGGAGCTTTAAAGAACATTTAGTTAAAGCCACTCATTTTACAGATGAGGAAATGAAGGCCCAGAGAGGAAAATCAATTCGCCCATGGTCACGCAACTGCAAAATTGCAGAACCTCAGTTTGAACCCAAACTCTCTTTCTTTAAATTTAGTATGTTCCCATGTATTCCTGACTATAAGTCAAACACTTCCCACTATGCGCCAAAGCCTTTCTAGAAACTCTTCTGTGACTAGGACACACATGCACGCACACATACACCAAGTAAACTGAGGCAATTCGAAGGTCCAGGACATTTTTCCTGAATATTTCAAGAAAATGAGAATGCTGATCTCAATTGACCAGTGCAAGGTAATGGAAAGAAGATTGGAAGAGAAGGGTGTTGGTACTCCTGCCACCGTCTGACTATGTGACTTTGGTCAAGAATAAATTTAACTTCTCTGAGCCTCTGCCTTTAGGTTGTCATGAGGTTCAAATTAGGTGTTATCTGGTCTAACACTGAGGAACAGCTGCTGGATGCCCAAAGGCAGGGATATTGCACTTACTCCCTGTTCTGTACTCAGGCATCTTGTTTAGAACAGGGTCCGTCTCAGGAATCCTACTTCTAATAAAAAGGATTAGACTCATACTGTTTTCACACTCCTTGGTTCATCAGACCCCCAAATCTAGTGCCCCAGAGACAAATTTACTTTTAGTTTAGTTTATGGATCATGTCAGGTTTCCCCAAAACTCAAGGCACTCAATATGAATCAATGTGAGTCAGATATGGGACAGGTCATTTATTCCAAGCCCCAAAAGAAATGCTAAACATAGAACACAGCACACATTAACAGTATTTCTTAAAACAGAATTCAGAAACAAATTATAATTATTGTTACAACCTGCTAAGAGGCTGATGCTTAAACTTCATCACACATAAGGCAGTTCATAAGACTGCTAATTAAGCCTTCTACATTTCACCAAGACTCTATGAGGTCTGAACATGTGGCAGATTTTGCTGGTTAAAAGTCCGGGATAGGGCCGATCCTTTTGTGAGGGGCCACACTCTCCAAGAACACTAGGACTTCTCCCCCGCCACCATTCAGCTCCAACTCAATAGGACCGAGGACCTTCAGGCCTGTTAAACTCCCAAGGTTGCCTTCAAGCCTGGACAAGTTCATCTCAGACAAGAACACACTCACCTAAGATCAGGAAGGAATGCCTAGGCAGGACACATGCCTCCAATGTCATATACTCAGGGTGGATGATAGGGTGAGCCACCCCTTTCCCTACCTACCCTCTTTAGAAGCAACTTGAAACAGTTCTAACCCCATTCATAGATGGAAAGGGAAAGAACACTGAGGGTAGCCTTATGCCTTTTTGAACATCCACTGGACTACCAGGTCTTCTGGCTCCATAGCAAACAAGGGGGCTCTTCCATCATCTGAGCTCTTTAGTCCTGAGCCACACATATACAGAAGCAGGCTTTAGAGTTCCCATGTAGTCAACAAGAACCAGGAAGGGCAACTCCATGGTCCTTATAAGTCAGTTCAACACGTCTCTATTGGGAAGGCCCTTCGGAAGCTATGGTATATACATGCTAAATACTGTTATTCATTCCATAATTCATTCACTTTGGAAGCCCAGATGCAAATATATATATATATATGTATATATATATGTGTGTGTATATATATATAGGTGTGTGTATGTATATATATATATGGAGGGAGAGAGAGAGAGAGAGAGAGAGAGAGAGAGAGAGAGAGAGAGAGCACAGAATGCTTTTAATATCTTGAGTGGTGATTGTCTTTCTTTTTCCTTAGCCTCTTAGATAATACGTCACATATATCTTATTTTTTACTTTAAAACTGGTACTGTTGGAAATATGTATGGGGAAATGTTCCATTACTAGCAAACTTAAAAGTGCAATGCATGTAATTCTAATAAATATTTTATTCATCCATTATCTAAATTGTCGAATTCAAGAAAAATATGTTGTAATGTGATCCGGATGAATTTCTTTTTTATTTCTTTATTATTAGCCGTTTTGAATAATTCCATTGAAAAGATAAATATTTGGATGTAATTTGTCAATTGCATCAAACATTTCAGGTTCCACCGTTTAATATAAATTTCTTTATTTTTGGCACAGTAAATATTCCAAATAAAGTGGGATCATTTGTAGAGAATCCACATTGGTAAAAGTAAAGGTGTCACTTTTGTAAAGCATAGAATCCCTCATTATTCCAAAAATAGTATCAGATTTAAGGAGCTTACAGTTTCATGGAACAAAATACCAATTTAACATATGTTAAATTACATTTTTGTGACTTCCCTCCCTCCTAGAAAGATGAATAGGAAACAATGGGTCTTTAGTTTCAGATGGGCCATATCTTTGACAAGTTGTATAGAAAAGGATAAGGAAAAGAATGAAAGGGAGAAAATGTCTTAAGTGGAACTCGTGGCTCATTTCACTTGATTTAAGAAGATCAAAAAGAAAGGTACAGAAATGCCCGTAAAATGATTATTACCTGGGATTCTGGCTGCTGAAGGAAATACAGAAGTTTTTTCTTTGGAAATTATCTCTGGACTGAGAAAATATGAAAGTAACATAAAAGAGATTGGGGATTGTGGGAGGGGGAGCCTGAATTAGATTTCCATTTATGACCTAGGGCTACAACAGGAATGAGCATTCCACAAATGTGTAACCATATTCATAAGTCTACTTGCTTTTTAACATGCAAAAACAATCATTTCTATTTGCTTTCTAGCTGAACAAGTGAAAGTAGTGTTACAGAGCAAGAAAGCATGAACAAATGTAGTGGCTTCCACACTTTTTTGGTTCGGTAATCTTATCAGTAAAGAGCTTTTGAGTGACCGCATAAACACTTTTAAAAACTAAATTGACACAAAACTAGTGTACCAATAATTGTGAACATCATAAAACGTCCATAAAAATAGAAATTAAAAAAGATGAGATAAAGATAAAATAATATTTGATCCTACAGTTAATATGAAGATATTGGCATTTACTGAGAAGGGGAGGGGCATGGTCAGATGTGTACTTTGGAAAAATCATGTTAGCAGTTGTATAAAGGATGAACTGGAGTGGAGGGAGACTTGAGAGTGAAGGACCAACTTAAAGGTTACTGCAGTAGTCCAGGTATGAGGTGATGAGGACCTGTACCAGGGTGGTGATCATGTGAGTCACTTCCTGACAAAATGGCTGACTACAGACCTCCTAGCTCCTACTCTAACGAAACACTGAAGTTCCTATAAGACCAAATAATTTTCAGTGAAAAACTACTGTGACTTCTTCCACACCCAGACTGCAAAAACATATCAGCCAAAAACCATAGGCATAAGCCATTGCCAGCACAGGATAGCTTCCCAGTGCAATCAGGAGTAGAATCTATGACCAGAGTCAACAAAAACAGAGGTCACTCTTGAGAAAGCCCAGGGTAGAGACTTTGAAAGATTTGGGGATTGGCAGAAGGGCATGACTCACATGGTCCTATAGACTTCAAAATGAGACACCCCAGGTAATAGAGTTCTGAGGTAGCTAACATTCTTTCCTAAGATGCCAGATAGGTCCCTGAAAATCCAGCATTCTGAACCTCAAAGACCCACAGTCTTAACTCTTTGAGATAGAGGTCAGCATAAGAACTCAGGGGATTCAGGGTGAGACCAAGTAGGGCCAACTGTCCCACACGAAGTCTAGCAGGAGGCAGAGCCTGGCCCTGGTACAAGGCCCCAGTTCTGGAGAGATGAGAAAACCAGAGAAAACATGAGCCAGTATCAAAAATTACTGAAAATCTAAAGATCTCCAAAAGGCAACCCATCTTTCTCAACCTATGATTGCTCCATCACACACCCCTGGAGGTCAAGCCATTGTGCCCTTGGCTTCCTCTTTGGTAGCGATATGAGTCAGAATACTCAGTTCTGGTCCTGGCTCTGTCACTGTCGTCTGTGTAACCTTCAACAAGTCATTTAACTTCTCTTGGACTTACTTTCCTTATCTGTAAAAAGAAAAAGTTGGACTAGAATACCCCAAAAGCAAAATTTCTCAATTTTGCTTTGGACCTAGGAACCCAGCAGACTTTTCAATTTTGAAGAAGAGATACAAAAAGGCAACATATTGTCATAATTCAATGTTCCTTAACCTCAGGTGGCAATTTCTAGTGCTCACAGAGCCTAGAGCCCAAGTCTGAGCTGGGATTTCCACTGCTGCCTGCATCAAGTGGCATAGTTTGATGCTATAGACTTCTTTCCAAGTTATGGTGTCGGTAAGATGCAAAAGGCCCGGGGCAGGAAGGAGGTCTACATCTCTGTGGTTTGGGATAAAACCCTGCCCCCAACATTAGGTACGGTAAAATTAATTTAGGTTCAGTTGGAATCAGAGGACAGAGCCCCAGCTCTACTGCTTATAAGTTGTGTGACCTTGGGCAAACAGCTTCTTCTCTCAGTTTCGCCATGTATAAAGTAGGGAGTTGGCCTACATGATCTCTGAGGTCCCTTCTAGCTCTAAACCAATGACCCCTTGATTCGTGGGAACCTACCACCCAGCACCAGAGCTCTAACTGGCAATCTTTGCATCTGGGGCAAGCATATATATATATGGCCTCAGATCACTCAGTTGGAGATGGAGTGAAGAACGAGGACATCACTAAATTGATGAGGGGTGGAGTAGGACCAAATAGAGATAGGGAGCAGAGTGAAGCTGGGCTGGGCCAGGCCATGACAGGGAAGATGGTACCTAGAATATAGCCTCTGGCAGAGAGGAAGCAGTCATCTAGCAGCTTCCTATTCAACTATTCTTGCGTACTAGGTGATGAACTCAGTTATCTCAATTTGGTGAAAAGACTTCAAGTGTTGTCAGTGCCCTCTCTAACTTTTAGCAACCTGAGACAAAGCTCTGGTTGACCGACCTTAGTCACGGCTCCTCTTGGGATTTGCACAGCCCTTGCTCTGAGGTCCCTTTTAGCCCAAGCCTAAAATTTCCCTTCAGACTACAAAACGATGAACACAAATCCAGTTCTCACTGTTCTTCTTTTTGCAGATACAGAAATGAAATGTCACAGTTTTCCACTTCTAAAAATTATTCCTATTTAAAAATGGAGCAACAATGTTCTAAATATGACTGGACAAATTATGCTCGATTCTATGACAGAGAAGTATATTCTTCTAGGAATTCTACATAAGTAATTAGACCTAGGAGATGGGAGAAAAACCCGGTATAATAATATTCTAATCTTGAACTATTATCAAAAACATTCTAACGAGACTGATTTGCATGATTTATTTGTTATGAATATGTAGTAATCATCCAATGTGCTTCATATACAAAAAAACGACTTTCAATTATATTCCCTCTAATGGAGAAGAATGCCCCTGATTTTTTCTCTTTAGTTTTGGAGCAAATTTAACTTTCCGGTTATAGTTACCTTAGGCTAATATTGAAACTAGCTTGTGCTCACTAAACACACACCAAAAGATGAAAGGTGACCCAGAAGCATTCTGGGATGCTGGGAAAACAGCATGGGATTAAAAGTTTGTGTTCACATTCCGTTAGTATCTTTCCAATCTCAAAAGCAATCAAACAAGGTTTTGCTTATCATCAGCGAATATGATAAGCCGTCCTTCCATGCCTTCATCCAAGTGACCAATAAATAAGTTAAGCTGCACAGGGACAAAGACAAATCTCTGTGCTACTCCACTAAGGGGGCATCAGATATAGAAGAACTTGAACAAAGACAAACGTGGGGCTTTTCCTGTGAGTTACTTCAAGATTCCCCTTGCCTTTTATCCTTCCTAGAAGTAAGATCCTTAGTCTTCAGTTCTTTGCCATTCTTGTTCACAGAGCTTAGGGCCAGTTTTCATGGCAAACTGCCTGTTTATGTCCCTGAAGGCTCCCGAGGAAGGCTATACCCCTTTACATCAACATTTTTGTCTTCTCTTAGGCTATGATGCCTCTTTACTCAGAAGTCTTTGACAATAAGCAATTTCCAGCCAAAGCCCCATGCAATTAGAAGCTGAACCCAGCTGACATGCATAAGGGAGTTTCTAGTCAAATCCAATCACCGGTCCAAATGACATTTTGAGATCATCAGAAAAGCACTGTACAAGATGAAGTTATTTAATGTAATTTCTAATATAACCATGTAGATATCATCCAAGCACATCAAGTCAGCGATTAATAGAATATTTTGTTTCTTCCTTTAATATAGAAGCTATACTTAGTTCTATTTAGGAGAGATAATAATAGCTCTAATGCTATACAGCCCCATAATAGGTTTAAACTATCTCTCTGAAAAATATCATTTTTGTATGAATTTTTCTTGACATTATTATATTGGTAGAATGTTTTAAATAGAAAATAGTTTTGCGTATGGAGAGCAAATATTCTGGCACTCTCCCTGGACTTGGGTGGGTCTGTTTTATGTATTTTCGGCACATAAGCCATGAGTGTGGAACTGTGTCAAAGGTTTTGCTATCATCAATGAAGGTCGTATAAATAATAGCTCACATTATAGCATTTACTATGTGCCAGGCCCCACGCTAAGTGCTTTATGTTTGTTATCTCATTTGATCCTCACAACAGCTCTGGGAGGTAGGTGCTATTATTTTACAGATGAGGAAAATGAGGCACACAGAGGTTAAGTGACTTGCCCAGAGTCACACAGACAATTGTCTAAGACTGTATTTGAAGGCAGGTTTTCCTGACTCTAGGCTTAACGCTTTATCCCTTCTGCCACCTAGCCGCCCCAAATGTCATGACACTTTCAGGTAACTTGTTCAACAATTTATTGAATTGGCAGTAAATTTCTATGTACACCCCCTGGTATTCTGGGGCATACCCATTTTATTCCTCAGTCAGATATTGGCTTCTTTTAAGTATTTACATATTTCGAGTGATATTAATTCTGAATATTTCGTATAGAGTACATGAAAACACGGTTGGTCTAGATTTGGAAGGCTTGTTGGTTTTCTTATCTTTTAATAGACAGGTGCTAATAGACAAAATAGATAATTAGATAATAGACATAAATAGATAATTTTTAATAGATAGGTAAGAGACAAGTGATGGCTTCTATTAAGAGTGTTGAGATTAGGCTTATGTCTGAGAGCAAGCTGGTAAAGTGCTTTGCCAATCACTCATGCTACTCTATAAAATGTCAGAGCCAGTTATTATCGATTTTATCTGGCCCCTCAGCTTTCCGGTTTTTGTAGAGACATTAGAGCTTTAATCACCTCCCTTAATAGAAGTGTTATTCTGTTCATTAAACTGAATATGTTTTCTTTTTTTCATTTTATCCAACCTATGATTTATTGTGTCAGAATTCTTGTGAGTATATAGATAACCAGGGATTTTCCACATCCTCTTTCTTCAGGACTTCTCTTTTACTTGTGATTTCTTTATTTCTCCATTTCTCCAGCATCTTCTCCGAGTCATAGAATTAACCCTATTTTTTCTAATCCCTACATTCATCCAAGTACTTGAGTGATGGTAGATGCTTTATTTTATTCTTTGCTTTACTTTGACTCAGTATCTTCTTAATTGACTTTGGCTTTCAATTTCCGATTGGGGAAAGCTAAAATTCCCAGTATGTTTTGGCTTGCTGGATTACTTTCTTCATGTTTCTTTGCCTGTGGGAGGTCTTTTGATTCCACTCTTGGATCTGTGAAGTTTCATAGACTCCAACTAGGGATAAACAACTTTCAACAAACCCAAAACTCTTGTTAGTTTAGATTACTGTTTGATAAACTGCTATCTGCACACCAAGGAAAGATAGAGGCTGAAGGGCTTAAGATTGAATCCAGAGGTCACACTGAACCAATGGATAAAAGCAATACCTATGAGTACCTTCATCTCCCTCCAGGCAAGATGCACGAGGCATGGGGCATGAAGAAAATGCTTTGGCTGAATACATTAGAAGACTTACTGGCATCCTGAAATCAAAGCTAAGCAGAAGGAAACTAACACCTGCATGATACCCATCTTAATATACACTTTCAGAATTGTAAAAATGTACTTTAACAGATTTGTAAAGTATCCTAACAAAATCCTGTGCAATATTAGTATTAGGGTTACCCTGTGGGACAAGTCCCCAGACACCAACTGTATTGTCATCCTTCACTACTCACTCTCAACCCATCTAACCAATCCATTGTCCAATCTTTTCATTTTTGCCTTCACATCATCTTTCTCATTCTCATATAGCCACAATCCTAGTTCAGGTCCTCATCACCTTTCACCTGAACTACTATAATGGCCTTTTAACTTGTCTCACTGTCTCAGGTTTCTCCTCATTCCAATCCATTCTTTCATTTAGCTGCCAAGGCGAATTTTCTAAAAGCTTTGGTATGACCATGTCACACACACACACACACACACACACACACACACACACATACACACACACACACACATATATACCACCCCCCACACCACCCCCAGTGAGCTCAAATGGCTCCCCATTATCTCCAGGATCAAATATAAACTCCTCTGCTTGGTGGTGAAACCTCTTCAGAACCTCGCACTTTCCTAACTTTTCAGCCTCATCCCCATACATTCGGTAATCTAGTTGTACTGACTACTTAAGGTTCCTTTTATACGACACAACATCACCCATCTACATACCTTTGCACTAGCTCTCTCCTTGTGCCTAGACTGCTCTGCCCCTCATGTCTGCCTCAGAGTCCCTGGCTTTCTTCTATTCTCAGATAAAATCCTTTCTTCTACTCGAGGTCTTTCCTTGTTTCCCTCTACCCAGCACCCAGCTGTTAATTCCTTCCTCTTTCTGATTAACACCATCTACTCTGTATATATCTACCTAGTATGTGCTAGGCTCTGTGTTAAGTGCTGGCAAAGAAAGGCGAAAAACAATTGTTCCAGCCCTCAAGGATCTCACAGTCTAATGGAGGAGACAGCATGCAAACAACTGCATACTAACAAGCTATATATGGCATAAATAGGAGATAATCAATGGAGGGAAGGCACTGTAATTAAGATGGACTGTGAAAGGCTTCCTGTAGAAGATGAGGTTTTAGCTGAAACTTGAAGGAAGCCAAGGAAGTCATAAGGCAGAGATGAGAAGGGACACCATTCAACTTCATGTGTATAATTGATATCATATTACTTGTTGTCCCAATTGGAGTGGGGGAGGGGCTGGAATGAAGGGGAAAATTTGTAACTGAAAAATTTTTTAAATGAATGTTAAAAATAAATACATAAAAATTGTTAAGAAACGGGGGGAGGAGAAGAGAGAGAATTCCAGCCATGTGGGACAGCCAAAGAAAATTCCTAGAGTCTTGTATGTGCATATGTGTTGTGTTCCCCTTTAGACTATGAACTCCTTGAGGGCATCAATTGGGATTTTTTGCCTTTCTTTGTGTCCCCAGTATTTAGCACAGTGCCTGACACACACAGTAGGCACTTAGTGAATGTTTTGTTAACTAATTGAATCACCTGAATGTAAAATTAGTCTATAAAAATATAAGTATGTTTTTAATAGATGTTACCATACCAAAAGCTAATTACCTCAAAGTCGTATGGAACAAAATGTTTTCAAAATACAGAGAACTAGCAGAAGAAATCAAAACCAGTTGGGAAGGTAATGAGGTATACATTGACCCTGTCCTTTCTGCTACTGGAGTTGTACCAAGGATGATTTCAGTAAACCTCCAGATGTGCTTACATTCTAATACATTTATTCAACTTCAAAAAGTAGTTACTTTATCCACCTGTGGAAGACTTTGTACAACATTAGTTATAAAAGAATAATAGTAGCATAACAATGTATCTCAGAGCCATTTGTAGCTGAGCTCCATTCAACAGGAAGAGAATAGTAAAGAAGCTGAAATTTAAGGCCTGCAAACAACTTCTCATGTGAAAGCTCATTGGATCCTCAGAACAACCCTCTGAGTTAGACACTGTTATTATCCTCATTTTGCGGATGAGTAAATCAGGCCTAATGCTATATTCCCTATTCCATGCTAGCTTTTGGGCCTGACTAGGTCAATACAATGTCCTGGTCAACATAATGTCCTAGAGTCCTTGTATCTACCATAGCTGATACTCAGAGGCAATCTGAGAAGCACAGCTTGGTAAGAAGCTCCAGGACTGAGAATTCAAAGTCATGACCTAGGTAGGATTTTGAGAGTGTAAGCCTTCTCAAAGGACCATCTAGGGTGGTCCCACTACAGATAGGGCAAGCATATTTCCATCTTTAGGTGAGGGTGGTCACTTAATAGGAGAACATCTGGCATAGTTTTCTACATATTCACAGTAAAGAAATTTGCCTTTATCTGACATTTTATTTGCACAACACTAAGATGGAGCTGGGTTGCTCCTTCTTGCATATGCTCAAGGGCAGTTGAATTAAGCATCCCTCACAACTGTAGGATAGTAGAGCCAATGGGTGATCAGAGTGACAAGTATCTTGGTTCAATGGCCCCTCAAACCAGAGTCACTGGTGGATGACTGGGCAAAGTCTTGGCCACCTGGGCAAAGCCTTGGCCACACCTGTCCAGAAGAAGTCACTTCAGATAGGATTTCTGAGGACCTCTTAGCACTGGCCCAGCAAGACAATATCATGCTATTATAGTCTTAGTGAGTTTGCATAGTCCATGATTGGAGCACTGACTTGCCAGTAATTAAATCTGCTGATTGATGGCCTCCTTCTGCTTGGGATGTTCAAATACCTGCTTAGGGTTTCACAGCAAAATTCTCCTAGCGAACAAATAGTGAACAAGTTCTCAAGCATCTAGGTTGTGGCCCATTCAGTCATTATGTTATTCAAAAGCCCACCTTTACTCATCATATAGGGTAAATTTGTGGACTGCTAACTCATGTATAGCTGGACCTAGGCCAAGAAGGACCTCCCAGGTCCTGTTAAGTCTATCCAGGAGGCTGACTGAATTTTACCCAGTGCCATAAAAATGAGCTAAGACCTCCATACCTGACAAGATAAGCTAGAAATATTTCTGTAGGTTTAGAATCTTCTCAGTTAGGGGGGTGGAGCCAAGATGGCAGCTAGAAAGCAGAGACTTGTGTGAGCTCCCACCCAGGTCCATCCATACACCTATAAAAATGGCTATGAACAAATTCTAGAACTGCAGAACCCACGAAATAGCAGAGGGAAGCAGGGTTCCAGCCCAGGACAGCCTGGATGGTCCTGGGGTAAGGTCTATCACATGGGGCAGGGGAGCGGAGCTGAGCAGAGCCCAGTGTGGGCTGTGCCCTGACCAACCAGACCAGGAGCCGGGCAGAACAGGCCCTAGCGCCCTGAATCAGCGAGCTGTGGCAGTTATCAGACTTCTCAATCCACAAACACCAAAGACAACAGAGAAGGTTAGCGGGAAAAGCTTCTGGGACAGAGTGAAAAGAGTTCCGGTTTCGGCCACTGCCCCGAGGGGAGTGGAGGTGGTGCAGCTCTGAGGACAGAAGTACAGCTGCAGTTGCTCACCTGATGGGAGGAATTAAGTGGCGGATCAGAGCAGGAGTACAGAGCCAGCTTAGATCTAAGTCCAGTCCTGGTTGGCGGTTCTTGGGGGAAGAGGAGCGCTGGTGTGGCAGAGCTTGCTGTGTACCTCAGAAAACAGCAGCGCAGCCCCTCAAGCTTGGGACAAAGTACTCTATACTCTACAAGCAGTCATACTCCAACGAAAAACTTAAGGGTCAAGTAAGTTGGCTGGGAACATGGCCAGGCAGCAAAAACGGACTCATATTCAGACTCAAACTTTAGAATCTTTCTTTGGTGACAAAGAAGACCAAAACATACTGCCAGAAGAAGTCAACAAAGTCAAAGAACCTACAACAAAAGCCTCCAAGAAAAACATGAACTGGTCTCAGGCCATGGAAGAGCTCAAAAAGGATTTGGAAAAGCAAGTTGGAGAAGTAGAG
>CM053628.1:23627664-23651518 GCA_028646595.1 Phalanger gymnotis | reverse complement strand
TGTCCCAGCTTTCTTATTCTCCTGAGGTGTGGGGGAGGGGGTCTGGCTGCCAGAAATCTCCTTTTCCCCTGGGTTTGTTTTCCAGTACTGTTGCTCTTCAGCAATGGTTTCAGCTCTTTGTTGTTTGAGCTGGGTGTCTGGCAATTGGGAAGACTTATATGAACTGATGTGAAGTGAAGTGGGCAGAACCAGGAGAATACTGTATACAGTTACAGCAGTTTTGTAATGATGATCAAAGATTTAGTGGCTCTAATCAGTACAATGATCCAAGATAATTCCAAAGGACTCATTAAGAAAAATGCTGTCTATCCAGAGATAATTGATGAACTCTGAGTACATATTGAAGCATAGTTTTCTCATTTACTTTACTTTTCTTGTCTTTTTTGCAACATGGCTAATATGGAAATGTTTTACATGGCTTCACATGTATAATATAGTATTATACTGTTTACCTTCTCAATGGATGGGGGAAGGACTGGAGGGAGGGAAATAATTGAGAACTCAAAGTTTTTTTTTTAAAAAATGTTAAAATAAATGCAGTATAATTATTTTTTAAAAGGTTGTGATAAGGAGAAGAGGTAGAAGAATTACTCTGTCAAAAGCAAAATTTTATTGAGAAAATGGATATGAGTTCATGATCAAAGAGAGAGATTTCAGAGTTCCGGATCACAAAACAGCTATGGGGTAATAAGAACAGTTCTGGGTGATGATAAGGTTGAAGTTATGATCATCTGTCCTGGTCTATTTAAGCAGTCTTGGAAGTTGAGAATATTTCACAAGGCAGTATGGTGTAATGGATAGGGTACAGGACTTAGAGTCACAGATTTGAATCCCACCTTAGACACTTTCTAACAGGGTAACTGTAGACAAGTCACTTCATCTCTCTGTGCCTCAGTTTCTTCATTTGTGAAGTGAAGAGGTCAGCACATTGATGCCATTACTAAGTCTATTCCATAAAGAGATCAAAGAAAGAGGAAAAGGTCCTACATATACAACAATATTTACTCTTATATGGTGCCAAAATGGAAACTAAGAAAGTTCCCTCAAATGAGGAATATCTGAACAAATAGCATATGAATGTAATAGTTTACTATTGGACCAAGAAACAACAAAGGGGATGGTTTCAGAGAAACCTGGAAATATTTATATGAAGTGATGCAAAGTAAAGTGAACAGAACCAGGAGAACACTTTACATTATATCAATACTATAAAAATGAACAAGTTTGAAAGATTTGAGTCCTCCAACCAATGCGATGATAAACCATGCTTCCAAGGGACTGATGATGGAGAATGCTACTCACTTCTTGACAGAGATGAGATAGATTAAATATGCAGAATGAGACATCTATTTTGGAGCATGAACGGTATGGAAATTTGATTTGTTTGACTATGCATATTTGTTACAAAGGTTTTGTTTTTCTTTTTTTGTTTTGTTTTTGGAGAGGGGAGGGCAGGGCAATTGGGGTTAAGTGATTTGCCCAAGGTCACGCAGCTAGGAAATGTGTCAAGTGCCTGAGGCTGGATTTGAACTCAGGGCCTCCTGACTCCAGGGTTGATGCTCTACTCGCTGTGCCACCTAGCTGCCCCTTGTTTTTCTTTTTTATGGCAGGGAAGTTGGAGGGAGAAAAGGAAATGCTTGTTAATTGAAAAAAATAAAAATTTCATTAAAAAAGTAAGGGTTTGGACTCAATGGCCTCTAGGATCCTTTCTGGATCTAAAGCTATGATACAATGATTTTATAAAAGAATCAGACTAGCAATACAAATGGTAATAGGTTTGATTTTTTAAAATCATAGCACCTTTTGATCAGGCCCAATAAAATAGGGTAGTAGGTCCATAACAATAAAATCCAGGGCAAGGAAGTCTCTAAACCCCATCCCTGAGTAGGTCTGGAACAGGACCCCCATCCTCTGGGTTTTCAGTGAAGGAACAGGTCCTGGGGCAGTAGCCTGAGTGTTACTGAAGGCTTTCACCTGCCCAGATGCTCAGTGACTCGGGATAAAGAAGAGCAGTATGTTTCTGGAAATAGGAGGCCTCAAAACTCAGTCCCTGAGTAGGGCCTAGGGCTGGGGTGCTCATCCCTCCTGGTTAAGCTTCCAGATGGTGACTCCTCTAAGCAGCCACATCGTCCTCATGTCTTGTCCTGTCCCCTGAATCTAAACCACTCCAGAATCTATATTTAGTTCTAATCTCTCTCCCGAACTCAAATCCCTCATCCCCAAGGGATATTACTGCTAGACATCTCCATTCGACTGTCCTATCGATGACTCAAACTCAACATGTTCAAAACAGAACTCATTACCTTTTCCCCAAAGCCCACCCATTCCCTACTTCTGTGGAGGACACCAAACTCCTTCCGGTTCACAACTTTGGATTCATATTTGCATCTTCTCTCTCCCTCTTACCACCTCCCCCATCCAATCAGTTGCCAAGTCTTGTTGGTTTTAAGTCCATGACATCTCATATACATCCCTTCCTCTCATGTGGCCAACTCCCTAGGTAAGGCCCTCATCACATCTCGACCGAACTATTACAATAGCCTCCTAGTTAGTCTCCCTGTTTCCTGCCTCTCCATGTGTCACAAACTAATTCCTAAACCACCATTCTGACTATGTCACTCCCCTGCTCAAATGTCTTCTGTGGCTCTCTACAACCACTAAGACAGAATACAGAATCTTTGGCCTGGCTTTTAAAGCCCTGCACAATCTTATCCCCATCTTTCTTTTCAGACATTTCACAGTTCCCACTTTCCAGCCAAGCTGGCCTACTAGCTATTCATCTCCCATCTCTGTGCCTTTACCCAGGCTGGTCCCTTTGTCTGGGATGCACTCCCTCTTTACCTCTACCTCTAGCTTCTTTCAAGGCTCAGTTCAGTTGCCACTTCCCACATGAAGGCTTTCCTTATCCTCGGATTGTTAGCATTTTCCCTTTCTTCAGATTATATTTTTATCTTTGTACATGTGGTACCCATACCCCTGTGCACTCCCTCCTGAACAATAGGATGTAAGTTTCTTGAGGGCAAGAATTGTTTTATTTTTGCTTTTATTTCCCCCGGTGCCTAGCACAGTACCATACATGTATGTATGTATGTATGTATGTATGTATGTATACATACATATATGTGTGTATGTGTATATATGCATATACACATACATATATCTGTATATACATACATATGTGTATATGTATGTGTATGTATATGTATACATATATGTGTATATATATATATATATATTAGACAAAGACTGAATATTTGTTCAGTTGAATTGAATCAAGGGTTAGAGTGGCAGAGCCAGTATTTGATGCAGAACCCCTGACTCCAAACCCAACGCATTAAATTTCCTCATCTTTTAGCATCTTTGCTAGCTCGATGGATGTTATATGGTATCTCAGGGTTGTTTTAGTTTTCATTGCTCTGATTAATGCTTTTGAATCTTTTTTTCAAGTAGCTCTTGAGAGTTCATGCTTCTAAAACTATTCATTCATATTCTTGGATACTTCTGTGTTCAGGCTTTTTCTTTACTCAAAATCACTTGTATTAAAAATCCCATATTTACTTACCAGTGAATATGCTGTGTCCTATCCCTCAGTTGAATGGAAAATCCTTGAGAACGTAGATTCTCTCACTTTTGTCTTCATATCTTTGCCTCTTACGGCAGTCTCTGGCCCACAGGTGACACAATGAGCGCTCGCTGATTGCTTTATTCCTCTCTCTGACTAGCATTATTCTCCCTCTGCCATTAGAATGACATCCAATCTCTTGACCCATCCCTCTTTTTCCACTCAGGCTTTGCTTGGCTGCTCCCTCCTCCTCTCCTTCCCACCCTATGGATTCGCCACCTGATTCTTTCCCAAGCCATGATCCTGGACCATTTCCTTGTCCTCCTGACCTTCCAGCATTCCTGCCTCACTGCATTTTACTCTTGGATGACTCTCATCACCAGACCTCCCTACTCCTTTTCCCAGGCCTCTGCACACTGCTGGAGAAAGGCACAAAAATCAAGCTGATTTCAAGCATAACAAATTTATGGGGCATAACTGCAGCTGGGCCCCCACTGCCGCTTAAAAATCCTACTCTTCTTTAGTTCTGATCTCATCCTGCAACAACTGTTCCAAATTTTTTTCCTTCTCTTCTTGAGCTCTGAAGTATGCATTTTCCACTGAGATTAAGGCCATCTGACACAAAGTCTCTTCCTACATTTCTCAAAACTTCTTAGCTCCCATGCCCCACTTTCTTCTCTGGTGACAAAACAAGAGGCATCCATGCTCCTAACGGACATTAATCCCTGTAGTTGGGTGCTTGGTCCCATTCTTTCCAGCCTCCTCTTGGACCGTGGTCTACCAATTAACCTGCCTCCACTCCAGGCATCTTAAATCTGTCCCTCCCCGCTGGCTCCTTCCCATTTGCATGCATGGAGTGGGACCTGTTTATTCTAGAAACCATGTGTTGTTGAGTATGACTCAGGATATCCCTTGATCCCACCAAGATGGTAGATGGAAGGTTCATAAAAAACTAATCAATGCTTTTATTTCTTCTCGGGCAGCTGTTGTTGTTGTTGTTCACCCTTCATTTTCAAAGAGGACCATTGACACGTAGGGCAGCTGCAGTAACCATAGGAGGGTGAGCGTTAACCTAGCAGTTGAGGGACAAATGAGCCAGTAAGAGTATCTAGCACCCAGGCAGTAATGGAAAAGCAGTTTCCTTAGGGAAGGACTGTGCATACACGCATTCCTTTTCCATTGGATGATATATCCAGAGCCAGAAGGGACCTTAGAGGTCATTGAGTCCTACCCCTTAGCTTATACATGAGAAAACCGAGTCTCAGAGAGATTAAGTGACTTGTAGATTCTCTGATTCCAGATCCAGACAGCATTCTTTCAACTGTACCATAGTTGGTTCCAGGATACACACACACACACACACACGCACACACGCACACACGCACACACAGACATACACATACATGCATGCATATATATGTACATGTGTGTTCATATCTATAAAACATATATATAAACAAAACTTTCAAGATGGAAAACACTTCAGTGGGTCACACAATGGCAAAAGGAAAAATTTTAAGTTGATCCAATACTCAAGCTCACAAAAAGCCCCAAACTAAATATATCTATGTATATGTAAGTCTATGTGTATGTATGTGTCCACATGTTTGTGAACATGCATATTTGTATGAACATACACATATATGTACAAATATACATATTTACATCTATACATGTTTGTATACACATATATGTATATACATCCATGTGTATACAAAATTTATGTGTATATACATATATGTATATACACATGAGTGTATACAAATATATTCGTGTATATATGTATCTACAGCTAATATATTTCTATATACAAATATAATAATACATATATAAATATTTATGCTTATACATGTATATATATGTATGTGTACACACATATATTTGTATGCACACAAAGATGTTTATGTAATTCATGTGTATACTTGTGCATACATATAAATGTATACATACATGTTGTACACCTATACGTATCTTTGTGTGTATGTATATTTGCACAAATGTGTGTGTGCATACATGTATATACACATATACATAGATATATTTAGTTTTAGTATTAGCTCAACCTGAAATTCTTTATTTTTGTCATTGTAGGACCCACTGAAGTATTTTCCATTTTAAACATTTTGTTTTCTTTAGGATGTAACTGACATCTGAACATTGTTATTTCCCATTAGAACAATTTCTCAAACAGATCAGTGTGTTGTTTCTCTTACCTCTCATTCCTTGATGTGAAGGTACCATTTTGGTGAGGGTAATACCTTTGCAATGTTGTGCGATGTTGAGCCTGCACAATTGCATTATATATCCCCTAAACAAGTTAGCTTAGGTTTTCCCAATTCAAAAGAAGAAGAAAAAGGAGAAGGAGGAGGAAGAGGAGGAGGAGGAGGAAGAAAAGAAGAAGAAGAAGAAGAAGAAGAAGAAGAAGAAGAAGAAGAAGAAGAAGTAGTAGTAGTAGTAGTAGTAGTAGTAGTAGTAGTAGTAGTAGTAGTAGTAGTAGTAGTAGTAGTAGTGGTAGTCGTCGTCTTCCCTGGAATCTTCTTTCCAAATTAGCTATTAACTCATTTCTCTCCACCTCTTCTTTGTCAAAGTTGTGGGAAAAGTTGTTTATATCTGGTACCACTGTTTCCTCACCACATCCTCACTCAACTCCTTCTATCTCCATTGCATTGCTTTCCCCAAAGTTAATAGTAACCTCTTAATTTTCAGTCCTTTTCCTTCTCCTCCTTCATTTTGTAGAAACATTTGACTCTAAAATTTGTTTGCATTCACCACAACCTGCAGTCACTCCACTCCTTTGAAATCATAGTGCTGTACTCTACCAAGTCAATTTAATGCATTTCTCTACCTTTGAATATTCTACCTCTTTGTTCTATTGCCACCTATCCCATTCCAACTCAAGACCATTCCTACCATCCACCTTCTCTTCTCTTACCCAGGAACTGCTGAATACCACTAGAGAAAGTCACATAACTCTGATGACTGGATCACTAAAACTTCATGTTATCTAATCTCAGTTGGGTCCTCACTGCTACAGAGCAATTTTTTTTTTACTCTTCTGTGATTTACTCCCTTACTCATCCATCCCCTCCCATATACATTGCAAAA
Organism: Phalanger gymnotis; assembly: GCA_028646595.1. NCBI lineage: Eukaryota > Metazoa > Chordata > Mammalia > Diprotodontia > Phalangeridae > Phalanger > Phalanger gymnotis. The sequence continues at coordinate 23,644,851 of CM053628.1, read as the reverse complement.
CTTCTCTTCTCATGCCATCTATATTATCCCTGACTCCTTCCCCTTTGGCAGAGGACCTTACCTGCTATTTTCCTAAGAAAATTCAGGCCACCAGTCAGTCTCCTCCCCAGTTCTATACCTCAAATCTCTTGACGTTATCTCCCACTACTTCCTCTTTTGCTCTAGTCTTTGAGGAAGAAATAGTTCATCTTCTTGCCAAGGCCAACCCCTCTACTTGTAGTCTTGGCCTCATCTCCTTAAGTCAACTCTAGAAAATTGCCCTATACTTCATCCCCTCTCTTATTATAACCTTAAATCTCTCTTAATCTGCTGGCTCCTTCTTGGCTGCTCGGATTTCCTCCACCCCTAAAAATCCTTCACTTGACTCCGCAATTCCCTCAGACTTACTTTAAAACTTTCCTCTCATTCACTGCCAAATTCCTGGAAAAAGCTGCCTGTACTTGTCACCTGGACTTCTTTTCTTCCCATTCCTCAGCCCCTTGGAATCTTGCTTCTGGCCTCATCACTGAACTGCTTTTTCCAAGGTCACCAATGATCTCTTAATTGTCAAATCCAGTGGCCTCTTCTCAGTCTTCATCCTTCTTGCCTTCTCTGTAGCATTAGATGCCGTTGTCCACCCTCTACTCCTAGAAACTATCTTCTCCCTTAGTTTTCCTGAGAAACATCTCCTAAAAGAAAAGATATGAGAAGACCTATTCTCCCTCCTCCCACCCCATCCAGGCTCCTTTACAGAGGTGAGAGGGCCACAGGGGTTGATTACTGCATTTTCAGCTTTTCAGATTTTTTCAATGTATTGTTTTTGCTGATTGCTTTATCTCCTCTTCTTTATCTTTTTTTAAAGAAATGGGTTTTTTTTTGTTAAATGGGGTGGCTTTCTAGGAGGGGAAGGGGAAATTTAAGCAATGTAAAAACAAAAGCCATCAATAAATTATTTTTAAAAAATTACCCACACTTCTTTTTCTACATATTCTCTTGATTATCTCATCAGATGACTCCTTAATCTCCATATCTGCATACATAGCCATCTTCTCTCTGTTTGTCTGATGTCTGTCTCTCTCTGTCTGTCTCTCTCTATCTCTGTCTCTCTCTCTGTCTCTGTCTATCTCTCTGTCTCTGTCTCTCTATCTCTCTGTCTCTATCTCTGTCTCTTCTCTTTCTCTGTCTCTGTCTCTCTCTGTCTCTCTCCACTAAGGTACAGTTTTGTATCTCCAATGGCCTACTGGACATATCCATCTGAATGTCCCATGAGCATTTCAAATTCAACAGGTTCAAAACATAATTCCTTATCTCCCCAACCTCTGCCACTCCTTTTCCTCAATTCCTTATTTCTGCTGAGGACACTGCCCTGTTTGCAGTCACCTAGGTTCACAATCTCCAAGTCATTCTTGACTCTTCACTTTCCCTTAGCCTCCATACTTAATCAGTCGCCAAGTCTGTTCTTTAAGTCTCTATCGTGTCTCTCTCTGAAAACTGCCATTACCCTAATTTAGGCCTTCACCATCTGTCATCTGGACTACTTGCATAGCTTTCTCATTGGTTTCCCTGCCTTAACCTTCCACTAATCTTCTTAAATTGGAAGTCTACAGACTTCCAAGGAGTCTAGAGTTAGATCTTGGGAGTTCTATGAACCTAGATAGGAAAAAGTCGCATTTTTACTTTCACTAACCCTTAGTGTCTTTCATCATCCTACGTATTTTATTTTGTCCATTTAAAAACACAATTCTGAGAAGGGGTCCATAGGCTTCACCAGACTGCCCAAAGAATTTGGAGACCCACAAAAGGTTAAGAACTCCTAAGATAGCCTCTCTCCTCTTCAATCCATCCTCCACACAATTGCCAAGATGATATTTCTAAAGCAAAATTCTAACCATGTTACTTTGATTAATAAGCAAATACGAGCTCTTCTGATTAACATTTAAAGTCCTTCATAATCTGGTTTCAACTTATCATTCCCAGCTAATTGCGCATTCCTTCCCCTGTCATATTCTAGCTTCTGGCCAAACTGCCCTACTAGCTATATCTTTAACATGCTATTCCATCTCCCATCTCATGTACCTTTACACAGGCTTCCACTCTCCCCATTCCCCATAGCTGGAGTGCTCTCCTTCTTAACCTTTGCCTCTTGAAATCCCTAGTTCCATTCAAGGATCAACCCAAGTGCCACATTCTACAAGAGGCTTTTTCTAATTCTCCCAGTTGTTTGTGTTTTCCTCATACCACAAAAAATGCTTTTACTTTTTTTTGTATTTGCTTACATGCGCATCTGTCATCTTTACCCCCCACCCCAATAAAATGGAAGCTATCAGAGGATAAGAATTGTTTCATTTCTGTCTTTGTATTCCCAGAACCTAGTGCAGCACGTGGCCCATAGTTAACTCTTGTTTAAAGAATGCTAAATGTTTAAATGTTGCTGAGGAAGACCTTTATCCCCTTACCATTCCCAGAACATGTTGGCCTGCCTATCCAATGATCCCACAGACCTTATTTATCTGAAATAACCAAGGTCTGTACTCCCAAATTCCCAATGTAACTGTAGTTGGGATGCCTTTCCTCATGTTGTCATGGAGAGAGTAGGCCAGAGTTGTACTGGGATACCCAAAAGACACTTAGATTTGCAGTAGCCTTGAAGGGGACACCTGCCCAAGGTTTTGGGCACTGCTTGGCAGAGACAGAAAAGAAGGAAGACTGCATACTATTCCTGCTGATCGTGGCAGGGCATATGTGACTGAAATTAGAGTGTACATGCTAAGAAGATACGGGTAGGCAGATGAGTTTATGGGTCAAGAGCAGATTGGAGGACTAAGAGCCACCATCCTAAGTTCATGTTTCACCAGGTTGCTTCTAGACCAGCAGTCTGGGGGTTCTTAACCTGGGGTCTGACTTGTTTTTTAGTTGGTGACTATGTCATACTAGAGCAAGGGGAAAAGGGGCCTCTGCCATAGTGTCAAAAATGTCCATTTCTGTTATCTCAACTAGTATTATTATTGTTGGTGGTGGTTACATTTTTAGCCTTATTTTGCTTGTTTTTTAAACAGAAATGTTTTGATAACTGTTTCAATAAAATTGGTTTCCCTTGTGATCAAATATATCTGATTTTGTGAATTTTAAAATATTATTTTGAGAAGGGTTTGTAGGTTTCATCAGACTTCCAAAGAAGACAGAAAAAAAGGTTAAAAGCCCCTTCAGTCAGTCACTTTTGTTGCTTACTTGTTGAGTCAGATTCCTGCCCAGCCTTCTAGCTGAATGAATTCTTGCTAATAAGTTGACCCCAAGGTATTTCTCTCTCCGCCCAATAGCAGGGCCTCAGCACCCCCCCCCCGAACCAGGACTAAACACACCATGCAGTTGTTCAACAAGGTAGGCACATAAATATCTTTGCCAACACCTGTTTTGGGAAGGCAGTAACACTGGAATTCTACGAGATCCAAAACACCGGAATAATGTAGTTACAGAGCAGGGCAACAGCTGTTCCTTTCCATCACACGAATGAATGCATATCTGTCCTGTAGCATGGTATTGAAACTTTAATTTTTTTAAAGCAGTGTTAAAGAGAAAATGAAAATTGGCCGGCTGTTCAGGTAGTGTCTCAAAGAATTTTAGTATTTTTGTGACATCACAGAGGGTCCAGGGTCTGGTCCTTAATTTGAAGATTCAGGAATTCAATTTTATTAGTTCACCCTGGGCCGATCAGATTGCACAAGAACTATTTATACTATCCAGATTCCCAAGAGGCTGGTATCAGAATGCCAATGGATTGAAAATTGGAGCTAGATATGCCTCGATAATGAGTTACTGCATTACCTGATCAGAGCATTCCTTCCTGGTTGACAAGTCCACTTGAGACACCAAATCATAAAGTGACATGCATAGAATCTGAACAAAGGGACTTGAGAATTCTTAAGGGATTTTCCCATCAGATTAGGAGAGCTTTGTAAATTTCCTTTCATCATTCTGCGGTGATTTCTAACCAATAAAACCATCGTGGACTGGCTACGATCGGAGCATCCTATCCCTTCATCTATGCTGTACTCCAATGTTGCTCAACATTCCTCCTACTCCACTCAGGTACTTCTTGTCTCAATCTCAACTTCTTAGAAACCTTTTCTTCTTTCCTCTCTCCATAGTCCAACCCCCCACTTAAAGTTGATGGCCATCCAAAGAGAGCATCTTCAACTACCTTCTCCACTGCTCTTATTTAAAAATCTCTACAACTTCGGTTCCAAAGACACTCTGTTCTCTTGTCTCTTTTACTTTTCTATTTCTGACTCCTTTGTTTATTCCTCATCTTTCTGACTACTTCATGTGAGTGTTTCCCAAGGATCTATTCATGATCTTCACTCTATGGAGAATACTCTCCCTTTACGATGTCATCTTGTCTCACAGCTTTAATTACTATCTCCATCCTAACTCAATATCTCCACCCTGTCCTCTCTTCTGAGCCCCAAAATCACATTTCCAATTACCTGCAGGACAGCCCCACTCAGATGTCTCACTAGCATCTCAAATTTAACATATCCACAACTGCATTTATTATTTTGGCCCTAGGCAGATTCTTTCAGAATTTACCACTCCCATCTGTAACACTGTCATGCGCTCAGTCTCTATGTCCACAACCTTGGTGTTCCCTTTGACTTTCATTCTCTTCTTTACCTCCTCACTATCCAACTAGTTTCCAAGTCCTCTCCATTCTTCACAGCCATATTTCTTATATTGTTGCCTTCCATTTACTCTGGGCCCTCTTCCATTCTCTATTCCTCTATTCCATTCTTCATATTGCTAGAAATGAAACTTAATTCCATTCAACAAACATTCCTAAATCAGCTACATTGTGCCTGCTATCACTGTACTATGTGCAGGGGATACGAAAATGAAAGATGACATAGACTCTGTCCTCAGGGAGCTTACAGTCTACTGGGGGGAGGGAGAGGATCCGACTTGTTCATAAATATCACATAAAAGAAAATTCAAAGAAGTACTCTAGGAATTTCGAGGAGAGCTACTTTCAGCTTGGGGAATCGGGGAAGGTTTGATGGAGGATGCGGTACCTGAGCTGGACATCGAAGGAAGATAAAGATCTCAACAGGAGGAGATGAAACAGACAGCCCTCCTAAGTGGAGACAACAATCTTTGAAAATGCACAGAGGAGGAACAGTTGTCCTATTTAACTGGAATGGAGAGTAGGCATGAGGGAATAATGGGAATTGTTGTGGTTGCTGTACAGTCATTGTAGTCATATCCAACTCTTCATGGCCCCATTTGGGGTTTTCTTGACAAAGATATTGGAGCGGTTTGCCATTTCCTTCTCCACACCATTTTATTTATTTATTTACTGTAATTTTTTAAACTTTAAACTTAAATACAAATTCAGCTCATTTTATAGATGAAGAAACCAAGGCAAACAGGGTGAAGTGACTTGCCCAGGATCACATAGCTAGTAAGTGTCTGAGACCAGATGTGAGCTCATGTAGATGAGTCTCCCTGATTCCAAGGCTAGTGCTCTATCCACTTCACCACCTAGTTTGCCCCATGTGAACTAAGTCTGGAAAAGCAACAGCAACACTAGTGGACAGAGCAGAAACATAAATCTTTGACATGATGATTGGAACCCCTGCTTCCCCTGCCCTTATATGTCAGAGGTACCTACGACCAAGAGGAGCCACCAGCCCTGGTCTGTTTTAGGGTTTCCTTAGAGTATAGTGAGGTCCCAGGATAATATGCTTGGCTTGGCTCAGCTGCCACCAAAGAAAACAGGAAAGGAGAAGATAAGTGGGATAAAGAGTGAAGGAAGAACATCTCCAAGCTTTAAGCTTCACACAGTGAGAGATTCTGACCAAGCAGGAAGCATCTTGCCTAGAAGGGGGGGGGGTGAGACACGTGGGACCAATTTGTCCTAACAGCTTGAAGTGGAGAAACAGGACTTTAGATTCAGCATGGTGAATGAAAAGATTTCCACAGCTAGCTTAAGAGGTCTTCTGTGTGGGAGGGAAGAGCTAGGAAAGAACAAAAAGTTTGGAATGTCCCAGAGGCACTTCTGAACTGGGGCCATTCCTGAAAGCCCTAAAGGTTTTTGGTCCTGGCTATTTTATTATGAATGAGCTATAAAATAGATCAGTGTAATCCCTCCAAAGTCCAGCTGTTCAAGAGCCCTTATCATCTATTAGGGAAGAGAATAAACAGTGGAGAACAGCAACAGCTCATGTGAAAGGGCAAAAAGCCATAGGGGGTAAGTAAGCAACCGGGAGCCACGGCACCATGGTGAGCTTCTGCAGAAAGAGTGGTAAACAGCAAAGTGACAAAAATGGCTAACAGCAGCATCGGTGTGGTATACTAGAGGTGAAAAGAAGCCTACAGAAATGACTGGAAGAAAGGGCAGCTGAAAAGCAAAAAGGCCCAGGATTCCTACCTGTAGGAGAAAAGTGGGATGTTGTCTCTTGTCAGAAGGACCCTATCCAGGGTAACACTGTTAGTTCTTTGGACTTTCCAGGTCCCTGAAGATGAGTAACCCAGAAGAAAGAAAGGTTTCTCCTACCTTTGTAGTGACACTGAGCTCTTTTTCCTTGTTGGAAATACATAGCATTTAGGGTTGTATTACAAGTCTGAAGGACTGTATATGTCCCCTTGGGAATGTGGAAGTCTCAACACAAAAGCAAAAAATGTTTCTTGACTGTGTATGAACATTGGTATAAGTTCTTTGTGCCTCTTTTACTGTGTTGAATAAAGCCTATCCTACATTTGATGCCCTGAAAGCCAAAATGCTTGTAAGGCGGAAATGGTGGCCACCCTGTGGGGGCACACCATATGCCGACATTCATAGATCCCACATTGGAAGGGTCAGATGAACCAAAGAAAGAAATAAGAGGTTCCTAAAATGTACTTAAGAGCTTTGTTTAAGGAGGGATTCTTTTACACAAGGGATGCCCCACCATTTGCATAACACTTTGAAGGTTGCAAAGCACTTCAAACATATTATTTCATCTCATCCTCAGGGTAACTTTATTAGGTCAGTACTGCAGATACTATTTTTTCATTTTACAGATGAGAAAAGTAAGGCTCAGATAGATTAAGTAACAAGTCCATGAGAAGTTAAGTTGCATGGTTAATAAAAGTCAGAAGTGAGATTCAAACCCAAGTATCTCCTTACTCCAAACTACTACACAACAGCCCCTTTCCAATTATACCACATAACATGTTGAAGCCAGATTGTGGAGGTCTTTTAAAGAAGACAGCTCAAAAATCTTCAGAAGGTCCCTATTGCCTGAAGTTCATATTCCTTCAATTTCTTTTAAAGAGTCTTCAGAGTTTGGTGCTATTCCTTGCCTTTCTTATGTATCTTTTTATCCCTATCTTATACCATTCCCTTCCATGTACTATAGAGTCTCCCAAAACTCAGCCTCTGTCTCCCAACCATACCCAGTGCTTTCCCATCATATCAATCAATCAATACACAAGCATTTATTTAACACCTCCTATGTGCCAGGTACTGTGCTTGGTGCTGAGGACATAAAGAGAAAATGACATAGTCCTTGCCCTCAAGGAGCTTCTATACTTACATGTTATAATATTATGTATACATTATAATATAATATATAATACAATATTATATTAAGTATAATATATGTATATGCAATATATACAGAGAGACATGTATGTATATTATCTATAAAGTTATGTTACACATATGTATATGTGAATGTATGTATGTATATATATTTAAATATGTATGTGAGCAAGCGATATCAGTAAAATGAGTAAGTCCTCATTTTGGGGAGAATTGATTTATTTCTACTGTTCTTGCTTGACCTTAGTAAATCATTTCTCTATGTCCCTCCCACATGACACCCCATGTCCCATTTCTTTACATTTGCAGTTGCTGTCTTCCATGCCTGAAATCCACTCCCTCTTTACCTCAATCTCCCAGAATCCCTCTCTTACTTTAAGGTGAAGCTTAGATACCACCTTCCATATAAAGCCTTTTCTGATCTCCTCACTACTAGTGCCCTTCCTCTCAAACTCTATTGTGTTGTATTGGACTATTTATTCTGCTTATATTTGTATTTTTTAGCTTTATATTTGTTTTTTAGATACTTAAGGATGATTTTGTCTTCCCCATTACAATGTGAACTTCTTGACAGTGGCAATATTCCATTCTTTGTGCTTGTATCTCCGTATTTAGCACAATGCTTGGCAAACAGTAAGTACTCTGTAATTGCTTGTTGGTTGCTTCACTGCTTGTTTGAGCCAGCTGCTGAATACAGCATCACAGCACTTCATTGTTGGTGGTCACTGCTTTCTTTTGAGGGGAGGAGGGTGGCTTTAGGTAGCAATCGTTTTACAAATTTTTTAAATGAGCATTATTTAAGAAAGAATACGTAGCACAACACATCTATTCAAATCTTGCTATTCTTTTTCTTCCTCAAAATTCTCTTGGAAACTTTAGTAAAGTATATTTCTAAACACAATGGAGTCACTCAATTTTTACAGCTGTTTATAAAACTTTTGGTTTCAAAAACAAATTAGACCTCAGAAGTGCTTATGTTGACCTGTGAAACATGAATAAGGCTTTAACATCTTGGAAGCTTTTTAATATTTTAGATCTTTCATGCATGTCTGCAGTAGCAGCATGACAGTTTTTGCAATTTGTTTTTTCTTATTCCTATTACTGAATGCAACTGATTATTGGAGTAATGGTTTTAGTAGCAAATTTGGACTTTTTTCACTCTTTCAAAATAAATTGAGAAACACGATACTACTAAATTATTTTTTTTGTTTTCTATGAAAGCAAACTTTGTATTCTTAGTTTCAAAGTTGTAAAACTGGTGAATCAAATTTTCTTTACATTCAAAAGTCCCATGGCAATGCTAAGCCCAATTAAACTGTGCCATACGATGTTTATGTTTTAGTGATACGTAAATAACAAATCAGTTTCAGTAACTAGGTTCTTCCTAATTAATGAAATATGTACTTTTATTTATTCTTGGGAATCTTGAATCATCTTGACTCAAGGGCTACCCAGCTCTGGACTTCCATCTTTGTTGGTCTTCAATTTTGGCTTGACTGAGACTCTCAAGAGAAGAGTCTTTCTTCTATGTCTTCAATTTCTTCTTACGGTTCAAAAATTTTCTTTATTTTTCTTTTCTTTTAGGTGGTTTACATTCTTCAACCATAGTTTTAGGACAAGCATTAACAAAGTGACCTGTATCCCCACATTTGTGGCACTTAAATCAAAGTAATCATGTCTTTGCATGAACTCAGTGGCTATTCCATTGTCAATAGCAATGCTTGCTTTGTTCGCTCAAATAACTGTTTGTTGCCATTAAGGCCAATACTTCTCTGGAAAGGAATACTTCCAACTGCAAACAAACAAACAAACAAACCAAAGCAAAACAACAACAAAAAACCCAAATCCAAACTACAAAACAAAATAAAAATAAAAACTTTTGCAACAATTTTTTGATAAAAAGTTTTGATAGGGACCGGACCTATAATTTAATCATTATACGGAATTTCTAGAATGACACCTTCTCTGAAACTTATAGCCTTAAAGAATACTCTAGAACACTAAAAGGCTAAGGGTCACACAACAAATGTGTGTGTCATAAGTGAGACTTGAACCTAGGTTTTGAGGCTGGTTCTCTATTCACTATACCACACTATCTCTCTAAAGATCTACTAATCTCTCTATATAATATATATATGTATATATATGTATACACACACACACACATATAGGGAATTGATACATATACATATACATACATACACACATATATATGCCATTTCCCAAAAGATAAAAGGTTAAATGATATATAAAAGTGATTTTCCAAAGAAGAAATGAATAATATTAATAACAATATAAAACTCTTCTAAATCAATAACATTTAGAAAAATGCAAATTTAAACAACTGCAGTTCTACCTCATGTCTATAAATTGGCAAAAGTGATAAAAGGGAGAATAATGGAAACTTCTGGAGGAACTTGGAGGACAGGCATAGTTGGTAGACCTGTGAATTGGTCCAACTATTCCATAAAGCTTTGAGAAACTATAACCCCAAAGTCACTAAATTGTATGTATTCTTTGACTTAGCTATAACACTTTTATACCTCAAAGAGGTCAAAGACAGAGGGAAAAGACCCACATGTTCAATAGAGAAGAGCTGGAAACCGAGTGAGTACCCTTAAAATGGGGAATGGCTGAGCACATTTTAATATATTAATATAATGGAAGATAATAGCACCATTAACATGACAAAAGAGACAGATTCAGACAAATTTAGGCAGATTTTTATTAATTGATACAGAATGAAGTAAACCCAGGAGAACAATTTACACAACGACCACAATAACATAAAGAAAAACAACATTGAAAGTCTTTAGAAGTCTGACTTCAGAAGGCTGATGATGAATCATAGTTCCTCCCTCTTGGGGGAAATGTGATGGACTAGATATGAGGTATACATTTTCAGACATAGCCAATGTATTTGTTTTGCCCGACAATGCTTATTAGTTATAAAACAGGGCTTCTATTAGGGATGCTGAGAGTATGTGGATTGTGACAGTGATACAAAAAAAGGAAAAGAAAAGAAAGAATTGGTACTCAATGAAACAATAAAAATGCACAGAAGAAAGTAGAAGGAGGTTCAGAAACAGACATAGACAAGAAAGGTAGTTTTGTTGCTACCATGTTTAATATACACTTAAAAACTAAACTATGTAATAGAAGTATGTGGTTTCATATAACATTGTCCTTTCTGTTCCTCTTTGTGTGTTGAAACGATCATGTTTATTGGTATTTTCTAAGTTCAGAATAATAAAGAAAATTTATTTATAGCAAGGATGAAGGACTAGAGCATTTCCCGTGGATCTGCACATAAGCTCTAAGTCCTTGTTAAAGGCGGACCAGTGCAGGATCCATGGCTTGTGGTTGGTCTCCATAACTGTGGAGCTGTGTCAAAGATGATTTGCTATTGAGCCAGGAAGTGGCCCACTCACTAGGGTACAAAAGGAGATACCAAAACTACTCCTCCCTTTTGACTGAGTCACTTGGGACTCTGCCATAGACCTCCAGAGAGCAGGGATTGGCCATGGCAGCTATGAGCATCTGAGGTGGTAGTAGTAGTAATAAACTGATTTTGTTCAATTGTTCAGTTGCATCTGACTCTTCATGACCCCATGAACCATATCATGCCATTACTGTCCTTGTTTTCTTGGCAAAGATACTGCAGTGGTTTGCTGTTTCCTTCTCCGGTGGATTAAGGCAAAAGGAGGTTAAGTGACTTGCCCAGGGACACATAGCTAATAAGTGTCTGAGGTTGAATTTGTACTCAGGTTTTCCTGATTCCAGACTCAACTCTCTATTCACTGAGCCACGTGGCTGCTTCATTATCATTGATGTAACACTGTAAAGTTTACAAAGCACTTTTCAGATGTTATCTCATTTTATTCTCACAACACCTCCAGGTTATAAGAGCTATGATTACCCCCATCTTACAGATGAGAAAAGTAAGACTAAAAGTGATTGAGTAACCTGCTTAAGATCTCAAAGTTATTAAGAACATGAGGTTGGATTTGTACTCAGGTTTTCCTGACTCCAAGTCCCATATTCTAAATCTTATACCACTTACCTACCTCTGAGAATGTGTGCTTGCCTAGGAAAGCCTAAGACTGGACCTCAAGTCCTTGGATGCCTTTTTTTGCTTTGTTTTTTGTTTTTTGTTTTTCTCCAGAACGCAGTTGACCTCATGGCAATCAATAATTAGAGATGGGTGTTTCCAGTCTTGGCAGCTACTTCCTGAGTTTAAGAATTACTGAGTTGATGCTGTCTACCCAGTGGGAAATGATTCCTGTAACTATGCCATTTCTCAAAAGGTTATAGTTTCTCAAAGCTTTATGGAGTAGTTGGACCAATTCACAGGTCTACCAACTATGCCCGTCCTCCAAGTTCCTCCAGAAGTTTCCATTATTCTCCCTTTTATCACTAAGCCTAAAGGATGCTACAACTGAATGAACTAAGAAAGCCCAACCTATGTCGTAGATATCCAAGATATCTTGACCTTTTCTGTTGTTTGGACAGTAAAGGTCTGAAGTGGTGAAATACCATTTTTTGCAGTCATATCAAGCTGAATTTACCTCCTTGAAAAGTATAAGAGGTGGGACAGCTAAGTGGCATAGCACACAGGCTCTAGCATTGGGAGGATCTGAGTAAATAATGCCTCAGACATTTGACATGTGACCCTGGGCAAATCACTTACCCTGATTGCCTCCCCAAAAGAAAACTATAATAGGAATGGTGGACATTATTTCCTGTTTCAAGTATCTGTTAATGTGCACTAACAAATCTTTTGTGTTTTAAACATTTCTTTTGTGATAAATGGAAGAAATAGCTACCTTATTTCCAATACTTACTTTGTATAACGAATAATTTTCTAAAGGGAACTTGTTAATTGCTTTTGCAAAGATCCTAGACATGAGCCCTAACCATGCTTTGTGTTAGATATTTTCCCCAGATTTCTACAGTGTGACCCCAATGAGCCAGCACAAAATAGAAAAACCTGCTTCCTCTCTAGGGGTGTGGCTGCCCCCAGGATGAACGCTGGCCAGATGGATCTCAGAGTGCCACCTGAGTACCACATATACATCTCTACATATCCCTTCAACAACAGCCCTGAAAAAGTGTTCCTCCAACAACATCTAGTGAGGGGAAGACTGGAACGCCCCTGAGGGAATTCATTCTGTTTCTTGATAACTTTAATTATCAGAAAGTTTATCTTTAGATTGAGCCAAAAATCTGTCTCTCTACAACTTTTACAGATGAATTGGTCTGGTTATGTTGTTCTCTCTGTGGCCAAAGAGAAACAAGTCTTTTGAAACAACCCCTTTCCCCCAAAACAGCCCTTCAAATACTTTGCCGTAGACTAACTTTTTCACTTTCTGAGACAGATCCTCTTATTCCAAGGTATCCAATCTCTTTCCCTTCCTCGTCACCTTCCTCTGGACATGTTCCAGCTTCTTAATCTTTGTCCTTAAAATGTGGTGCCCAGAATGTACACAATAATCCAGATGTGATCTGACCAGAGCTGAGTGTAGCAAGACTATCCCCTTCCTCCTCCTGGACATTGTCTGTCTCTTAATGTAGCCGAAGATTGCATCAGTTTTTTGGCTGCCATATTACCTGTTGACTCATAATGAATTTTCAGTCCACTGAACCCCCAAGCTCTTTTCCATATGAACAGTTGTCTAGCCTCGCCCTCCCCCCCACCTCCTCTTATACTTAGAGAGGTAGGATGGTTTAAAGAATGCTGGGCCTGAAGTCAGTAGAATTATTTACTAGTAACGTGGCAGTGGGCATGCCATTTAACCTAAAGAAACCTCAACTTGCTCATTTATAAAATGAGCATAATAACATTTGCGTTATCTATTTCACAGGGAGCATTTTTAGGAAGGTGCTTTGCAAACCTTAAATCTCTACATAAATGTGAATCATTATCATGGAAGTGATGTTTTTAAAAGCCAAATGGAAGATTTTACATTTATCTCTAATAGAACAAGCTTTAAATCTTCCCTAATGCCCGGTGTTCTATACTCAACTGATGCTTAATAAGTGTTTGTTTGAATTAGAATTAACCAATTCATCAGTTAGATATTTGCCAATATTTTACTCATTGTAATCAGCAGTTCAGTTGAATTTTACTAGCTCTGATCTATCATTTTACCCTAAGTCTTTATTGGGTGCTGTCAGCCAGCATGTTAGACATCCCTCCCAGCTTGGTGTCATCTGCCAGTCCAAGGCGTGGGAAGTAAGTTTGAATGGCACATCCTTTATAGACCAGTTGAAATACTCAGAGGCACCATGGCCCAGATCTGTGGTCAATAATATTGGCCTTCTTATTGAGAAAGTCTAGGGTCCAATCCTGCCTCAAAACATTTACTAGCTCTCTAGCCCATGCGGAAGTCACTTTATCTCTGCTTCAATTTCCTCAAAGGAGTCATTGTGAGGATGAAGTGAAAGAACATATGTAAAGTGCTTGACAAACTTTAAAGTATTATAGAAATGCCTGACATTATTATTGTCACCTCCATAATGAAGCCTTTTCTCATTCTCTACTCAATAATGATCGCTTCCTCTAATTTTATAAAACCCTTTGCTTGGCATCTCTTTAACTCACTTCACAGATTAAAAGATGTCAAAGCTGGAAGAAAATTTATAGGTCATTATACAGATGAGGAATTTGAGACCAAGGATGGTCAATGACTTGTCCAAGGTCATATAGCTATTAAGCAGTAGAGATAATAGGCCTTCTCACTCCAAGCTCCGGGTTTTGTTCCAAAGCAGCACTTTTCCTCCCTTAATACTTATCAGACGCTATTTTCACAGAATGTCAGAGTAGGAAGGGACTTCAGTAGCTACGTAGGCATCTGGTCTCTTATAAAAATACTCTTTACAACCTAACTGCAAAGTGGTCATCTATCCTCTGCTGAAAGACCTCTGATGGGTCCAGGGGAACCCAAAATCAGTTTTCTTAGTTAGCTGTGCATGTGCCATATGCCTCAACAGTACTATTTGATCCATGATGGCTTTGAGTTTTCCTTAGTGGCTAGTATTTTGCACTCAGTTGGTACTTAATAAATGTTTGCTTGAATTTGAATCAATTGAATCATTATAGTTTGTTACTCATTTTATTCATTGTTGTAAGTGGTTCAATAGATCATAGCTGTTTTTCCTTAAAATAAGTTGCCTCTTTAAAATGATTCCTTGAGATGTCCCATTTATATATTCATATACTACCTCATAGGATAGTTTACTTACATAATAAACAAACTTATTGGGTAGTTTACTTAATAAAATAAATCTAGTTTATTTTGTATTATTTAATTTATTATATGGTATTTTATGTTGATTCCATTTCAGAAGACTGAGGGCTGTTTTATATTAATATCTCTTTCAGACATGATTTTAATTTGAGAGGGGGGTAGGGAGGGTAATTTTCAGAACTCCCTCAACCAGTGAAGATTTGCACTTCCTCTGTAACCTCTAGTCTTAGAGAGCGGTCTGGGACACTGAGTGAGAGGTTAAGCTATTTTGTCCATGGTTGCACAATTGGTAAGTGGAAAGGCAAGACTTAAACCCAGGGTGCTGGACTCCACCATGCTATCTTTTCAGTATTGGTTAAAACTGCATATCGCCCAAATTGTGATATGCAATTAGACAGGCAGTACTTTGAATGATTCTTGGCTGCTTCTGAAAAAGTCCATCTTTGAAACCTCAGCATACAACACTGAAGTACTATTCACGTGCCTCACCATGGTGTGTCAACCCAGGGGCAGGTCAGTCTGGTCCTACCGAGCCCCAAAGGCTTTGAATATGGGCAGGTGACAGACTCCTGTCTATTTCATCTTGACCAGCCTAGCTAAGTTCTGAGAGGCTCAGAATTGGTTTGGCTTTCTAGTAATGAGGTTTTCAACTACGGGAAATCGTGTGGATCATCTCCTTAGTCATAGAAGGGTTGTGATCTGTGAAATCAGTTTGTTGAAGTATTGCAGAAGCATTCTTCTGGCAAAGCTGTTTGGCCAAAGCTACAAACTCATAGATTTAGAACTGGAGAGGACCCTAGAGGCTGTCTCCTTCAATTGCCTCACTTTACAGATGAGGAAAACCACACAGTGGGTGGGTATAAGTAGGCTGCAGCACATTTCCAACGAGGATTTGTGTGTAAAAAGCAGTGTACAAGACATGATCAAGGACAAGCAGGATCGGAAAAGGATGTGGGCCAATTCTGTAGTGAGAGTGAAGAAGAACAGATATACAGCCCGAGTTTTGGATCAGCATCCAGGAAACATTGAAAGACCAGAGGAAGATCTCTATTGTTTGGAGGTGGATCTCTTATGGAGCATTTACAGAAAGATATGGACAAGAATTACACAAGTTGCAAAGACTTGGACGGGTTGAGGGAATGCCATATTTTACAACTCCCTTCAAGTTGAAATTCAGGCGTCTGACCTCTATGTAGTGTTTCCCAATGACAGCAGCCGGTGTTGTTCTCCCTCTACCCTGAATTCATATAGTACTTTGTGCTCTGCACTGGGTATATGGGCCTTGTACATAGTATGCACTTGATAAATGTTTGTTCAAGTGAATAATGTATTCATTGTTTCTTGTGTGTTAGCTTTGCTGCCTCCGCTGGATGGAAAACTGAAGAACAGGGGTCCTGTGTTATGGTTCTCTCACATCCCTCCAGTAGCCAGTGCACGGCCGGGCACTCAGTAGACACTCAATAAATACTGGTTAACTTGAATGGATGAGAAATTGCCAAATATTTTAAGCATTCCAAAATGTGTGTTATTCAGTAGAAAATGTAAGTTTGCCTAACTCAGTACTGGGTGAAAAGGCAGTCAATAAATACTGGTCGACTCGATGAGAAATTACTAAATATTTTAAACACGCTAAACCGTAATTTATTCAGTTAGTCATATAAGTTAGTGTGCTTAACTCAGCATTGGGTGAAAAGGTGTTCAATAAATATGGCTTGACTTGCATAGATGAGAAATAAGCCATTTTTTAAAGCATCCTAAACTGTAATTTATTCGGTCGAAGCTGGCCCTTAGTGTGCCTAACTCAGCACTGGGTGAAAGGAGTTTCAATAAATACTGGTCGACTTGATGAGAAATCACCAAACATTTTTATTATCCTAAACTGTAATTTATTCAGTAGGTCACATATGTTAGTGTGCTTAACTCAGCACTGGGTGGAAAATACACACACACACACACACACACACACACACGAGGACTTGAAGGAAGGAACACAGAGCCAGAGACAAATGTGCAATTCCTCCCCCAGGAGAGCAGCCAAGATTGATCGTGGCTCTAGGAAGCCGGCCTGGAGCCTCGGCCCCGCCCCGCCACCACCTTGGATAGGGAGCGGGCCCCGGGGAAGTCCGTTACTCCAGACGGCTCTAACGGTCAAAGATTCCTCCAATGGAGAGGGACCCATGCAAGCTTTTTTTTTTTTCTTTTCCCCCTTTTCAAATTCCGGCAGCCCGCTCCCCTAGCCCAACTGGGAGTCCCTCCAAGCACACACAAGCGCGCACACACACACACACACACACACACACAGCCCAGAGAGTGAGCAGGAGGCCCACGTCGCAGGCTCAAGGTCCCCGCTGATTGGCTCGGCCTGGCCCTCCTCCCCTC
>CM053628.1:23607428-23627164 GCA_028646595.1 Phalanger gymnotis | reverse complement strand
TTCTAGAGACCTCTCTCTGTTATTGACTTAGTATTTATCTGGTATATAGCTTGTAAGTACACACTTGTTTGTTGTCTCTCCCATTGGATTGTGATCTCCTTAAGGGCAGGGAACTGTCTTTTACCCCTTTTTATAGCCCCAGCTCTTAGCACAGTGCTGGCACACAGTACACACTTAATAAATGCTTATAAACCAACTACTTTAGGACCAACAATATAGGTTTCCCTGCCACCTCCAGAAGCAGCCTATTCCACTTTTGAACAGCTATAATTATTAGGAAGTTCTTCCTGACAGCAAACCAAATGTGCCTTTCCAACCTCCACCCCATTGCTCCTGGTTCTGAGGCCACATAGAATACGTCCTCCACAATGCAGCCCTTCAAGTACTTGAAGGTTTCTATCAGATTCCCTCAGAATCTGCTCTTCTCCAAGGCATACAATCCAAATAAAATAGTCCCTACACTCAAGGAGTTTTTATTTTGAGGAGATACAATGTGCACAAATAAGAAATATATAAATGTACGTGTAGTTTGGGGTGAGAAGCTTAAGCACCGTTGGGGAAATGCTATATTGTAGGTAGCAGCACTTGAACTAATCCCTGAAGAGCTAGGAATTCCAAGAAATGGAAGTAAATAAAGAGTACATTCTAGACATGAAGGGCAGCCTGTGCAACGGTTCTGACATAGGCAATGGATAGAATGCCATTTACAGGGAATAACAAGTAGGCCAATTTGGCTGAAAGAGAATGTATATTCTGGGAGTAATATAAAATTAAGTCTGGAAAGATAGACTGAAGCCAAATTGAGATGTGCTTTAAAAACCAAACAGAAATCTGCATTTTATCCTAGAAGAAATAGGGAGCCACCAAAGTTTTTCTCGAGCAGCAAAATGAAGTGGTCAGACCTGTGCTCTGGCAACTGTTTGGGTGCCACTACCTACACTGAAGCCTTTCCTCTACACTAGTTAAGCTTCTCTCACAAACTACATGGCACACATTTTTATATTTCTTACCTGTGTGCTCTTACTGACTGAAGAGAAGAAAGCCTCAAAGCAAGGAGACTAATTAGAAAACTGTAGTAATGAGGGAAATGAGGACCTGAATCAGGCTGGTGGTCATCAAAGTGTCAAGAGATGTTGTGGGGTAGTATGAACAAGGCTGGGTAATGGATTGGACTGGAAGTGGGGGGAAGGGGAGAGGTCAATATGCTCTAAGCTTGCAAAGTAGGGGAACTAGAAAGATGATCATTAAGAACAAACAAGAATAAACCTAAATTAATTTCCCAGCAAATACTTTAAGATTATACTTCAGAACTTTGACAGGAACATTTATTAGCAAACAGGACAAAATCAAAAGGCCAAAATAGCTTTTTAAAAAGAATAACTCTAAAAAGAACTTCTAAAAAATATTTTTAAAAGTTTGATTATAATTAAACTCTGGATTATTTAAAGTAGTGGAATGTGTCACAAATTACTGAAAACTATGTATAAAAATGTGCAGAAGAAACTATGTAGTCTTACAGAAAGGTCTTTAAGCAACTGTAAACATGTAATCAAACAAAAGATAAAAACTATGTATAAAAATGTGCAGAAGAAACTATGTAGTCTTACAGAAAGGTCTTTAAGCAACTGTAAACATGTAATCAAATAAAAGATAAAGGAGTGAATAAAACCTTAGAATGATCTGGTGAGCTACTTTATTACTAATTAAGATCATGCTCCTTCTTACTTGAAATGTTTTTAGTTTAGTTTTTTTTTTTAACCTTCAGAGAATAATGTGGGAAAAAGACAAACCAGTAACATGGACAAGGAAAACTGAATAGTCCGCCTATGAATAAAATACAGTTGGCCATATAATGAGATTCAGAACATACCTGAATACCTGGAAATTATTCATTTGACAATTCAACTTTAATAAGCAAAACCTATCTTGACCCTTCTACTATACTTCTCCCAAAAATGTTAAGAAGTATGCATTCAAATAAGGAGACACTTCTGATTCAAATAAAGAGAGCTCGATATTTTTACACCAATCATGGGTGCTGATAATAGATGATGGGCACTTACAGGTGTGTCAGGCTTCCACCAGGAAGTTCAATACTAGTTCAACGACCTACAATGAACTATTAATCACTTTTGAGCTGAGGTCAATGCTGAAGTGAAAAAGAGCAATGCTCCGACTAAAATCCCTATAGGCTCCTTCACAACAATGCTGGACACCAATGGGGTAAAAATTGTAAAGAAAAGAGTTCCCAGAAAGAAGCCTCCTTTCCATCGCTTTAAAATATAGATATGATACAAGTGTGTACGCTTTACTTAAAACAATCTAATAGGAGAGCTCATTGCAGATGACTTCTGAGCTCGTCGTTTCTCTGATTTGAACAGACATTCTTCAAAACCATGTAAAAGTTGAGCATGTACAGAAAAGCACCCCCTTGCCTTCTGTGCAGAAGTGGAGGACTATGGTGGTATGGAACACTGCAAATGTCAGACTTTTTTGACGTGTAGGTTAGCTTACCCACACTGTGTTTTTCTTTCTCTGTTTTATTCTTTGTTTTAAGGGATGGCTTTCCAGGAGAGGAAGAGAGGGAGACATTAGGGAAATGTAACACATAAGAACAAAAAAAAAAATCAATAAAAAAATTCTTTAAAAAATAGAAACCATTTGTAATATATAGTCCAATTTAGGGGAATATAATGGTAAGATTAGTCTTTTCTATGACCCTCTTGGGGACATGTGCAACATTTACCTCAGTTCAAGATTGAGTGATGTAAACTTGGCACTGGTAAGGGCAAATTCAACCCTGTATAGCTTAATTTTAACTCCACCTCCATGGATAGTCATGGGGAATTTAAAATTGCTTTAGCTAAAGAGAACAGATGGAAGATACCATGCACTTCTATTCACTCTGCACTCCTTTGCAGTATAACTTCATTTGCTTCAACAGCAAAAGCTTGCAGTGGCTTCAAAGACCAATTGAGTACCTGCTAGAAAAAGACATGTTGGTTTTCCATTTGCTAGGCATTCATATTCCTCAGACTATCATGAAGAGGAAGATGACCGTAAAAACAACAATTTTCAAAGTAATGGTACATTTACAAACTGACCTCTCCCCAAGCTAATTTTTTATATAGCTGGTTGAAGAAAGGACTTGAAATCAAGATCTGGATTTAAATATTGCCTTACACATACTCTGTGATCCACTGGCAAGTCAGTGTCCTGAAAAACTCTCCAAGACTAAAAGGTCACAGAGGATCTGTCAATCTACATTAGTGGAAGGAAGTGCCACACCATAAAATTCCCGAATGGATGAAATCATGGTCTGGGAGAATAATGATGCCAACAACAACAACAACAACCATGGAGATGGAGAGTGGCTTTAACAAAGCAAGGAATATGTGCTATGTAGAATTATTTAGGGTGGATATGAACTCCCTTCTGGTCACTCACTAGTCTAACTTCTGCCAAGGTATCCTTCCCCCATAACCCAGTGCCAGCTAGCTCACTTCCTAAGCTAGTGACTTTTTATATGTGGCATGAAGCTTTTTAGTTGAAATATCATTCTATATTTAAAATCTAAAAATCTATCCAAGTAAACCTAGCATTTCTAAAGGCAGTATCAAAGGCTATGTATGATTCCTAGGAAAAAGAAATAGAAAGCTTTTCCGAAGTAGGGAAACATCTTAAGCAATAGAAAAATCTCCAGAAAATTGAATTTACAAGTCAATCAGGAGAAAAAAAAAGAGAATCCAAAAGGCACATAGTATCTAAATAAAGGGCAGGAAAATAAAACAAAATTCTAGGTTAGTTAGCTCTGAACATTTTTATCACTATTATAAATGAATTTCAAATGATAACTTAATTTGTACAAAGTTTCTTCTTATAATCAAAGTAGTCTACAAACCTGAAATCATGTAACTAAACTTTTAAAAAAAATCAACAGCTCGACAGAGTCAAAACCATTCTCAACTATTACTATTACCAACAATACTGAAACAATGGCAATCTTACTATGGAGAAAATTCCAACATTAATCAGTGTCATTTACTTATGATAAGCGACAATTACAATTTAGCAACAGAAATCTAGCAGAGATAACCCATCTATATATGAAAGCCTTCTTTTAAAAATGAATTTGAAATGGAAATTTAAAAATGACATCCTCAACAAAAAAAACCACAGATATAATAACTTTGAGGAAGCCGATGATAATGATGAGACAACATATCAAAACTTCTAGGACACAGCTAAAACAGTCCTTAGAAGACAAATCATATCCCTGAGAACATACATGAACAAAACAGAAAAAGAGGATTAATGAACTAAATATGCAGTAAAAATTAGAAAGCCAACAAATTAACCCAAAATAAGTACATAAGAGGAAATCTCAAAAATTAGAGAAAAGGATAAATTGGAAAACAAAGACTACAAAACTGATAAAACTAAAAGCTGATTCTCTGAAGATTAACAAAACTGTTAAACCTTTGGCCAAACTGACTAAAAACAGAGGTAGCAAAGTCAAACAAAATTAAGAATGAACAAAGTGAAGCTTAAAGAAATTAAAAGTATCCTAAGAACCTACAATACAGTTGTAGGTCAGCAGAATAAAAAACTTAAAAGAAAAATAGGGTTACCTACAAGAATACAAAATGTTCAAGAGAACTTAAATAATTCTATTTCAGAAAAGGAAACTGAACTAATTATTAAAGAGAAGAGAACCTTGCTCCAGATTTCTAGAATTCTATTTTCTCAAAATTGATAAAGCACTCCACCAGATTCCTTTCCTAAGTATAGTGTTATTAACTAAACCAGGGAAGGATAAGACCAAGAAAAAGAACTACAGACTAATATTATTAAGGAGCATCAATTCAAAATTTTCTAATAAAATCCTGGCAAAATTATTCACTATGATCAGGTGGAATTAATATGAAGGATGCCAGGATAAACATTAAGAAAACAAGCAACATAATGAATCATGTTAAGAAATAAAAAAAAAATCTCCATTTCTTTCCAAGATGATCTTTTATTAGTATTCAATCTATATTCAAAGAAACTCAAAAAACTATTATTCAATTCATAAATCTAAATGTAATTCTCCAGTGCAAAAAGAAGCTGTATCACAGGAACTTCAGCTAAGATTTTAATTTAAAAAAAGAAAAACATCCTAGACTAAGACATTCGATCACGTTTTTGTTTTCTTAACTCACTCATGGACAATATATGAGAGTATATGTCCTATACAGCAAATAGCACTGATTGTTCTACCCCAGCATTGTTAAAAGAAACCATTTTACAAATCTTAAAGTACTTCGGAAATACTAATTATTCCATACTAATAATTTCTTAAAGCAAGGAAGATGGCTACTTAACAAAAAAAGCCATTAGAAGCTTAAATACACTAAAAACAGGAACCAGAGGTAGCATGGCATAGTTGAGATAGACACCCATAGAGCCTCAGAATAAGGGAAGAGACATATATTGACTGTGTGACCTTGAGCGACTACTTTCACCTCTCAGTATCCCTCAGCAACTCCCTAAGACCATGAGGTACAGAAAGATGGTGAAGATTTGTGTTGTAGAGGGATGTTCCTCCTTACACCATTGAAATCGGGGGTAAATTTTTTTTTAAAAAAAAGGACACAGGAACCTGAGGAATGGTGGTGTAGAAGGAGAGAGGGAGAGAAGTCAGGAGTGCAAAATGTTGAGGACTGCTCTGGTTAAGTATATTAGTACCAGGAATAAAGGCTTGTTTCTAAGGGATAACGCCAACGGGAAGATGATCTGAAATGACAGCGCTGTTCAACACTTTGTGTTTTTATCCTCAGCACATCAGCAGGTATTTAGTATTTATTGATTGCACTGGATAGACAAATGTACAATAGCCATAATATGACAGTAAAGGGTTATGATTTATTAAAATCCCAAAGTCAAGTGGAGTCATAATTATGTTCCCAACATGTTTGTTCACTTCTTGAAATGTCAAAACATTTTCAAAGAACAGTAGCAATATTCAATGTAATAAATCAAACAGCTTCAGAAATTTAAGGGCATTTTAGGTATCACTAGTTACCATCAAGAAATACTAGCCACTGTGCCTAGCACATAGAAGGTGCTTTAAAAATGTTTGTTGATAGTGGAAAGACAAGGGAAAAAATGAAAACTCTGGTTAAGCAACACTCTCTACCTCAGAATTTATGTGGTAAATGCCCTTAAAGAATAGAATATGGTTCCAGCACACCACAGCCAGTATGTAAATATTTTAATAACTAACATGTAGGATGCATGACTATCCTAAGAAATGAAAGTAAAAAGAAAATACAGCTGGTAGGATGTGAAGGACTGCTTGGATTTTACAATGCCATACAATTATGAACTTGAGATGATCAATTGGTGATAGCATCTCCTCCTATATATACTTAGTGACAGAAGCAAAAATAGCAATTCTTAAATATGCTCTAAAAATGATGTCAAATTAAATTTAATTTATTGAAAAAGCTATCAAGATCAAAAAGTAATTGATTTTTTTGTTAAAACTCTAAAATACAGCCTTTAAAAGCTCTCCTCAAGATGTCTTTCAATCGTGTTAAGATCATACAAGATTCCCCAATAAACAATTATTATTATATAACTGTTAGCTCTAATTATCAACTTCAAACTAAGAATAAAACATGTACATGCAAAAGGTGTTTGTTGATGTCACAAAAAATAGCTTACCAAGGTCAAATCAAAAGAGAGGATTCTCTATAAATTGTGAAGCCCAGGTTTCTCCATCAATATCAAGTCCTGATACACTGCAGTGACTCCTTAAAGAGATGTACAATATATGCAAAATACATTGACCTACTAATCCCTACAGGAAAAACAAAATGTCTGGAAAGAACCTATTATCCAGATAATAACAAACAGCTGGATGGTAGGTCAATCGAGTGAGTATATATTTTAGGTAGATGCTGCAAAGGGACAATGTGCTGGGTGCAGAAACGAACAGGAAGAAAAGAACTAGGTGGATTTCATTAGAGAACTCTAGTCATTTTAATGATTCTAAGCTGTTAAGCAAAGCGAACAATCATCCTTTCTGCACATACGCTCTACCAGCAATGGATGCATCTTTGGGGACACCACAATCTCTGAGTTCATGTTTTAGCTCACTTTTTCAAAGGGCAATAAAAAGGTACATGGTGGGCCCCCAAAGCCATAACACCAAGGAGTCAAACACATAACCGAACAGCAGGCTGCAATCATCTCAGTTTAGCCTGCCCTAGATTAAACAGTAATTGGAAAATATTTAACAAAAATAAATAAAAATACAATAGAGGATACATAATGTTAATATGTGGTATTCTAAGTCAACATGTAGCTGCATGGATTCTTCTATATGCCACTGCTGTAGCACATCTCCAACGAGTGGCATATAGGATAATGCCAAGGAAATATAAGACTAGAAAATGAGAGTATTTGATACTAGTATAGACAAGTCTGAGTGTTCCATGAGAACCCTTGAAAAGTAAGAATACTGAGAACAGGGGTTCTTTACCTTTTTAGAGTCTTGGATAACCCCAGCCACCCTCATTACCCTTAGCAGTCTGATAAAGCCTAGGGCCCCTTCTCAGAATATTTTTAATTCACAAAATAAAACTACATAGACTACAAAGGAAGCCAATTACATTGAAATGCAATTATCAAAAATATTTTTTAAACAAGTCCATAGACCCCAGGTTAAGAACCACTGAAGAAAAGAATGGTTACAAAAAGGGTAGTTTTAATGTGGAAGAACACAGACAATAAGACTTCAATAGGTGATGATCTGTACTAATTGAACAGAAAGTCAGAAATTATGAGATGACAAGTCCATAGAGGTGCTCAACTCAAGTAACTGAGGCTAAACTTTTTATCTTATATAATGTGGGCTATCCCAGTAGAGCTAAATATCTAAAGAACATTAGAGATCACATGCAATTTTTAAATAAACATTTCTTTAGCAAGTTCATTTTTATGTATTTAAGTTTGTAAGTATAATTATGCTTTGGGGTCACTTTTTTCCCCAGGAAAATGCATCTCCAATGATAACTGTTAATAGAAGAAGACTTGATCGAATATACAAAAGTAACCTAATAAATAGTACACACCAACAGATTGCCTTCTATTTCCAAAAAAGGTTAGTATTACAGTTATTTTAATGAGGCTATGTCAATAAGGTAAGAATTCACCTGTAAAACTTCTTCATTTATTTACAAGGTTATATTAATACTAGCAATATTGGAAAGAAAAAAGCTAACGAATTAAGTCTTTGTAGCTAGAGAAAATGTCAAAGTCTAGTTCAGAAAGAGAAACAGAACTAGGTTAGTAGCATCAGATGAATTCAGAATGTATTTTGCGTATTAATTTTAAAATAGCACACTAAATTGTGTCACCAAATCCTAAACTGTACTCTAAAAATAAGCCCACTGGAGATCAGTGGTCATCAATTAAATACAATTATGAGAATTGGACTTTTTTTCAGTAGAGAATTTTACCGTATTTTTTTCCTCTGTCCAGCCTGTGAAGGAGGTACTAGTGAGCAATGAAATGACCAAAAGAGAAGTACCAAGGAAGATACCAAATTGCCAAATCCATTGAAAATAAGATCCCACAGTATTCAGTAGTGTACTGTTTCACAGCCCATCAACCTATCACAAAAACCCAATGAGTCACATCAAGTTAGGTTTCCTCATTCATAGCTCTAGCTCCTTCCCTGATGAGCCCACAGCATTCATTCATACTCTCCTCTCCTTTGCTCTTCCCCTGTGCCTTTCCCCTTTTCCCTAGATAACAAAATCCAAAGTGAACAAAAGGCAATCTGTGACACCTTAGATTTACTCGTAGTAATCACTGCTACCCATACAATACTGGCTTCAGAAATGACACATTTTCCTGGTTTTCTCTCCTCTTTAAATTACCTCTGTTTTCCTTATTGCCCAAGTTACCTGTGCTCTCCCCTCCCTAAAATTTCTGATACTTTGATCTCAACATGACTTATATTCTATTTATCTGTGTATGTTGTTTCCCTCTAGTAGAACACAAGCTCCTTAAGAGTAGGGACTTTCATTTACTTATGTATGCATCCCTAATATATAGAATAAGAACTTTCATTTTGTTGAATTTTTGTCTAATTATCTAATCTTCCCTTTCACATTTAAGATGGCTCAAATTAATGATGTGAAAATAACATTTACTCTCAAACCACATTTGTACACAGAAGGAGAAGTATTCAATAATTTCCCCCAAAATGTTTGGCTTTGATGTATATACATACATTTAAGTTTCCAGATCGAGTCCATTTCAGCTATGCAACAGCAATGCCACACCTTAAACCTGATTATCACCACTCACTACTACTGCTCTCCCTCTTAAAATCTCTAGCTCTGGAATTTTCCCCTTTCTGTTCACAAATTTATGCTCTTCTACCTAACAACCTTCTGGGCGTTGAAAACAAAAGGCACTAATTAAAAGCCTACTGATTGATTACTTGCTACAAATAAAGAAAACATGTTAGAAGTTTATTTTGTCACTAGGCTGACCGGCTGGAGAAAACCTCTAATACTACACAGAAAATTCTACAGATGCTTCTGAAGAATGGGGATGGGCAGAAGCCTTCCCCAATAAACTACTTAGAGTGGGTAGAAAATCATCCTTTGGGTCAGGAAGATTTCAGTTCAAATCCCACATACCACTTGTGTGATCCTGGACATAGGTCACTTTAACCTCTCAGTGCTCTAGGCAACTCTAAGATTCTAAGCTGCAGAGAAGGTACCAACCTGAATTAGCAGTTTTCTCACCTCTGAGTTCCCTATACTAATAAAATCATGGGTACACTCTCTGTCCTTATCCCCATACTGAATATGCATCATGCTTTGTAATTCCTTCTCAACAGTAATACACTGTCTTCCAGTCCTTGTCATGCATCTCCCTCCATAACAGCTCCAACCCCACCCACTCACTGGATAAAAAGTCTCTGCTTCCAGTGGACCCTGACAAGTAAGTAGTAGCAAAAAATGTGGAGAGGAAGGAATAGGTTAAGAATTCCAGGAAGGTTTCGAAAGGAGGGAACCTGATCTGAGCCTTAAAATAAGAAGCATGGTGCCATATACACAGAAGATGAATAATAAATGTTTCAACTGAATTGAATCGAATCCTAAAGTGCAAAGATAAGGACAAAGTGCGTTCCATGCATAAGGGATGGCTTGTGCTAATGCACAGGTCAGATTTGAGGAACATCAAATAGTTCAGTTTTGCACAGAGTACGTGCAGCAATGTTACAAAAAACTGGAAAAGGTAGGTGAGGTTAGCACCAGCTTGCAGAGGGTCTTATATGTCAGACTAGGAAGTCCGTATTTTACCCAAGCCTTTTAAGTAGAGGGTGGTAATAGGGTTAGATGCATACTTTAAGAAGATCATTTCAACTGCTATGTGAAAGAGCTATTGTAGCAAGGAGAGACTACAGACAGGAAAATCAATTAAGAAACTATTAAGAGAGCATGGACATCAACTAGTAGCCAAGGATGACATTATTAGAGCTTAATTCTGAAAGCAGCAAATTTATTTAAAGACAACTTTTGTTAAAGACCATCCCCTCAGATGATGCTAGTTTTCACCTTGGCTGCTTTGGGTGAATAGGGACTTACCTATTTGGAAGATAGTATTTTTCCTAGTCAAGGCAAAGACTGCATGATAACAAGGAATGAGGAATTACCACTTAATGCATTGAAAACAACCCATTATTACAGCTAGGGAAAGAAGGACTAGAATTTGGCAGAACCTGAGATTTTTAGTCTAGTAAAGACATAGGGAGGGCCATGATATCTGTCTTCAAGTATACAGAACGCTATCATATGTAAGAGGTGCCAGATTTGCTCTTTTGGGGACTTAGGGTACAGTTAAATCAGGGGTTTGAAGGGGGAAAAAGATTAAAACTTGATATAACGGGCCAAAATTCCTAACACTTAGGGCTATCCAAAAGCCAACTAGGTTGTTCTGAGAGCTAAGAGTTTCCTCTCACTAGGATCTTCAAACAAAAACTGGATGCCAACTTCTTAAATGAGTTACAGACAGGATTGTTGTTCAAGTCTGGGCTAAAGTAAATAGATGTTCTCTGAGTTGCCTACCATAAAAATCCTCTCTGTAACTTGTTCTTCCTTCATCTATCTCTACTTCTAACAGAATGGCTCCCTCCAAACTCGCCTTTTTTCCATTTACCTTGTTTCACAGGTACTCAGGTAATGATTTTCAAGCGTTATCAAAGAGGAAAGAACTGGGGGAAAAATCAAGAAGGGTATTAATATTCAAAAAAGCAACCAAGAGGTCATCAATTACCACCAACCCACATATTTACTTTCTAATTTGTTCATGATCCCTTGGTATATGCAGAGAACATCATTCCATCACCTTCTTCTACTAAGTGAGGCATAAAACAAGGAAGCAGAGGAATAAAACTGAAAGACACACACTTACTGAAAGCGTTCACCACTGTTCAAAATCCAGATAGAAAAGGAATTCCCTATAGATAATGAGGTGATTAAGATGCTTATTTGGAGATGACCTTGTACTGATTGCATCAAGCCCGGAAACACTGCACAGCCTCCTCAATGAGATCTGGGACCACTTGATAGAGATCAGCTTAGTAACCCTCACAGGAAAAGCCAAGTGGACAGAAATTTTATATAGCTTAGATTATGGTATATAGTTACGACAGCCAACTGAGTTAGTAAATGTATCTTCAACAGCTACTACATATGGACAATGAGCGGCACTCATAACTAAAAATGAAGAAGCGAAATGGCTGCATCTCATTCTTGTAGTGATGCTATATAGCTTTAAATCATGAAACATTTCAATTTCTGAAAAATCAGAACTCCAGGTAAAATAGCAATAGAAATACACATAGTGGGAAAACATACAGTACAGTGAATTATCTATGATGACTTGTACACAAAAGTACAAAAGTTGTATTATCTTGGAAATGTTACATCCCCAAAGAGTCTGGTAAGATAGCAAGTGATAGTAGAGCGCTGCACTTAGACATGTGCTGGAGCTAGCTCAGAGAGTTGATTGTTAAATTTTCAATGTGAGCATTTATACTCAGGAATAGATAAATGCTAAATGCCAGAGCTTGATTTATTCGTTTGCTGATTGTCTAGACTTAAAGTGATGCAGAAAATGTTAATAATGCAGATTAAACTTAAAAGTGTGCTATGTGTTCATTCCCCGCCCCCCAGCTGGTTGTTAAAACATTTACCAGGACGCTGCTGGCTGTACTGGTGTCCATAAAATATTCAAAGATCCAGAGGAAGGCCTCTAGCTTGTTTGAAGATTCATGGAAGAGTGTGGACAAAAATCACTCAAGTTAAACAAGCATAAATGGACTGTGTTCTGTACTGGTTGAAGGAAAACCCCTATCCGTGAGATCACAGATTCATTAAAGTGTGGTAAGTTTTGCAAAAAGTAGTAAAGAATCCTTGTATGTGCAACACTAATATCCACCCCCCCCAAAGATATGAGGGTATAAAATCCACTTTATTTAAAGATTATAGGTTATATTCCAAGGCGATCAATGATAAAAGGGCCCCATATACACCAAAATATAAGTAGAACTTTCTTGTAGGCACAAAGAACTGGAGGCAGGGGGGTGGGGATGGGTAAAAGCAGATGCTGATCAACTGGGGAATAAGTAAACAAATTATGGAATATTAATGTAATAGAATATTACTATACTGTATGAAATGCTGAACATGAAGAACACAGAAGTATAATGAAACGTATATGAACAGAAGAAAATCGAAATAAAGAAAACTAGGAAAACAATATACATAACTAAAACAACAAATGAAACTGAATGCTTTGAAATTATAAATAACCATGGTTGACCCCAAAAAAGAGATATGAGAAGGCACCTCCCCTTCTTCATTTCAGAGGCAGGGGACTACAGGTGTGGAACCCTGCATACAATGTCAGACTTGGTCAATGTGTTGGCTAATTTTGCTAAACTGCCTTTTTTCATGCTTTGCTATATAAAGGAAGGCTCTCTGAGGGAGGAGAAAGATCTACTTGGAAATGACAGTAATATAAAAGCAAAATATATCAATAAAAGCTTTAAAAGCATAAAGATGTTATAGGTATTAAAATACAAATAAAAAAGAGGATTGCTTCTGTATAAGATACTGAATCCTGAGATTCAGAATCCTAATGAATCTGGACTAAGACGTAAAGAGTGAAATTTGAGAAGGATGATGATATATTTCCATTACAAGGCAGAGATAGAATATGAAATCAAGAAAGAACTCATTGTCGCTGAGCAGAAAATATATCCAAGTATATATGCTATGTGATTCCTAGATAGATAAATTCTTTTTGGATTTAACAAAAAGGGCAAAGAAGAAGAAAGGATGAAAATAGAAATGGATTACTGACACTAGTCAGCCCAAGGAGCTAAAGTACAATGCTAATGAACTAAATGGGCCAAATGTGAAGTGCCCCACCCCAGGCAAAAAAGCCTCTTTCGTGGTTATGCCGTTTACCCCCATTTCTAGTGAACTCTCAGCTAGAGGAGGGGCTAGACACAAGAGAAACTTTGATCACCTTAATGCAAACCCATAGCCATGCCTGGAAAAAAAAATTCAAAGAGCAACCATACTATTCCATCATTATCATTAGGGCATCTTCATTTACTAAGAACAATATATTTAATGCTATAATTTTTTATTCGAGAAAACATACTACCATGTAATAGTTTTGATAAGAGACTAATGGAATGGAACTGGAATGTCAGTATTACAAAAACTAAGCAGTGTTACAAAGGATGACTGTATTTCAACATAATTGGTTTTATCTGTAAACCTGTGCTTTATTTTATATATTTAAAAATATTATTCTGAGAAAAGGTAAATAGTTTTCACCAGATAGCCAAAAGAAATCCATGATACCAAAAAAGATTAAGAACCCCAAGGTAAGAGGTTAAAGACAGAGAATGCTAATTCATAATTTGATAGTCCTCCTAAGAAACATAAACTTTGGCTTTCTTTACAGCAACCCTTTGAGATCCGGTAATGTAAGTATTTTTATTAACCTCATTTTATAGATAAGGAAACTAGAGGAGAGGTAAAGTAGCCTGTTGCATTCACATAGCTACTAATAGAAATAGGTCTTGCACCCACATCTCTAGACTACAAATTGGGTATTCTCTCTCATGAAATCACTATAAAGTAAAGGCATTTCACAACATACATAAGAACAAGTCTCACTGTTCTATACAGTCATACCTTGAGCATGTATTAAAACACTTTTCAAGAGGATGAACAACTGATAAGGGGGGAATGCAATAAATACAAGAGAATTTCTGACCACAGTTCATTCCATGGCACATTCTTACTTAGTGTTGTGTTTTGAAACGAACTCAGTTTTCCACTGCATATTCCAAGGCACACAAAGCAAACCCAAGTCATCCCTGGACCACCCTCACCCCTACAGCCTCTATTGTGAAAGATTTTTAAACTATCTAGTACCACCATAATTATGAATTTCTAATTTAACTACTGCATGCTACAGCAAATTTTGGCAGCAGTGGTAGAGTGAAGATGTCTAGATATGCTTATCCTTTTTTCCAAAGCCTAAAAAGACTATAGCAACAAGCCTTCAGATAAAAAATTAAAGGAATGTCAATATGATGTGAGTAGTGAGATAAGCAATGGACTGAGAGTCAGTAAACAAGGTCTTTCTTCCTACCTCTACCAATAACAAATTGGATGACACTGTAGAAGTCATTTTCACAAATCCAACAGTCTGTGATTCTAAAAGAAAATGTCCTGGATAAAGTTCATATAGTTCAAATTCTATCTCCTAGGTAAGAAGTAGAAATGGTAAGTGGCACTAAGCAACCAAGTGCTTCAATACTTCCAAGGTGCTACAAAGGAAAAGATCCCCTAAACTAAATGCAATTACCTCCAATGAACAAAGTAGGGTATGTTCACTGGAATTTAATCAGTTGATACACCATTAAGTCTGGGACAGTTATATTAGTTCAATAGATGCCACTGATACCAAGGAAATGGGCTCTATCATTTTCAGGGCAATTACCTTCACAAAAAGAAATATTACTTCAGAGATCCAGTTTATACCTGTAACCCTGGTCTTACACACAGGGTATGAGGACACAAGGAAAGCTATAAGAGTAGGCTTGATTCGGTGTAACTCATTGGCACTATTTTAAAAACAATTCAAGATACATGCCCTGATGTTGGTCAACAGTATCATCTTAATCATATGAAGGGCAGCATTATTTTAATTACATTAATGAAGTTAAACAAGATGTCCTAAATTTTGTTAGAATTAGGTAATGTATTTTTTCTACTTAATGAAGAAAAGATCACCTTGTTAGATTTTAGTAGAAAACATTAATAGTATGTTAAGCAGCTTTCATTAGAATTCATCTGTAGTTTCTAATGTCATGTATATTTTAAAAATCCTACAAGTAACTTAATAAAAGTTTATTTTCTCCTGAGTCTAAGTAACTTAGTAAATTTTCACTTATATTCACCAAAGGAAAAGTCTCCCTTCTAATAATTAAAAAAAAGCCAATAACTCCACTATCAAATACACAGTTCAGCACCATTGAAACTTGACTATAATAGCCAAACGACTATCAGAGGGCGGATTTTTAGATACAGTTCAAAGATTTCTACTCTTTATCCAAAGTATTCTGGGTGTATGTATCTCAAGTCACAGATTACAGAGGCAGCATGGTATGGTATAAAGAGTGCTAGACAGGGTCAGGAGAAACCTGGTCCATAATTTCTGACATGTTACCAGCAAGATGTCACTGCACAAGTCACTTAAATTTTCTTTGCACTACCTACCTCACAGAAGTGTTCTAAGGAAACTAGTCGAGAAGCCCTAAAATGTAATCTATACATGAATTGCTGTTATTATTAAACAAGAAACAGGAAAACGAAGTGATAAAAGTTTGATATGTGGATGAGATTCAATCCATTCATGCTCTTTCATAAAGATGTTATAGGTATTAAAATACAAATAAAAAAGAGGATTGCTTCTGTATAAGATACAGTTTTGGTGTTGAACCATTTAAAAGAGGAGTTCTTAATCTAGGTTTGTGAACTTGTTTCTTTTCATTTTAATTATTATTTCAATATAACTGATTTTCTTTGTAATCCTATATGTTTTATTTAAAAACATTACTCTGAAAATAATTTATAGATTTTAACAGACTGTCAAAGGGTTGCAAAACACAAAAAGTTAAGAACTCTGGTAATTTGGGCAGAAAGCACTGGGGGAGGGGGGACTCAGAAGCGTGAAGAAATACTACTTGACAATTATGCATTTTAGTAGCCCATTCCAGGAATTTTCTTAAGTACAGGGCAAAATATTTTTACACTATTAATAAGTTAGTATTAAATGGCATCAAACTGATGGGCATTTTTTTCCTAGTGAAAAGAATACTCAAGTATAAAAGTGAAAAGGATACCCAAATATAAAAGAGCTCTCCTCACTACCAAATCTAACTTTTAACATGCTTTAATTCTGGCCAAAGAAAACCAAACATGCACTTCTTATAGATTTTCTTGAGTCATAAAGTAAGCAGCGGTAGCCATTCAGAATCTCTTTAGCAGTTCCTACAGAAAGTATAAAATTGACTTACCTGCAAAACTACATTTAGTTTTGGACTACAATCACATGTTCAACAGATTTCAAAAATTTCCTTAGAAATATGGGGTGGTTTTGGTTAATAAAATTTGAATTCAAACATCACACTGAAATATTGTCTCATCTGCTATTTTTCGAAGGATCTTTCCTTTCCTATTTTCCGAAGGATCTTTCCTTTCCTATTTTCCTAAGACAGGGACTCCTATATAAACACAATACATTTCCCAGGACTAGTTCATTTTAAATTAGTTTTTTAATCTTTCTTTCTCTCATCCTTTGCCTTTTTTTCTTTTTTTCCATCTCCCCCAAAATAGCGGGGAAACAACTCATCTGTATTTTTTCCTAATGAAACATAGCAATACTATGATTCATACAGAAATCTCAATTTTTTCCCCATCATTTGCCTATTTTTCTCCATTAACACCAATCATTTGGGGTTTAAAGTGAAATTCAAAAAAGGAACATAGAAATGTTTCTATTGTATATTGTTATAGATCTTCTTCCCTCTGGAACCAGACAAGGCCTTCTTTCCTCCCTTAAAACTAATGTTGATTTAAAAAAATTCATTAACCAGGCATTGTCCAATGTATTTGTATTTCAATTATAAATTTCAAAAGCAGGTGACACATTTCTGAAAAAGTTCAACACTCTTTTTGATTGGAGTTGTCAATACCTGTGATGTATGCCACCTCTGGCAAACTGATGTTCCCTACTACACTGTACTGAGAGGCAAAGGGGAAACACGGATAACCCTGATTCACTAGGGCATGCACGCTTCTCACAAACTAAAATCCTAGCATATACAGCTTTTCTATAGAAAGGAGGAAAAGTAATAGAATATAGAAATGTAATACATACTACGATTTGTCTTAATAAAATCAAATACGAAACCACCAGCAAGAGGGACTATTTACAAAAGTAAATGCCAAATTGCTGTTTCCTAATGTTTTGCCTTATTGGAAGTATCCAATAATTTTAGTTATGAAATGTTTATCCTCAAGATCTCTATAAGATTCATATTTAAAAAGCATAACTAGTCGAATTTTTAACGCAATTGCATCACTTTTGAATAACGAAAGATGTGTCTTCATCCTGTACAGTTATGGAGCTTGTTTGAAAATTAACAGGATTGTCTTTTCTGTGCTTGGGTGCTTACTCTCAGCTTGTAAAATCAAAAAGTATAATTTGAACCAAAGATGGCACTTAAACTTTTCAGAATTAGTTCCAAAAAGTGATACAGCATTAAACTGGCAACGAGAATTCACAGAATACCAGATCAAGTGGCAGTAAGCATCAATGACTTTGTTTAAATGCACTGCCAAAAAAAAAAAAAATCAAAGGATTACTTTTAAACTCGTGTTTTGCTTTCAAAATTTAAGTACTAGTCAACCTGTAAAATCTTTTGGGTTTTTCTTTAAACATTATAAAGATAATAATGCCTAAATTCTTAGTACCTTCATGTACAGGAATAGAGTTCTACTTAGCCATAGACTTTGCAATACATAAAGTATTTTGAAACCTTTATGGTCCAAGAAATTACTTAAGCCCATATTCCATAAATTTAGGTCTTGGGGCAAAACAAAGAAGTAGACTTGCTAATGTCTTCTGAAGATGAACCATGTATTTTTCCGAACATGCCAACACTTCAGGGAACGCATGATCTCTTTCTGAACAAACTAATGATTTTGAAAAGAAGGATCCAACCTAACGCCGTCCGAGCAGCATTTATTAAGTGCCCAATACGCACATGGCACCGTAGCTACGAAGACTAAAAAATTAACCACTTCTTTTTAAAATGTTCTGCCTAGATTTCTTTGTGGAATCTCACTGAGAATGTGAGGTTCTGAAAAGCACAAAGACAGAGGGAGAAAACAATAATAACGATTTCTTACTAGCAAGAGCGCTCACTCCAACTCTTTGCTCTTCCCAGCTCCGTACCAGGAAGCAGGGAAGCCGCCTCCGATTCCCACCCAGAGGGGCAAAGAGCAGCCCCGTAAAGTGGCCACTAGTCCCCCCTTTGCGCCGAGGCCCAGGCCCGGCCGACTCGCCGAGCCCCTCAGCGTCCGCCGCCCGCCCGCTCCGCCGAGCCTCCCCACCAAAGCCACGCACCACGAGCGCGGCTGCCCCGCCGGTGGGAACCCGTTGGGGACGGGGAGGGGGGAGGCGGCATTTCAGAGAAACGGATCGGACGGACGGACGGACGGACGAAGAGAGGGGAGGGGAGGCGAGGAAGAGGAGGGAGCGGCGCTCTCGCCTTGCTCCGCGGGTCCCAGCTTCCCGCTCGTCCTCGCCCGGAGCTCCCCCTCCGGCAGCGGGGAATGAATCGGCACGAGAGACAAAAACACTCGGGGCCGTTCCCACGGGCGCCCGGGGCCTCGGGGAGGCGCGGGGACCGCGCGGCGGCCAGGCCCCGGGCCCCTCCTCCCGCCCTCCTTCAGCCCGTCGGTCCCTCCCCACAGCATCGGGCGGCCCGCGCCGGGGCCCCGGGAGCCCAGGACACCCAGGGCGGGAGCACCGTGGCCCCGAAGAGAGCAGGGGCCAGGGACCGGGGCCTTTCGCGAACGGCAGTACCTTGTAGAAAGCGCCATTGGAGCCCCGGACTTCCACCACCAGTTCCTCCATCTTCCCGTCGCCCCTTCTAGGACTGGAGCCCGCCACCGGGAGCCGGAGGGGGAGGGGAGGGGACAGGAGGAGGCGGGGGAGCGAGAAGGAAGGCCCCGCCGCCACTGGGGACTGCCGCTGGTGCCGCTGCCGCCTCACGGCCGGCCCAGCGGAACCCGCGCGCGCCGGGCAGCCGAGCAGCCAGGCCGGGAGGCAGCAGGCGGGCGGGCGGGCGGGCGGCGCCGTCACTGTGGGCGCCTCCCGGGCTTCGCTGAGGCTCCCCCTCCCCCTCGCTCGCTCGCTCGCACGTTCGCTCGCTCGCTCGCTCGCCCGCTCTCCCTCTCCCTCTCGCACTCTCCCTTCTCCTTCTCTCGGCTCCTCACCGGAAATGAAATGAAACCGAAAGGGACCCGAGCGGGCGGACAGAGCCGTGGGCTTGTCCCGCTCCG
>CM053628.1:23512057-23606928 GCA_028646595.1 Phalanger gymnotis | reverse complement strand
TTTTTCTTGGA
This sequence comes from Phalanger gymnotis, assembly GCA_028646595.1. Taxonomy (NCBI): domain Eukaryota; kingdom Metazoa; phylum Chordata; class Mammalia; order Diprotodontia; family Phalangeridae; genus Phalanger; species Phalanger gymnotis. The sequence goes on along the minus strand of CM053628.1, from coordinate 23,606,917 downwards.
GGTTTTTGTTGTAGGCTCTATGACTTTGTTGACGTCTTCTGACTGTATGTTTTGGTCTTCTTTGTCACCAAAGAAAGATTCCAGAGTCTGAGACTGAATCTGGGTGTGTTTTCACTGCCTGGCCATGTTCTTAGCCAACTCACTTGACCCTTGAGTTTTTCAGCAGAGTATGACTACTTATCGACTAAAGAGTTCTATGTTCCAAGCTTGGGGGGATGCGCTGCCACACCAGCACTCCTCCTTCCCTAAGAACCCCCAACCTGGACTGGACTTAGATCTTTAGCAGGCTCTTCACTCCTGCTCTGATCTGCCACTTAATTCCTCCCACCAGGTGGGCCTGGGGCCTGAAGCAACTGCAGGTGTAGTTCTAAAGCTGCCCCACCTTAGCTGCCTCTGGGGTGGTGGCTAAACTGCAAACTCTATCCCAGTCCCCAGCAGCTTTTCCCGCTAACCTTCTCTGTTGTCTTTAGTGTTTGTGGGTTGAGAAGTCTGGTAACTGCGGCAGCTCACTAATTTAGAACTTTGTTTGATCAACTCCTTACTTGTTTGAATGATGAGGAACATGAAATAGGCTGTAGCAGATCTGAACTATTAATATAAATTCATATGAGCCTAGAGGAAGTCGACTGCTTTTCATTATTTCTAGTCTTACAAGTTTTCAGTTTTCAGAATGGCAAATCTTAGTTTGAAGCCAAAATGTTTTAAATATTCATTGACATAATTTTAAAGATTACAAAAAATCGGTGTGATCTATAAATGTAGGAACTAAGTTAAGATTTCTTTACATAAATCCATAATTTAAGCTGTTTGAGTGTTCCTTTCACCACTGCATTACTACCCAATGTTATTTTCAAATCATAAGGAAACATAGGAGTAGAACCTAATTGGACTTTGAATTAATTATTGTTTTTCTTTCTTTTTTTAAACAGGCATTTGTAAAAGATGTACATGAAGATTCAATAACGGTTGCATTTGAAAACAAGTAAGTCCTTGGAGGTGTGGTTTACAGTCAAGTTTTTAAAGAGTCAAATCCTGATTATACTTGAAATATCACTCATAAAAGTTTTAAATATTTTAAAAGTTTACATAATTTAATGTAAGACAAAAGTTGTGTAAAGCTTTCTTTAAATGGTCATATAGTAATTTTTGACTGCTTAAAATCATTATTGCTTATGTTAATAATTATTATTTTTTTAATTTCAAAAAGAAAAGTTGTTATATACCAACCATATTACTATGGGATACTGCAACATGAGTCAGAAAAAGTTTTCGTGAGTTTTTTTGACCTGGTTAAGAATTAGCAGGTTATTAAAAAGAAATAGAATGATATTTCGGTGCTGAACTTTTGAAATCATAGAATTGTATTTTTAGTACGTTTCCAAAGGTTCTTAGATTTTTTAAGTTTTAGGAGTATTGTAATTGCAACTGGTTTAATAACAGTTTCCCAAATTAGATTTTGTACATTCCAGGAACTTTGAGATTTAAATGTATTGTCTTAACAGGTTTTCTTTTGTGCTGTGCCTAACAACAATAAAGTAAATTTATTTTCCATCTTTTACAAATGTATGCACTTCTTAAAAACAACAAAAAACCCTGATTTGTAGGCCTTTTTAGGAATATCCATTTAATTGGCCAAAAGTTGCATGAGCACATTTAAATATTCAGCCCCTTGGAATGATTTGGCCCTTTAATACCTCTATTTTTCATATAAAATCAGTATATCCCCCCTACTTAAGAAACTTCCATAGCTCATTCTTGTCTCTAGGATAAAATACAAACTTCTCTCTTTGAAATCTAAAGCCCTTGGTAATCTGGCTCAAGCATTATACCCAAGCTTGATTATACGTGCCTCTCCATCATGCGCTCCATATTCTGTTCACATTGTCCCATTTACTTTTCCTTTCCAGGATTGCCTACCTCACTTTCATGCCTTCAGCAGTCTAATTCCCATGTGTAGAATGTTCTACCTCACTTCCACCTCTCAGAACCCTTAATTACTTCGAGGATTAGAGGTTTTTCCTGATACCTCTAATTGTTAGCTGTTTGCCAACCCTCCTCCCCTTCATCACTGTAAATATCCTGTATTTATTTTCTATGCATATGTTTTATGCCCCCTCCCCCAGCATAATGTAAACCCTTTGAGGATAGGCACAGTTTCACTTTTGTCTTTGTATTTCTGTCACCTAGTTCAGTTCCTAGTACAAAGTAGGCACACTTATTAATGGTTGTTGATGAATTGATGTGGATATTTCAGTGCTATATGTTACTTTCAGTACAACAAAGCAAGCATGCTTCTTATTAGATACCTTAGTCTAGGACTTGTAGTTCTAGAGCAATTTAGAGAGGCAGAGATCACTGACATGCTGGGGAGAGGAAAGACACCAGACTTTTGGGAACTCTCAAGTTCCAGTCCTTCTTCTGACTGCCTGTATGACCTTGAACACATCGTTTTACCCTCAATTTTCTCACATTCCACTCCCGGTCTCTGTGCCTTTTTATATGTTTGTTCTTCATACCTGGAATTCACTCCCTTCTCACCTCTGCCTCGTGGAAGCCTTCTCTTTCTTCAAGATGCATTTCAAGCTCCTCCTTCTTCACGGTGCTTTTCCTGATCCACTTTTGTGTTAATACCTTCTCTCTCAAATTACCGTATATTTAATTATTTTTTATTTATTGTCTTTATATGACAATATATACTTGTTGCCTCTCCCATAAGAATGTAAGTTTTTTGTGAGCAAGGATTGTTTAATTGTATTTCTATTCCCCGGCACCTAGCCCAGTTCCTGACACATACTAGGTGTTTATTGAATACTTGTCCATTGATTTTTCTAAAAATATAAGATGACGGGGTTTTGACTAAATAGATATATCCAGAAGTGATTATAGAAATTCTAGGAACTTTTAAAAATCAAATATCTAAGAAACATTAAATGGTTGTTGTTGAGTGTCTGGAAGAGAATTTTCAGAGTAATTGTTAAGAAAAGAATAAAGAATGAGAAGAAAGTCAAACACTTGTAAAATTTGGCAGCCTAAACCCCAAACCAAATGTTTGGTTGTCTTATAAATCCTTGAATGGAAGCATCTCTTAGTAGATCTCTAGAGAGTTTGCCTTGGAGTTAGGAATATCCAGGTTCGAGTTTGACCTGTGAACATATACTGTTTTTAATGATCCTGGACAAGTCATTTAATATCCCTGTGAGCCTGAAAATTCTGCAAAGACCATAAGCTGCAGAGCATTTGGTGATCTACGTTGGCAGAGGCAGTTTATTTATTTATTATTTTTAGCTCATTAGGAGTTTATTCCCTATGCCAGTGAATTCACAGGTTTAGATTAGCTACGAGGTGGTTTTATTCTTGGATTGATAATTATATCATAGTAAGTGTTAATGACTGCTTTCTGCTATTAGACAGGGAAATACTCCCATCTGTAGTCTCGTGAGCTGTGATTGTTTTAAGATATTAGTGTTGAAGTTGGGAAGTTAAGGGGAAAAAAAACTAACTTTCATTTTTGTTTTAGTAGTAAAGTATGTTTTTATGACAGCCATTAGCGTATCTAAGTCTCAGGAAAAGTATTTCACTATGAATTATGTTACCTACTGAAGCTTTGAACAGTAAGGATATGTTATAGTTTACATAAATGGAGTCAAAAGATAGCACATTGAATCTACTCTTGAATCTGGAAAACTTGCTATGCCTGACCAGGAGTTGGCACACCTTTAGCTCTTTGTGCCACAAGCAGGGAAAAGCATTATCCTTAGGTGCTTCGGGGCAGGCCTGTGGCATTCCCTAGGGAGAACTTGAGAAAGGAGGTATGGATGGTAAGGGGGTACTACAGCTGCAGCAGGCAGTTGGATCTCTCTTTAGTGGTGTACATATCAGAAGTTGCATAGTCCATTGTTAGCCTAATGGTGTCTCCAACAAGTCTGCTTGATGTGGCTTGTATGAAAAGCTTTGTAACTTGATTCTGTTTCTAGTAATATTGGTAATATATTGGAAAACTTCTGCGTATTACATTTTAACTCTTCACAAAGGGGTCTTAGATCCCTTGGTAAGTAAGTTTTTTTAGACTGGTCTTACTTGTTTGTCTCCCCTACTAAACAAAACTCTGCCTGTATTTGTCATATGTGGGGCCTTTTTTTAAACTGACTACTCTTGAATTTTCTTTTCTTATTCTCAGTCACTCAGTCTAAAATAATCATTGTTAAATACTGACCCAAAACTCATTTATTATTGTGAATTCAAAAATGTCTATCTAGTGAATGTCATCATTACAATGGGTTGTGTCAATTCTTTTCCCTTTCTCCCCAATCACCATTACATACTGTTAAAATTATACCATCCTTAGCTCAAGTCATCAAGCTCATTATCTTCTGCAGCTACTATGTCTGCAGAGAGTAGTATTTCTGTCTTCAAGTGATCATCCTAGCAACTTGAAATGACAGCCAGTTTTTTAGACTTTAAATTGGGGTCTATGACATGGTTGTGATTTCTTGTGTAGGGCTCTACCATACTGTCATCATTGAGTAGGTTCCTGCTAAAGTGTTCTCTTCCTTATCTTTAACATATAAATTTGATGTTAGGCTCTATTATGTTCCATTTTTATCTCTCTAGACTGAAGAAATAGCCTAAAAGTAGTGTGTTTTAGATGTCTAATAATGTTTTCTTTAGACATAGTCTTAGCTTTACCTTCCATCCTAGCAAATTTCATATCACTTGTATCCACATAATCTCATCAATTTTTAAAATCAGTATTTTATCCTTTTGGAAGCAACATAATTATAAGGGATGCAAAGTATTAGCATGTTGAATTTGCAATAAAACGTCACTAATTCAGAATAAATGCTAATCCTAATTGCAGAAGTTAGTGGGTTAGCCTTCAAACACATATAGTTACTTCTCCATAGATGGTGTAAAGGTAAGCTTTTCTTTACCTCTGGTCATGACCAAGTTACGATAAGTTCTGAATTAATGGGGTTTTATTGCAAATTAACTGTTAGCTCACTGATCCCTAATTCATTATAACGTCTCTACTTGAGGGGAAAAATACTAGCATTGCTTAGCATCAACGCCCAAACTTAGATTTGGCAGCTTTCCCAGTGGAATCCGTATGTTGTTTTTGCAAAGTTTATTTTTTAATGCTTCATACTTTTTGAGATTAAAAAAATTATAAACTTTGCAAAATCACTCATTATTTTAAAAAAACAAACCAAAAAACAAAAACACGCCACTTACCTAACTCCTATAGGCTCTCTCTTCATCGGATTTCTGTGGCTGAAACGACCTCACCAGCACAGTGCATGCTAGAACGTTGTACTGAACAGCAGCTAGGAATCCATGGCAAGGCTTGACCTCGTGGGACCTAAAAATTAAGGGGGAAAAGTGAGTTTTGAGTTGCTCATGTGCCAACTGCCCCAGTTTGCTTGGTTAGGGCATTTAGCACTTGTTTCTGTCCTTGTTGGAATGTGATTAAGGTTCTCTTGGAAGGTCAAAAGTGTGTCTGCTATTACTAACACTTGTACTGATATTTACTAACTTCTTTAATTCAAATTTTGGAGGAAATTCATGCTTTGTCCTTAGTTTAGGACTTTGAGGGGATGAAATCATTGAAAAAATTATTTTGAAAAAATTGCCATGCTGCTTTGTTGTGGTTAGGAAAATACTGTAGTTGGAACTAAAAGGCTACTGTGCTGCATGCCTTCTTCTTTTGGAGTGTCTTTCTACTGCCCTTCTAAGCATAAATTTGATCATTTTAAAAACACTTGCTTTCTTTCATACTAGAAAAAGATTGGAGGATTACATTTAACCAAATATTGCTTATTTTTATTAGAAATTACACGCGCAGTGGGAAATGCTCACTATTTGATTTAAACAAGAAAAACATTTGAATGAATGGATTTTTTTTTTTTGCAGTTGGCAGCCAGAGAGACAGATTCCATTCCATGATGTGAGATTCCCACCTCCTACAGGTTATAATAAAGATATCAATGAAAGTGATGAGGTTGAGGTAAGTTCCCTGCTCTCACTTAAGTATAAGAGGAGTAGAATGTATTTGAGATCTGTGGCTTGTTGAATTTTTATATATTTTCTTTAAATTCTCTCTGAACGGTATACTTCAATGGGTATGTATTTTCTCCCAGTTCGTGGTGACATTTTTTCAAAAAGTACTGATCTGTAAAATTTGGTGTGTGAGCAGTGTCTGGAATGCCCAACTTTTGTTACTTTTGGCTTCCTGGCCCTGCCACAGGTAGCTCTATTTTCTCCTTTCCTCAGCCTCTAGGAGTGTGTCAGTTAGAAGACTTGAGTCATGAGCTAGTTGTGAAGCTACAAAATACCATTAAGCTTTGAAAGCTTCCCCAGACATCCCTGGGAAGGGGTAGCACTTGAGCAAACTTACCTTGGTCCCTTGTGGTTTTTTTGTATGTAGTGAAAATTATCACTTTGTTAAAATGATAGCTTATTTTACCTTTCCGTTAGCACTTTAAGCAAATTTGGTATATGAATGTCAGTTGTACAAAATGGTATGTTAGTTTTACACAAAGATTCTGGACTGAACATAAATTATTGTAGGATTCCTTTAAATAATAAGCTCCCTTAGTGCGTTTGAAATTATTCACTTTACAAAAATGTGATATATATGGTGTTGAGAGAATCCCATTATTTCTTTTTTTATTTTTTAAGTTTATTTATCTTTTAGTTTTCAATATTCACTTCCACAAGTTTTAAATTTTCGCCCCATCCTTCCTCTCCCCCCTCCCCAAGACAGCATGCAGTCTGATATAGGCTCTCCATATACGTTCCTATTAAATGTATTTTCACATTAACCATGTTGCATAGAAGAATTAGAACGAATGGGAGGAGGAACCATGAGAAGGAAAAAACCAACAACAAAAAAGAAAATAATCTGCTTCGCTCTGTATTCAGACTCCATAGTTCTTTCTCTGGATGCGGATGGCATTTTTCACGATGAGTCCTTTGGAATTGGTCCTTGCATTGCTGAGAAGGAGCCCCATTATTTCTAAGGCACAACTTGTGCTCTGAAATATTCGTTTCTTGTACCTCGAACTCTTGGGAAGAAATGAAATAAAATAAACTGCTAAACTGGTCACATTTGTGATTGTATAATTGTATTCACAGTGCCTAACACAGAGTATTTACTTAACAAATACCTATCGATTGGTTGATCTCCCCCTTGAAATTCCCGTCTATTTGGTACTTTCCTCTTGGCCTTTAAATTCTAGCTTATGTTACAGTTCAGAGTGTATTTGTATACCTTTGCTCACCCTTCAGACTACACTGGCTGTGACTTCAGTGGAATACGATAGGTAAGAAATGTAGGGCTATTTTGGCCTTCTTTAAGAGAAGCGCAACATATAGAACAATGGGGGTGATAGTCCTGCTGTAGTCTTACCTGGTCAGGTGGTATGTGAAGGAAGGCATAATGCAAGGCAGGTTTTTCAGGGCCAAGAGAAAAGTCCCAACGAAATGCCATGAGGCATTCACTTTTATTACCTTTTGAAAATACCCTTGCTTCCAAAGTGCTCAATAGCACATGCATAAAGGATGTAGTAATTTAGTTATGAGTGCCATATTTTAAGATGGAGAGCCTCCAGAGGAGGGGCTACCAGGATGGTGAAGGGTTTCAAAGTTATGCCATGTGAGCATATCTGTCCTTCAAGTTTTTGGATACCATATGGAAGAGGGATCACCCTTGTGTTTTTTGGCTTACAGTGGGTGGAAATTGTAAAGAGGCAAATTTAGCTTGATGTCAGGAAAAAAGTGAAATGGTTGGTTGGTTCTTCTCTACCAGAGGTAGGCCTTCGGGCACAGAGACCTGGACGGCTGCTTGCTAGGAATTCTGGAGAAAGGATTTTTTTTTCAGATGTGGGCTCATCCTGATGAGATCTCTTCCAACTCTGGCATTCTGAGATTCTTGAAGCTCTTTGGGGGAAAGGATCCTTATTCATTTTTGTGTCACCTTCATTGCTGCCCATCCCATGGCCCTGAACTGTAGTAACTAGTCCTTAGTAAATGTTAAATGAGTGAATATAGTTGGAAGACATCTGCACATTTGAGGCAAATTGGTATTAGGTATCTATCTATGTGTTCAAGTAAGTATCCTTTTGACTTCTGCTTGGAGAGGTAAGTGATGTTACTGGTGTGGTTCTGCCCTACCCTACGACCTCCTAAATGTTTTTCATTTGGGGAGGAGAAGTAGAATGGGGGGGGGGGATGAGTGCCTGAGGCTTTAGATGGTGTTGAGATGATTTTAATTTTGCGTGACCTAATGTCTATTCACAGAGGATAATCAAAAGATTTTAATACCGGTTTTGCATTTAAAACCCTCAATTGGAGCATGTTTATATTTTCTCTTGTCAGGAATGCTTTGGTTTGGCTCTTGAAAAAATTTCCATTTCCTGTGCATTCTCAGAACTTAAAATATATCATGACTTAGACATCGCTGTCCAGAGACTTGAGTTACAGTCCTTTTTCTGTCACTCATTCACTGTGTGACCATGGGCAAGTCACTTCATCTTGGTATCTGCATTTTGGAGGATAGGGGAGTTGGAGGTGGATAATTTTGGTGATTCAACTTTTTAGTATATGTGACAGTCTGCTTCCTCTTCCATAGGAAAATGCTGCTGCTGACTTAATCTCAGTAGCCCATAAATTTGTGTTCTAACAAACAGTAATGGATTTTTTATTCCCAGTGCTAGTCAGTCTGTAGCCTAGACACATCTTAGCCTAATTTCGATTTTTACCAACTCTGTCTACAAGATGTTTTGCTTGGAGTTTAGAGTACATCTGGAATTTTTTTTTCTCTTTCCAAAGCCAGAAAACTTTACTCTCACGTGAGCCATTAGCACTAGTTGGTATCATGTTGGCCTGCTGAGTGGCTGGTTTAGAAAACAAAATATTTGACAGTACTGTCTGTAACAGCAAGTGTGGCATCCAAAAGATGTGTAATTCACAGCCAGTAGTCAGGTCATGCTACTGGGATAGATGTGCTTCTGGCCATTAGCCTGAGTGTAGGTATATGCTAATACTTGGGTTTCAGATCTGTGTTGATTAATAATGTAAGGCATTGTGGATTATTGTTTATATTTTAAAATATTTGTTTTAGCATGTCAAGAAAAAACATTCTCAATTACATACAGATTTTTACGTGACTAGTCAGTGCTTAATGAGTATTTAGGAAGTTAGTATATTACTGACCACCTTAGAATCATACAAAAAAATTAAAGGATACCGTCCCTTCCTCGAGAGAGCTTGCATTTAATCAAAGGAATATTTATTTAAAATTTATGCTGTGCATACTATGGTGTTGGCTGTTAATCTAATAAATAAACTCAAGTTTTTTTTTTTTTAAATTTTGAAGTCTTTGTTTAGATTTTAAAGTGATATTAATCAGAATGTCTTCTGTTTATCTTTACATATAGGTTTACTCCAGGGCCAATGAAAAAGAGCCATGCTGCTGGTGGTTGGCTAAAGTACGCATGATCAAGGGCGAGGTAGGGAGGCCTTAGGTTGGCAAAATGCATTTTTCCATTGTTCTTTTGTGTCATCTTTGGTGTATATTTGTTTCTTGATTCTCACAGAACTTAACTGATTGCAAAGTATTTTTGATTTAGGTGCTTTTGGTATTTTAAACGTTCAGTTTGCTTGTTTTAAAAATTTTCAAACTTGATATGATTTTTTTTTCCGCTCAAAAGACTTTCTTTTCAGTGCTTTCATCTTGCTTCGAATAGGCATAACAAATGTCTCCTGTTTTTAAAATGATGACTAGGGATGACTGTTGTTACTTTTTTTTTCAGTTTTATGTAATAGAATATGCAGCCTGTGATGCCACTTACAATGAAATTGTCACAATTGAGCGTTTAAGATCTGTGAATCCCAACAAACCTGCAACAAAAGACACTTTCCATAAGATCAAACTGGAAGTGCCAGAGGACTTACGGCAAATGTAAGTGTGAAGCTATCAAGTCCAGAAAATGGCATACATACTTTGTATATTTTATATACACAGACACATGTATATATAAATAAAAACATATAAAATTACTTGAAACAATTTCTAAATTCAGTGGGATTCAGCAAGAATTTTCTGCTTCTTTGCAAAGAGATCACAAATATAGTTTATGAACTCATTTGATATCATCTAGGAATATTGTCAGAAAATTGGAAAATTGAATTGAATGATTTGCCATCAAATTCGATTATGATGACATCTAAAAGGAAATGTTATTCTTCCATATACTGCTTGCTTCTATCACACAAATATCTGAAGCTACCAAATTTGAAATTTGGAATATTACTTTATAATCCTGTTGTTTGAATATATTATTAACAGTATTAAAGTCGATCTTGAGCACTGCAAAATTAAAGAAAACTATAGAAGGGGAACATAGTACAAGTGGTCTGGCCTCTTTGAGTCATTTTCCTTACCAGTTCTATGGGAAGATTAGACTGATATCTCTAAGGTTCATTCCAGCTATTAGTTCTCTAATCCTCTGAAAAGTTAACCTTCTATACTATTTTAATAGTAAACAAACCAGTTATTTTGTACAATAGCTTTTGATGTTCTTGTAAATAAATAAATCTTGAAATATTTTAATGGATGGGAAAATAATTTGTCAGTTTGAGACTAGGAATTAAAGTACAATTTGTTTTTAAAAATTTATCACAGAATATGTGGCCAGTAATAGGAAATGGAAATGCATTCATTTTCTCTAATGAACTAAAAATTTGTGTCTTTCAAAAATTGTCATATTTCAGAATTAGTACTCAGTGGTGGCATTATAGGGTAGAGAGACATTCACCAGACAAGGTTGAATCACTATATTGGCTAGAGAATATCTCAGTCAGTGTAGTGGGAAATTGAAAACCTAGAAACAAATTACTGTTGAAGAAAATTTTCACGTATGATTTCTGAACTAAGATTTATTGAGCAAATATATTTGAGCACCTGCTCTGTGCAAGTCACTGTATGTGAGGCCATAAATAGACTTTGTGTACAGGAATAGTTTTGTGCATTTATTTTCTTTATATTCCCTCTCCCCCCGACAAGAAATAAGTCAGACTGAATTTTCCATTTCTTTCATGTGTTTAAACAAAAAGACTTAAGATTTTCAAGGAAGGCAGTCACAGAATTATGTTTCCTGGTGTCAGGAAACATAATTGAGGAAAATGGAAGGTACTCCTTAATGCTAGTGGGTTTTTCCCCCCTACAGAGTAGCTTAAGGCAAAACAATTGGCACATTCTGTGGTTCAGTGTCTGTTGCCTTATCTTAAGAGCTTTCACAGATGGATAAAGCTTGGTTATGCCTGTTTGTTGGCGTAGAACCTCCTTAATACCAAGCAAACACTTCCAAATTAAGAATTTCTCAACCGATTTAAAATGGAGAGGTGAGCATCCAAATGTCTCTCAAAATTTCACCTAAGGGGATCTCACTGAGGGATCTGAATTTTATCCAAAAAAAAGTTAACTGCCTGGGAAAATTCAAAGAACCAGATTTTTTTGCCTGTATAATATGAAATAACGAGTCATTTTCTTTTTCTTTTCCTGCTTACTCCATTCTGAATAGGCTCCTGATTTTGGTCTCATTAATGCAAAAAAAAATGACTGTTTTCAATAGCAATGAAACAGCAAAGGTTATAACAAAACCAGTTATTCTGGCCATAGAGCTGCATGAGTAATGTAGCTATATTACATCCGCTCAGATGAACTAGATTGGTTGCAGTAGAACTAACTAGGCAGCTCTTATTAGGTATGGTTGTTTTCTCCTCCTCCTCCCTCCCCGTAGAAGCTACTTTGGCAAATGAAAACTCCTTTTGAGGATTAAATATACTTCTCACTCTACTTTGCCTTGCTCAGGTGATATGTAGAGGATCTGAGTGTTATGTTTTCCAAAGGACATTGATAAGCTAAAGTGTCTAGAGAAGGGGGGCTGGGTTGTAAAGGGCCTCAAGGCAGGCCAAATCAAGATTAGCTGAAGAAGTTGGGAATGCCTGGCCTGGCCAAGAGAAGAAATGGTCATAGACTTGTTAGCCATTTTCAAGTGTTTGAAAGGCTGTCATATATAGAGGATAAGACTCATGCTTGGCCTCATAACTAGGAGCAGTGACTGGGAGTGTAGAAGCAGATTTTTAGTTGAATGTAAGACAGAATTTGTTGACAGTTGAAAGCTTTCCAGAAGTGGAATAGGCTGAACTAGGAGGTATTTTAAAGCATTCACTTTGTGCCAGGTACTGTCCTGATAGCTGAGGAAACAAAAAGAAAAGAATAATAGCCCCTGCCCTGAAGGAGATGACATTCTAACTAAGAGACAACATGTTTAAAAATCGGTATATAGAAAATATTTCCAGAAGAGATTTAAGTCACCTTAGAGGGGAAAGCACATTTAGAGGCCTTAAAGGCTAGAGGACCAGGCTTGGTGATGTTAGGGAGGGGATCATTATTCAGGGATGGATTGGTCTGATTGGCCTCTGAAGTCACTTTTAGCTCAAGATTCTGGGCTTCTATGAATAGCAAGGACACTGAGTTTTAAATAGAAATGTAATTGCAGCCTTAAGTCTTGATATTTCGTTCAAGGCAAGAATTAGAAATCCATACATTAATGTGTTTAAATGTATACCAATGGTTGCTAGCTCTAGAAATTAACTTACAGTATAATAGATGGTATTTTTACTACTAGGTGTGCCAAAGAATCATCACACAAGGACTTCAAAAAAGCAGTTGGAGCTTTTTCTGTAACATATGATTCTGAAAATTATCAACTTATCATCTTGGTAAGTGGGTTTACCTTTTCCCATTTTTAGTTTATTTTAGTTCACTGCATTTATTTTAGTAATGATTTTATGGATTTTAATCATAGTCCATCAGTGACGTAACAACAAAGAGGGCAAATATGCTGATTGATATGCACTTTCGAAGTCTTCGAACTAAGTTGTCTCTGATACTGAGAAATGAGGAAGCTAGTAAACAACTGGAGGTAAGTTGCTTTTTCTTCTGTCATTTGAGTGACTAGTCCTAGAAATGCTGAAGATATATGTAGAGAGAGTTAGATATTGATCTTTAATATGAATACTTTGATTTATTTACATCCAGTTTTTTTTTTGCCTAGAAAAATTAAAGCAGTGTTTAAAAAGATAAAGAGGTTTGAGTTTGCATGTCTTTTGAGATACCAGGTTAGGCTTTTTATACCAATTGAATGAGCTGTGTATCTAAGTCTATTCCTTTGGTTATTTGTTTTTTTATTTTTATTTAAATCTGCATTTTAGTCAGTTGTCACTTTTTAACATCCACCTTTAGACTTCTGCGTAGAATATTTTCTTGATTTACTGTATCATTTGTTAAAAGTAAATTTTACTTAATTATTCTTTCAGTAATTTGTATTGACATGTTTACTCTATTTTCCGTGATAGTACTGCCATCTACATTTTTATAGATTCTGAATGAATTTGTATAGACTTTTATGTCAGGTGAAATCAATCACTATTGAATTTTCGGGTTTCTGATTATTAATCATTTCATTTTATGGTGGTTGGGGGAATCCCATGCAAATGAAAAACCAATGAAAAAGACAGGTGAGGCATTGTGAGGTGAGACCACATTGAATGAGAGGGCTGACTCCTTCCAAGACTCTTAACCTTTTTGTGTCCTGATTGAGAATTGCAGAAAAAGAAACAGAGGAGTAGTTTTCTATCTCTGTCAACATGTACATATAGTTTTGTTATATTTTTCTTAACCCTGCGGGAAATATTTAGCTAGTTGGTTTTGATCTTGTTTCGACCTGATTTCCTTGTTTGACTAATTTTATAGGTTTTTAAAAATGTTATCACATAACATTTAGGTCAGAGTAGTTGTAGTTTGAGTAATGGAGGAAAACTATACCATGTTTCTGTGAGTTTAAAAATGTAAACATCTTCTGAAATGACATGTTTCCAATTCTACCCTTTGTTGGCAGAAAGAACACTGAACTGGGAGTAAGAACCCTGGGGTATTGTCTGGGCTCCATTACTGACCTTCAGCAAGTTTCTTATTCATTTTTTACTTGTTTCTTTTTTTGAGGCTCTTCCCACTTCAAGAAGTTGTGGGATGTTAAGATATTTTTGTGTAATTTGAGCTTCTTTAATACCTGTAGAAATTAAATATCTTCTGGTATAATGAAAAATGGATACTTTAATTGTTAATTTGTGCTCAAGTGATTATTTCATTTGCTGCTTGTTATCTTTTGTGTCCAGCAGTTAAAAGTGCACGAGTCTGTTTCCCTTCTCTTCTGTAAAAGAGTTTTGTAAGCTTTCAGATAGTTGATTTTAAAAAAAATATATGCCAGATATGCTTAATTTTCCTTTAGTAATATGCTAGAATTGTGATAGATTTTTGTAATTAATTGTAAAGAGGCCCACTATTTCTTGTGAGTTGGCTTTCCAACTAGACTTAATTTTCTTATTGATCTTTGAAAGACTTTTTAACCTTAATTTTGTTGTTAATTATGGCAGAATTGTTCGATAAAGTTAAAAAAAGACAGCTTTTAAGTTTGTCGATTTTCTTTCCATGCTTGTAGTAATGCATCTAATAGAAAAGATCATTTAGTAACCTAAATGTGTACTAGTGCTATATGAGTAATATTGTTCATTTTGATAAAAAAAATTCTTAATCACAGTTTGGATTCCTTTTCAAGCAAAATGGTGCTTTAGGTTTTGCATACTTGTTTAAATTAGGGCTGGTATAAATAGAAGATTGTTTTTTTTTTATTTTAAAACCAGATTAACTGCCCTTGCATTTCTTTTCAGAGTTCAAGACAGCTTGCCTCAAGATTTCATGAGCAGTTTATTGTCCGTGAGGATTTGATGGGTCTAGCAATTGGCACTCATGGTGCTAATATTCAGCAAGCGAGAAAAGTACCCGGAGTCACTGCTATTGATTTAGATGAAGATACTTGCACATTTCATATTTACGGAGAGGTAAATAAACAGTAGTCTACTTTTGATTTTTAAAATAAAAGTCTGCATTTTATCTACTTGATGTCTTGAAACTTTATGTTTACTTCTATACCTTAGGATCAGGATGCAGTGAAAAAAGCCAGAGGTTATCTTGAGTTTGCAGAAGATGTAATCCAAGTTCCAAGGAACCTAGTAGGTATGTCCTACTAATTATAGTATGACCATTGTTAAGTATTATACCAGTAAGTGCTATGCAATATGTCTGCAGATAATCCATTGTCAGGTATGGATGGTTTGGGATCTGTATGTCCTCCATGGAATGGATATCAAAGGTCCATTTGAGTATTGGTTTATATGATTGGAGTTGTGTTTTAATGAGCTTAAAAAGATATCGCATTTGGTTTTCTATCACTCTTCTTAAATTACTAAACTATTTTTAATAGCTTAGAAACAGTCTAAGTTGTATAATGTTTGTGTCAAGTAAATGTATATGTTTATAATATTTATATCAAGTAAAGGTTAGGTATATTTACAAGCAAGTACAAATTGGGAGATGATTTACAAAAGATGTCTTCATAGTTCTAAAAAAGTAATACCGAAGAGCAAATACTAATTAGCCTTTTTTCCAGAGCTCTCTTTGATGCCAGTTTGTAGTCTGAGTAAGAGAGGACCAGGAGACTGCTGGCCCTGTGATTTCATTGGCAGAGGGAACTCTTTGGTGAGGAAACTCCCTCTTCAAGGTCAATTGGCACCTCCTTGGCAGCTTACAGAGTTTTATAAGATTTTTTAAATGTGTTGGTATCATGGGGCTTTATTTTATCTTTCATAGAGTAAAAAGTGTGTCATTTAGCTTTGGAGCTTTAAAAGAGCTAGTTTCAGTACCAGATCTAAATTTATAATAAAGTAAAACAATCATTCCCAAGATTTTGAATAGTTCCACCAAGGAATCTCTTTTCATTTCAAAGCGATTCATCATCCTTAGTTGACTAAGGTCCTGTCATTGTGTAGTTCCCACCAGCCTGAGCAGCAACAGTTAGGGTCACATCTTACTTAAAAAAAAACCTGAAAATATTGTATTATAGAATTTATTGGGCCAAAAGGGTGGCATATTTTTTAAAAGATTTGTTGTTATGTTTGTCTTTCTTTTTCGAAGAGGACCATGGCATCAGGGAAATGATGACATGACTTGCAATTAACTTCGATTTGAATGAAGGAAGACCATGCAAGGTCACCAGCCTCACTTTCTCCTCCAGAACCATCTGGGTCCAGTGACCAGATATTCCATCAGGATGCAGTGGGAAACCCTGGCCCTTTTAGGCTAAGGCCTTTTCACATACTCACTTAGAGTGAGGTAACACCCATTCAGAGAACAGACCTCTTTAAGAAGTGAGTCAAGGGATGGCCCCTTTAATTAGAAAAAAAAGAAAAAAAATCAGTCTGGGAGGGGAAGACCCTCAGGGTTGCTGTTCCAAAGAAAAACAGTTACCATTGACATTCACTGTAAGTCAGGAGGGCCCAAAATATAGCCATTAAAAGTGGAGCTTGGGCAGGGACCTATTGTGGTCCAATCTATTAGCTTCAGAGTGTTTTGTGGAAAAAAGGTTTTGTGAAAAAAGAAAGACGGAGAGACAGAGAGAGACAGAGAGAGACAGAGAGTGACAGAGAGAGACAGAGAGAGAGAAAAGAAGGAAAGAAAGACTTCTAGCCAGTAAACCCCAAGTTAAGTGGGCAGCTTCTGGCCATCAAAATAGACCTTCCCAAAGGAAGGTATATTCTGTCCAAAGAGAGAAGAGGGAGAGGACAAGCCGAGTTACCCAACTAGCTGGGTCCCATTTAGGCAGTTCAGTCTACTTAAAGATTGTGTTTGTCCTTCGTTTTCGAAGAGGCCTGTGGCATCAGGGAAATGATGACATGACTTGCAGTTGACTTTGATTTGAGTGAGGGAGGGCTATGCAAGGTCACCAGCCTCACTTTCTCCTCTAGAGCCATTTGTGTCCAGTGGCCAGATATTCATCAGGATGACTGGAGATGACCCAGGATGCAATGGGAGACCCTGGCCCTTTTAGGAATTTAGGGTTAGGTGCCTTTTCATGTACTCAGAGTGAAGTAATGCCCATTCAGTGAATAGGCCTCTTTAAGAAGTGAGTCAAGGGATGGCCCCTTTAATTAAGAGATTAACTGGTCAAAGGACAAAGAGTTATAATATACTTTCTTTATACATGATTCATCTTCGGAAGATTTGTATCACCATCAGCAAAGTAATGTCATCGTAGGGATATAGAAATAATCTCATAACTAAAACTGGTACTCATGATCTTCATTAACTAGAAGTTTTTCCCATGTTCTTATAAAGAGAATAGAGAGGCCCCAGATGAATAGTTTATCTGGAGACACCTGCTGAGTAAAATCAACTTGATAGCTTTTAGTTTTCAAGTACAATGGTTCTTTGTTAAAAGCTTTGGTTTGCTTTGTGAATGTTAGCAATCATCATAAAGTATTCTTTATGTTACATTTGGCAGACAAATCGAGGTTGGAGGGGGTTGTGATGTGGCCAATTTTCTTCCTAGGTCTGACAGGATGATTTATGTTTAGGTGATCAAATATCTTAGGGAAAATTTAATAAATATCTTATATGTTTCTTGAAATTTGACTCATCCTTCAGGGTGAGGGGAGTGTTCCCATTTATACTCTTGAACAATTGATTTCTTTCATTAGCTTTGGTTAACATCACATGCTACTTGGTATTCACAAATAACCCAAGATTTTAATAGAAAACATTACCAAAGTTGCACTTTTCTTCTTTTTACTACAATTGTTAATTCTTTTTAAAATGTAATTGTAAATCTAAATAACTTAAGAAGTGACCAGTGACATGCGTGGGGAGCAAACTGTGAGAAAAGGTTGTGTTTGTAGATTAAGAAAAAGGCACGCCCTTATAAATCAAGGGAGGAATTGGATATTTGTAGGGAAGGAGAGTTGGAGTCATGCTGAGGGAGTAGTGCCAGTGCGGGCTGTGTTATATGGAGGGTAAGGATAAGTGACCTGGGGCTAATTAATTCACAGAGCAAGAAGGGTATTGTCTGTTTTTAGATACTCTAATCAGAATAGGAGAAACAGAATATATCCTCAGGGTCAAAATTATTCTCACCCTGTAGGGTGGATAATATCAATCCTATAAAGCCCCTTGGGTGGAGTAGAGTAGTTCCTTCATTATATATCCTATGAAACTAATCCACAGTGGCAGCAATGAAAATACTAATTTCTCAAGTAAATCTATGATGAACTCTTATGAAAAGGGGAAAGAATAAAATGTTAATCTGTAATCTGATAATTACTCAAATACAGCTTTGGCATTTAAATAAATATTAGTGAATAATACCATTTCAATGGGCTATATTCCTTACTTGTAGATTTCACAGTAAATTTGTGCTTCTTCGTAAACTATTTCTCCAAGATGACAGTCACGTAAGTTGGCATAGTCAGGATTTGAACCTGGGTCTTCTGACTCCCAATTCAGTGTTCTTTCCACTTCATGGTTCTGCCAAGAGGTAGCATAGGTACAAATAGAAATGGGGACCACTTATCTATGCATAAGATCTCTGTGGGCTGCAGGTTGACTTAGTTTCAACATGTAATGTTTTCTCTGTTTTATTGCATTTTAATTTATTTTGCCAATTTGTTTCCCAGTGACATTTTAATGTGTTGTGGGCGACATGTTTAACATGTTTAACATTACTCTGGTGTAGTGGATAGATCACAGAGTTGGCTTTGAGCCTGCCTCTGTCATACACTGGCTGTATGGCCCTGGGCCAGTCACTTACCCTGTCATTGCTCTAGGTGGTCCTCTAAGATTACAAGTTGCTGAGAAGGTGCTGAAAGGGAATAGTCAGAGGGAACTTTCTCACCTGGAACTTACCTATGCCAGTAGGGATTGAGAGTATAGAGAGTGCTGGATAGATTAGTGGATAGAACACTGGGCTTGATGTCAATAAGACCTGAGTTCAAATCCAGCCAGTCTCAGACACTTACTAGTTCTGTGACCCTGGCAAGTCATTAACCTTTCTTAGCCTCAGTTTCCTCATCTGTTAAATGGGAATAATACCAGCACCTACCTCCTAGGGCTGTTGTGAGGCTCTAATGAGATAATAATAATGAGATAATAAAGTGCTTAGTACATAATAGGTACTTTATAAATGCTGTTGTTTATTGTTAGCATCATTGTCGTCATCATCAATGAAGTCACAGGTCCAGTACCTATACCTGTAAACTACTGTGTTATCTTTAATACATTGACGTAATGACTTAGAATTAACCTTAGAAGGACGGATTGCTATAATGCATTGAGTGCTGGAGTCAGAAAGACCTGAGTTCTCACACCACCTCTGACACTTAAGCTGTATGATTCAGTTCAAGTCACATAAACTCTCAGTGTTGGCTTGCTTGCTAGCATTAGTGGAAGGAGATCCCACACCTTGTGAAATCACAGATTTCTGGTGATAACCAATTAATGTAGATTTAACTCTTTATGCAGAAGTAGAGGTAATAGGTCAACATTCAAATGCTTGATATAAGAAAAAACTTCCAAGCAACAAGAGTAAGAAATTCGAATGGGCTTCTTTGTGAAGAAGTGTGATTCCTTTCAACTAAAGTATTGAAGCCAAAGTTGGATGGCTCCTTGTTGGAGATAATAAAGAACAAGTTCTTGGTCAAGTACAGGCTGGACTGTATCGTCTCTCAGGTCTCTTATAACTGAGTCTGGCAAATTCTTCAAGCCATTGTTTGAATGTAGTGTCCAACTCTTTTTATTTTAAAATTTGGAGTATAAATTTTAAAAATTTTACCACAGGCAAATAATTTAAATTTACATAGCAAACAATATTTAGAAATCAAATTTTGAATTTATTATCAAATGGCCCCTTTTTGTACTTTCCCTTTTGTAGAATTACTTATGTAGAAGGAGTGTTACACAACAGCAGACAGCACAGCAAATACTCGCTCTGAAACGAATTTTCCCATTTTTGTGAATCTTAATAGGCTATTCAGCAAGTGTCGATTGAGCTGAGCAACTGGTTCAGGCCCAAGGAATGAATAAGGCTCACTCTTTTTCTTGTAAAATTACTTTATTGAGTCAGGATTCTTTTGCAGTTAATACAACAAATAAGTTATGGACATAACTAAATCATTGAATGCAGAATGTTTCTTAACTCAATATGATTCATTCTTTATTTTACCCATAGGCAAAGTAATAGGAAAAAATGGAAAACTGATTCAAGAGATTGTGGACAAGTCAGGTGTTGTAAGAGTGAGAATTGAGGCTGAAAGTGATAAAAATATTCCACAAGAAGAGGTAATGTTTTGCTTACATATTTTGGTTCTTATAATTATCTTATAAGGCCACTGTGAGGTTGCATAGACCTAATGTGCATTTAGTGTTCCTGATTAAAATAATTTTCTTGACTGCAAAGAAAAAAAAAGCGTGAAATTTATTACTTTTTCTGACTTTTACCATATTTTGCTTAGTATTTTTAATAGTATCTTGTGCATTAAATTTACATTTGGCATATTAGTTTCTCTTCTATAGCTCCTTAAGTCACATTTTACAGCCCTTAATTTTCACTGACATTTTGCAAGCATGTTTTCTTACTCAAAAGCATGTTGGTTTTCTTTGGTTTAACATTTGTAACAGTATATTTACTTAAGGAACTAACAAGTACCTAACTTCTTAAATATTGAAACGATGTTTTATTGTGAAAAAAAATATTTCATGGTAGAGTTAGTTATGGTATTTCATCTTGATTGTTAAAATGATATTTATGATTTATGTAACTAAACCATTATTTTCTGCACCTTAATTTATAATGATGCATGCTAAAAACTGTTGTTCACTTTAAAAAACTAAGCCATTGTTGTGATGTTAGATTTCAATAAGGTCTTAAATGTTGGTGCTTTTTCTCTCTCTTATTTTTTTATTTTCTTTGCCAAGGAAATTATACCACAAAATCCCCTACCTTCCAATAATTCAAGGGTTGGATCTAATTCCTCAGAAGAAAAGAAATACTTAGATTTAAAGGAAAACTACACTCATTTTTCTCAGTCCAGCAGTACAAAAGTCCAAAGGGTAAGAAATATTTGTCACTTTGAATTAAACTTTAAAGAAGGAAAAAAAAAATCCCTTCCATATAAGTTACAATTCACAATTACTATTTCAGTTAGATGAACTTTGATGAAGAGAGGTTTCCAGTCCTCTCTGGTGGGCCCTCCTGCTCTTCATGTCATATGTTTCCCATCTGATCACCAGCTTATGACGTATCACAAACTAGACAATAATAGCTACTTCACAGTTGATTCACAGTGACAAATCTTATGCTGCAAACATAGGCTGCTGGGTTGAGCTTAATGGGCAAGTTTTTCTTTTGAGGATAAATTCTCATAATGCCCGCTTAATATTTTGCAACCATAGTAAGATAAAACATTCTTTTCATTGATCTCCAAACAAGCTGCGAATTTTAGGTGTGCCAGTAAGTACCTTATCACCACAGTTTACAAACTTTTTTAGGTTTTTAAATACTTGGCTGCCTTTTTAAAAAATTCACCCGTGTATATTTCAAAAAACAACTGGAAATGAAAATAAAAGTCTTGAGTTCAGGATTCTGTGTATCGTTTGTTATAGTTAATGATATCACTAACACTTGCATTCCTTACACTGCTTTAGGTGTTAGTGGTTTCATCAATTGTAGCAGGGGAATCGCAGAAACCTGAAATCAAGTCTTGGCAGGTAGGAAATCAATCACCCTTGTTGAAACTACACTTGACATTTTTTTTTTGTTGTTGTTTCCCTTTTCTGGTCCGAATGCAAGTGTGTGTGCGTGCGTATACCATATGTGTATGTTGTGTATGCGCTGGACCACAAGGGTTTATGAAGGACAACCACAAGCTGGGGAGGACATATTTTATTGTGATTCTCACAATAGATACAGCTCTTTATTTTTTTTTTTGGTTGTTGTTCTTATGAAGAATTAAAATATTTGAAGCTGTAACTTTTATTCTCTTAGGGTACTTACTGTGAAAAATCTCTCATTTTAATTTTGGAAATTTTCTAGTAGAAGCTAGCATAAGGAACTAATTTTTTTTCTTAGAATTTAGACATTCATAATACTTTTATTCTTTAGGCAATCATATTTTAGGCTAAATCATAAAGCATATGATTATTGCAATATCTTTTGAAGACTGTTAGATGGTTTGTTGGAATCATCTAAGAGAATTTGCTTCATTCTAGATTGATTCCAGATCTCTCCCCCAAAGTACTAGGAACCTTTTTATTTATTTCTGTGTTGACTTCATTTAATAAATATTTGCTAATGCAGATTTAAATTTGAATTACTTTAGATATAGAAGCCAGATTATTTTTTAAAATACATTTTTTTCTCCTTGCTCCCTTTCTTCCTTGCAGCCTGCCTTTTGTCCATTCTGTTGCTTCATCTGTATTATCTAAAAAAGTCAGTTTTAAAAAGCGCAGTATAATACTGAATGAGACTAATAATGGATGAGTAAACAAGCAAGGACAGGTGATGGATTTCAGCGTGGGGACTGAGGAAGGAAACAGCAGCATTAGGAAGAGTCAGTTTTCTTGCCTTCTTGGTCACCTGTTCTGGGGCTTAAAGGGAGGCATGAGTAATGGCTAAGAGCATAAACCTCCTTTGTACAGATAGTATTTGGAGCTGGGGTGTAGTGGAGAATGAGAGTAGGCAGGAGTGTGTTTGGTGAGGGATACCAGCAAAGATGATGTATAAGGAAGGAAATCCCTTGCATTGTTGCCTGAATGAATATGAAATATGTGTATGTATTGCAGGAGGGAATCCTTCAGTGAAGGGGTTGATTGCCATTGATTGGAGAGAAGGGTGGTATTTGTAGGGAGATCCCGAATCAGGAGAGGGCCCATGGTAAGGATACTTCTCTAATGGAATGTATGTGGATGGTCTGGTAACTCCGAAGAGGAGAATTCCAGAAAAGTTGTCTTTAAAAAAAAATAGGGAACAGTTTATACAATAACAGCATTTTAAAGACAACATTGAAAGATTTAAAAACTCTGGTCAATGTGCTGATCAGCTATGGTTCCAGAGGATTAATAATAAAACCTGCTAACCCATTTCTGCTACCTGGCAGAGAGAGAATAAGGTCAGGGTGCAGATCGAGGCATATTTTTTGAACTTGACCAGTTTGTTTTGCTTAACTCTGCGTATATCTGTTTCAAGAGTTTTGTCTTTCGTTTTTCTTTTTCAGTAGCAAAAGAGGTAGGAGGAAGATGTTAGAACAGATTTCTTTTTGGTTAAATGAAATAAAAATAAAAAATAAACTAAAAAATTGAGTGCATTTAGAAAGGGAGTACAATTAGCGTATTTGCTTGTGGAGTTGAAAGCAAAAGACTACTTTTGGCTGGGGTGGGGGGAATTGTCAAGAACTGGTAGAGAGAAAACTTGGCTTGCTTATTCCCTGCTTATAAAATATAGATAATACAACTAATGTCATAGGCTCAAGTAAGATATAAACAACACATACATTGTATAATATAAATTATATGTTTATTGTATAAGTGACAATTGTCATCGTCCTTGGCAGCTCCCAAGAGAGGATAGTAAATAAATTTGTGTGTGCTCAAGAGAGGAGTATGTTTTAACAGAAAATTGCACAGAGCTAGAAGGCTTTTGAAAAGTTTCATTATTTACTCGATCATTTATTTGGTGAACCTAAAGCGTAATCCCTAAGAAGTAGATGGGATGGTTAGAAATCCTTAAAGTACTGTGATTGTCAGAGGAACTGACTCATAAAAAGAGAGAGTCCTTTCTTTGATATTAACTGTTTATTGCTTTGTGGCTATTGAAGGTCTTTACGGGAAGGAAAAAGGTTCCTGTTGTAGAAGGTTCCTATTGTAGATTTGAGAAAGGCTTATTTGGGCCCTCACATCCGTAGGACTGGAATGATGGTAGTAGTAAGATGTGATTGTTAACTGTTTTAAAGAGGAACACCTATCCTTATTGGGAGAAAAGCACTTTGATCATTTATAACTTGGGAAAACAGCATCTATAGATTCTTTACTTGAAAGGCTTTTGCTGGGCATGCGGATGAAAACCGCTATCATAATAGAAAGACACTGATATTTGCTCTCTTGGGCACAACATTTAGCCTCTCTGCAATTCATTTTCCTTTTCTTCTCAATTAAGTAGATTGCACCAGTTAATTGTCCCAGCTCTAAAATTCTCGGAAGTCTAGCTTTTTTATCCAGGGCTAATTGGGCCCAGATAATTGATTTACACTAACCAAAGCTTACAAGTGATTGATATACAAACTAGAATGCTGATATATTCATTTAGAGTGAGAAATATAACTATCATGGGCATTTTGATGCCCATTTTCTTCCCATTTAAGGAATAATAAAAATAATAGCTAGCTTTAATATTTGCAGAGCACTTTACACATATCTCCTATAGTTTTTACCACACCCTTGTGAGACGTAGTGCTATTATTATTCCCATTATAGAAATGAGGAAATGGACTTCGATAGGGCCACACAGATAGTAAGTGTCACAGGCAGCATTCAAACCTAGATCTTCCCTAACTCCAAGTTCAGGGCCCTATTCACCACACTATGCTGTTTCTCTCTTCTAGACTTGAAAACAATCCACCATCATTCTGTGTTGATGTCATCATATTGTTACCTTCCTTTAAGCATACTTTCATAAGATGGCCCAGTTACCAAATTTATATAATAATTTTTTATTTATTTACATATTCTGCTTATTGATTCTTGATGATATATTGGGAGGTCCCTTACTGCCATTAGTAAGTTAATCAGCTAGGTGTGATGGAATGAACCTAGAGTCTATAGTCCTGAGCTTGAATCTTGCTTCTGACACTAGCTATGTGACCATATCCTTCTGAAGTAGCTCCTTACATGTCCACTGCTATGCTAGCAGCTGGGGAGAAAGACAAAAAAGCAGTCTCTGCCCTCAGAGGGCTTATATTCTAACAGATACAACTTGTATACATATAAGTATAATAAAAGTAAATACAAGGTAGATGATAGTTGGGAGTAGAGGCTGCTGATGGAAAAGAAAGACTTCATGTAGGAGATAGTGTTGTGGCTGAGTTTTAAAGAAACTGTGAGAGTCTATGATGCATTAAACCACAGTTTCCTTATATGTGAAATAGAGATAATACATGTATTAGTTTCATAGGGCTGTTGTGAGGATAAAATCAGATCAGTAAAGTACTTTATAAACCTTAAAGTATGATCTAAATGTCATCCTTGTAGAATGGATAGTTTCTAGAAAATATTCCTTTTATAGAATAATAACATATTTGGATTCGAAAGGACCTCAGAGGTCTAATCCAACTCTTACCCAATCTTAATTTCTTCTACAACATTTCTTATAAGTGGTCATCCAGTTTCTGCTTGAAAAACCTCCTCTTTTGGGGAAACTACTCTTTGAGGCAGCTCATAACATAAATAATTAATTATCAGGCAAGTTTCTCAGGAACTTGAAATTTTGTCTTTGTCTGCTACCCATTAGTCCTATTCTGGTCCTTCAGTGCCAAGCACAAGAAGTCCAATTGATAATCCTGTAGATATTTGAAGACTCTCTTCCTTCCCCTAAGTTATCTTTTCTTAAGGTTAAAAGTCCTCCATTCTTTCATCCAATCACCATTGTGGTCATTCTTGTCTAGATCCAGTCCAGCTTATATGGCACCCAGAGGTAGAGCTCCACACTTGGTCTGGGGGGATTGACACTTCATTTGCTCTGAGTACTTTCTAATAATTCCAAGTCCCATAGGCTCTTTTATCTATGTCATTATACTTTTCATTTACATTGAGCTTGAGGTCAGCCATAACCCCTGGGGTTTTTTTTGTTTTATGTTTTGGGGGGAGACTTGATTTTCCTGTCTCACCCAGGTTGGAAGCACAGTAGCTACCCATGGGCCTGGATCTAATATTAGTCAGTGTGGAAGCTTAAACCTCCTTTGTTTTTCATATGTAACCTGGTTGACTTCTGCTCCCAGGGCCTCAGCATATTGGTATGGACATGGATGGACACTTGACGAGCTTTATCCTTACTACAGCTCTCAGAACTGCTGAATTCAACCAATCTACCAACTTTTTAGCAGCAAGGACTACAGAAGGGCATCACCACTCTGGACTCCTTGATCTTTTTTGAAATGATCTTCCATGTCACATATATTCTGTACTTGTGCAATTTGAATTTATTGAGCCAATGCAAAGACTTGTCATTTTTATCCCTCAGAAATTTTGTTAGCTTTTCATCTTAGAAACCTTTCAGATTTTTTGTATCTATTTCTTTTGGGTAGCTTGCTAGCTGTCTCAGTTTTGTGTCAACTGAAAATGTGATCTTATCCAAATCATTGATAAAAATATTGACCTTAATGGGACCCAGAACAGAGACCTGTGGTATGGCTTTAGAGGCATTGCTTCAAGTTGACACCTATCATTTCTTTCTGAATCAACCTAACTATATTATCATCCTGTCCAAATTTCTCCATCCTGTTCATGAAGATGTTATGAGATATTTTGGAAAATGCTTTTTTCTTAATGGACCATTCTGGTTTTTAGTGATCGTTTTCAAGTGTTCATAAACTATTCCTTTTTTAATAGGCTACCTTTTATCAGGAATTGATATCAGACTCATTAGCCTATATTTTGAAATACCCAGTTTTTTTCCTTCTTGGAAAATGGGACCAACATTCACTCGTGTCTGATTCAGTGGTACTTCACCTATTCACCCCAATTCCTCAGAGATCATAGAAAATGATTTAGCAATCACATTGTAAGTTCTTTCAGAACATTAGGATATAATTCACCTAGGCAAAATTGCTAAGAGAAAGTGCTTTGTCAACTGAAAACACTTCAAAATTATGAAATTTTATTAACAAGGGGTCATACATTTAAAGCTGGAAGGGACCTCAAATCATCTAGTCCACCCATTCATTTTATAGGTAAGGATACCAAGGTCTAAACCCAACACCTAGAGGATGTGAGAGGGCATGGACACAATGGAATTGGATTAAGGGATGTAGCTTCTTCTGTGATCAAAGAGGAAGGGAAAGTATTTGATGATGACAATGATATTTGCTGCCTTCACTGTGTCTCACTTTGGGAGCCTTAATTCAGTCTTTACACTTCCTTTGCTTAGTGGTTTTCGTTTCTTTGATCCAAGGCCATAAACCATATTTGTAGACTAAGGTTTTAGTTACATTTGTTATCTTTTGGCCCATAGAATGTTACTACATTTTTAGATGGCATTTTGGAAATAATGTAAAAGTCTATTTTTGTACAGAAGAGGAATATTAGTTCAGTAGAATTGAAAAAATACTGGTTTTCCTGACTGCTTTTCTCTAACAGTTCATCATGTAGCCCCTGTACCTATAGGTACCCCTGGGTTTTCAAGTAATCATTTCAGCCACGAATATTAGACAGTGAGGCAGAAATGCTTCCTAATTTCCTGCTTTGTAGTTACCTACATAGTAACTACATGTCATGGGCAACAGAAACTTAAAAGTCTATGTGTTCCAGTAATCTTAAGTATAGCAGGTGAGATTAGCTGCAGGCACGTGGCTTTGCGGTCGCTGTCAATAGGATGGGACCTGGGGACTATAACAGCTAAGGGAGTTTGACCTCTGTTCTCAGTATCCCTTATTTTCCCTATTGTCTGACAGTATTGACATCAGTGTTAACAATCCCCTCCCGTCTCTCTATTCCTTGTCATTATCAGTAGTCTTTTGGATTTCTGTATTAAGAACTATAAAACTTGCATGGTGCTTCACCTTTGACAACTATTTTGCATAATTGCCATTCTGTCTCTCTTGGTTAGATCTTTTTAAACTGCAAATTTAATTGAAAAATATGTCAATGGTAAAATAGGAAGGTGTTTTGTGATTTTTTTTTTTACCAATTTCTGCTGGTTGACCAGAAATATTTTTTTAAACAGCTGTGATTTTTCAGGATCTATCTTTATATGAAGGGTCTGACATGTACAATTAAACTTTCTTTGACATTTCATCCCTTTATGCCTTAAAAACAGAAATATGAGCTTTGTGAACACTGTCTTTTGTACTCTCTGTCAAAATGGCTGTCACATTATTAAGGACTTCATTTATTAAGCACCAACTATGGGCCAGGCACTGTGCTAAGAAATGGGGACACAAAGACAAGGGCAAAAATGAAATAGCCTCTGCCCACAAGGTGCCTAATATATACACATCCAGGTAAATACAAAATAGATACAAAGTAATCGTGGGGTGCATGAGTGACACTAGGTGATTGGGGGGGATCAATCAGGCCAGGTCTCATAGGGAAGCCTGGTACCTTTTGCCAGTTCTTTTCATCGTGTTTTGCTTTTGATGTACAAACAATCTGTAAATTGGAACTAAATTTTATTGTTGATATCAAAAGTGCAAATGAGCTGGATGAGGAATCTATTGTAGTTTTCAATAGTTCTTTTCAAATGTTCATTAATGAAACTCCACTTAATGCTCGTACAATTTTAATTTGTATAGTATTTATATCTTTCATAGTTTATGTGTGTGTGTGTGTATGTTTTAAACCAATATGCAAACCTTATTCAGTTTGGTAGTTTTTAAAAAGTACAGGCTTGTGACTTCATAAGTGCAAGGTACTTTTGTTGATTTATTATAATTCACCTCTTATAAAACAGAAGGAATACTGTTTGAATGTGAATATTTAGTCATCATTTTGTGAATTGGACCAATCCAGTTTGAAACTTGTTGCTTTACAAATGCTTTTATTACCACGATTTGTTTTTCAGGGAATGGTACCATTTGTCTTTGTTGGAACCAAGGACAGCATCACCAACGCAACAGTTCTTCTGGATTATCATCTTAATTATTTAAAGGTGAGCACAGGAACAGTTTTAAAATTCAGAACCTTTCTTGCTTAAGTGTGGAAATTTATTCAGGAGTTCTGGGCATTAGGAAATGCCCACTTGTATCCCATCATATTTCTCCTGAAAACTCCTTGCTTGACTGTGTCTACCTTGATAATCCCCTCTACTCGATTTAGGCAAACCTCAATTTACCATCATTTTTTGTGGGGGGAGGGAGAGGGTTCTTTTCTTGCCTTGTTGGTTTTTCAAGGCTAAATCTTATGGTTTTGTAATACCTTGGCCTCTGAAATCACTGTTTCTATTGTTCAAAGCAACCTCAATATATATCTATTTAACACTGACCTTTTAAAAGTTTTTTCGTGTATTTTGTTTTATATCAGACTTACTTCCAGATACACCCTCCTGACCACCAATGATCCCTCCTTTATTACAGAGAAAAACAAAGCAAAATCTGTCACAGTGACTATGCGTTCAATGTTCCACATCCACTATAACCCCACCTCTTTACTGAGGGGTGAACAGTAAAGCCCTTGTTTTTAAAACATGTGTGTCTTAGTGCAATCTCTATCCTTTTCTTACACAAAAAATATTTTAAGTTATTTTTAGTATTTTTGTTGTTAATACATTTTGCATTATTGTCTAAAACTTTTAAGTTATGGTTCAATCTTTTCCACAGACACAAAATCATAGACCTTTGCTCTGTTGATGATGAATTTGTCTCAATGTTGACTGTTCAGAATTGGAACCTAGACTGCAAGGATTTGGTTGGTAGCTTGATGTTAGAGTACTGCAAGTCTGGAATTGTGGGTTCTTCTCCCAGCTCTTGCTGTTTGACTAGAGAAGTGGTTTTTGGAGGGGCCCCTCAGTCTTCTTGTCTTTATAATGAAAAGCTGGTCAGCCAATCTGGGAGGTCTTTATGGCCCAAATATTTTGTAGTTCTGTGAAATTGTGGCATTTGAATAAATTGCCATTTAGAGATGAGTTTGCAAACCTTCCACAAACTTCAGTACTTCAAGGACTTCATGTGTATGCATTATACTCTTTACTGATAGAAATTATATTTTGTTCCTGCCTTAGCAGGTGGTTTGATGAGTTGTTTTTTTAAAACAAAACAAAAACAAAAAAACCCCTCATCTGAGGGCTAACCCTCTGGATGATGAACCTGCTCTCAACCCAGTACTCAGATGATAAAGACACAATCCATTCCAGGCATTCGCCTCTGTAACTATTTATGACTATAGGTCTAGCCCTGCTGGTTTTTTGATAAGTGAGATGTTGAGATTGGGAGAGCAAAGGTTAAAAATTAGTTAAAATTGTGCCCTGATTTGACTAATCAGTATAATGATTTCATAAACATAATGATGACCCTAAACTAGTTGAGAGTAACAAAAGGTCTAAATGATCAGAAAAAGAATCTGTAGCATTCTAGCGTCAAAACTGGTTTTGTTGTGTTCTGATTCTGCAAAAATTGATAATCTTTGTGGTAGTAAGTTGTTTGTCAATCAGAATATCATTTCTCCTAACTCTGCTTTATAATAATATTGATAGTAAATTTGGAGCTGCAATGAGAACTTTGCTAGCATACCTTTTAGTCAGAAGAAAAGAAATAAAAAGATGCTAAATATAATGGTTATTTTTTAACTGTTATTTTGTATATTTTATATAGGAGGTAGACCAACTACGTTTGGAGAGGCTGCAGATTGATGAGCAGTTGCGACAGATTGGAGCGAGTTCTAGACCACCACCGAATCGTGCAGATAAGGAAAAAGGCTATATGACCGATGATGGCCCAGGACTTGGCCGAGGTAGTAGGCCTTACAGAAATAGAGGACATGGTAGACGTGGTCCTGGATATGCTTCAGGTATAAGATGAAGAATATTGCTGA
The DNA here is from genome assembly GCA_028646595.1 of Phalanger gymnotis. Classification (NCBI taxonomy): domain Eukaryota; kingdom Metazoa; phylum Chordata; class Mammalia; order Diprotodontia; family Phalangeridae; genus Phalanger; species Phalanger gymnotis. The sequence goes on along the minus strand of CM053628.1, from coordinate 23,576,175 downwards.
GTAATCATTTCTCCTCATCATCTTAGAGCTGCTAATTATTGACATGCATTGGATATTCTCTTCCTCACCCCCCATGATTACATGATTTTGGATAACCATATTCCACAAAACATAACTATTTACAGTAAAATTCTGATAGAATACATTTAACCTGTAGAGTGAGTATAAGGAATGGGTATTTTAAAGCTCCCAGATATCTATGAACTTGTAATAGATTCTCTTATTTGGGGGGATTTTTGTTTTCCTCTTAACCTGTAGAGAGTTCCTTGGGTCAGTGATTCTGTCATTGTCATGCAGTTAGTATATGTCTGGGGCAGGATCTGGCCTCTGGTTTTCTTGACCCCAAGGCAAGTTGTATGTCTGTTGTAATACCACCTCTCATTTTCATGTATCATCTAAATAGAATTTGCACTTTGGTTACCAGGGCTCTTGTTCTGTAACGTATTTGCTGGTACTATATGGTCATAGGACTGATCACAGATCCATCCTTAATGTTTCCTTTAGTGAGTCAGCAGCCTATAATCTCTGTGCTGCAGGTTCTAGCAAGGTAGTTTCAGTGTGGTTGTCCCTAAGCCAAAGTAAGTAAGTCATGTTTCACTTTCATGCCTTTCATATTCCACTGCCTTAGCCCCTTTATTCTTTCTTGGCTCCTCCAGCTATGCCTATTTCATGCCTCTGTTATCATTCTCCTTTGGTCGTAGAGTAATCCCTGCTAAGGTATTAACTGATAGCTTTGGTGTTAGCTAATAACTGCTTAAAATTTAACCCTTCATATTTACTTGCATTTTAATAATAACTGACATTTTAAAAGGGCACTCCTGAAGATGGAAAAGCCTTTAAGACCCAAAGGATTGAAGCTATAATGGTGGAATAGCAGGCACTGAGTTTGAAGATTGGCACTGGGTATGATAGTTGGAGATATAGACAGGTGGGAGTATGCTGGGGGTGGGAGGGGAGGCATCTTTTCCTCTTCCTGACTGCCTCTTCTTCTGGGGGCCTAAGAGCATTACTACGCTTTGCTGCTAGCAAATTGACTTAGCTGGCTGCTTTTAATGTGTTTTAACACAGCTGGCTCACTATGGTTGGCTCCTTCCTTCCTCCTCTCCGCCGGGCTGATCCAGGCAGATTGCATTTGTTATTGTAAAACAATATTAATAAAAAAGATGGCTTGTAATGGCATACTTTTTTTGTCAAAAAGTGCTATTGAGGTAGAAGTAATGTAGATAGCCATTCTAGGACTTGAATTCCCTCTCTACCATGCCTTACCAAGGCCCTCAAGTGAGGAAGGTTGTGGCTTTCCGGGCCCTTTCGCCTTTGGAGTATGCTCTCAACTCTCTCAAGACAGTCTTCTGCTCAGGAATGAAAAGGTCTCTTGTGAACTTCCCCACTCCTTGATTATTCCAAGGTATTGCCTATGACTATGCTTCAGAGTAAAAAGGGATGAAAAAATTTGTGTAAAAGGTGAGTAGAAAAAAATTATGCTTAAGGCGTGCTCACATAAAACATGCCAAAGCTGAATGAACAATCTTCACCTTACATGGGATCAGGTATCGCTGCCAAAAGCCTTGAGATGGCACCATTGCTTCCTTTTAATTCCCTGACCTAGTCTTACGGTGACCAGTAGTTCACCTTGTTCCCCTTTTGTTAAAAGGAGTTTTGTCCCCAAGGTATTTATTATTCAAGTTATCATTTGTTTAGCTGTTACAGACCATTTTTTCCTTCAATGAGCTCAGGTGGTTGAACGTAGAAGCCCTCAGGTTTGAAACTATTACTGTGCTTTGCATTGCAAAGGAAATAGTTGGAGAAGATTGATAATTGTTTTTTATAACAATAAGTACTAACACTGTCCATAAACCTGAACCCTTATGTTTCATGAAGCTCCTGAGTAATACTCAGTTGAAAAAACTTAGTACAAAGTAAACAGAAAAGAGATTCTGTCTACTCTGTAACTGACTTATCAAGAGGAGAAAGGCATTCAATTGATATTTGGAATTTTTCTCCAAGATTGTTAATTTGGTCGTGTTTTTTAAAAATGAACGATTGTATATGGCTTTTAACTCTTGATAGGAACTAATTCTGAAGCATCAAATGCTTCTGAAACAGAATCTGACCACCGAGATGAACTCAGTGATTGGTCTTTGGCCCCAGCAGAGGAAGAAAGGGACAACTACTTACGTAGAGGAGATGGACGAAGACGCGGAGGTGGCGCCCGAGGACAAGGAGGAAGAGGTCGTGGCGGTTTTAAAGGTAATGATTTTACTGAGAGGTCATGGCGGTTTTAAAGGTAATGATTTTTTTTTGAAAGAAGAAAGAGTAATGCTAGAGAGAAAAACTTTTAATGAAATGTAAGATATTGTCTAAATGCCATATATTCTGGCTATTGGCTACTGTGAAACGTAGAAAAAAATCATTAGCCATTCATTTGTATCATGGTTATGTTGTAGTGACTAGCTTTCTGTACTGACTCCTATAGAATTATGGCAGGAATTGATAATGCTTTTTCTTTTGAGGTTATTTCTACTCTTTTCCAAGGTACTAAGTGTAATTAAGGTGAAATGAGAGAGCTAGGTGGCGCCAGGCCTGGAGTAAGGAAGAACTGAGTTCAAGTCCGCCTCAGACACTTACTAGCTTTGTGACCATGGGCAAGTAACTTCACCTCTGTTTGCTTCAGTTTCCTCATCTGTAAAATGGGGATAATAATAACAGCACCTACCTCCTAGGGTTGTTGTGAGTATCAAATGAGATAATCTTTATGAAGCACATAGCACAGTGCCTGGCACAGAGTAAGTGCTATATATAAATTTTAGCAATTAAAATCAGAATGAGATGTATTTTGTATTAACCATTTTGGAGTGTAGTTTTGTTCTTTCACCTATTGCCCATGGTTTCTTCATCCCTTCTGCTCTTGGGTACAGTCATAAACAGTGCTTAAGAATGAGCACAAATGTTTGTTTAGATATAAAAAGTCTATGAGAAGTAGTATACACTGTTCGGGAACTTCTAAAAGTGGCTATTTAAAAGTAAACTATGTTTTTTTCTGTAGCTTGGAGGGTTGGGAGGAAAGTTGTGGGGTAGTCCTGTTTACTCTCATCCTTAGCTTAAGGTGAGGTAAAAAGGGATTTGAATTGCCTATTGCTAATATTTCATTGTTCATCTCTTAAACCTACCTCTTGCACTTGGCACAGAGTCTCTCGGTAGCCTGATAGGTTGTTTATTTTTTACTTTAAGGTTTTTCGTTTTTTGTTTAGCAACTATAATGTAATGGGATGTGCAGATATTAATTTAACTTTAAATTACAAAGTGGGAGTGATTTTTTTTAAAAAAAAAAAAAGCTTTCAATATTCATTTCTGAACCAACTTCATTGCTGAAACTTTTAAAAAAATTACTTGTAGGAAATGATGATCAGTCCCGAACAGATAATCGTCAGCGGAACACAAGAGATGCTAAAGGAAGAACAGCAGATGGATCACTTCAGGTAATTGGTGTATCTTATTTTTATTTTTACTTTCTTTTTGAATGAAGTTGTAAGAGATTTTATAAAAATGTACCTGTCTCACATTATATGATAAATACATCCAAAGAGTATAAATTTTAGTTCACACCTGAGCTAGCATAATTCTTTTTCAACACTATAATTGCGTTTTTATTCCTTCTTGACAAGGATAGAAAAATATGAGAATTTTTGCACAGAAATTACAGATACTTATATAAAGACTTGACATAAGAAATAGACTCTTGATAACCAAATATATAACAAATTTACAAATCTTCATTATTAGATTTCCTTCTTGTTCTTCAAATACTCAAATTCCCAAATGGGCTTAAGTAATTATTTAACATTACCTTGAAATCTAATTTTTTTTACTGATATAGCAAAAATATAAATGAGATTTCCTCTGCTGAATAAGATTTTTCATCCTTTTCAAGAGTCATTCCAATCCCTGCTTCTGTTGATCATTGTTATATTGTAGAGTTATAGAGATCAAAGACATTGAAGCCAAAATGTTTATGTTTACTTCCATTTGGGTGGGGGGAAAAATATAGTAGTAGGAATGAAAACAGCAGGCATATTAGTTGTAAAGGGACTACATGGTTTCATGATTGGCTGTTTGCCGCTGACTGAAATGATTTGTTATTTCATATTCCCCTGTCATACTTAATCATAGTCTAGCGCTTGTCTCATCCTACAAAAGTTTTATATATTTTTGTACAACTAGGAAAAAAATGTGAATTAAAAATGCAACAGACTGGCGCTTCCACTGGCATAATTTATCTTATTGAGAATTAATATGCTCCAGAAGCATGGTTTTCTGGAGTATGTTTGATGTTTTTGTGGTATATGCCTCTCTGTGGGATGTGGCAAGCTCTATTCTCAGGGGAGCTCTAGAAGGTTTTAATAATGCTTAGTTAAGTAAGTGGAGGGCAAAGTTGTAGGTGCTCTCTGATCAGAAGAAGAAAAGAAAGGAAAAAGAAACTTAGGGAATGAAAAGCAGGGAGATTTTTTTCTATCTGGAGCCACTTTCACCATGACAGAAATGATGTTGTTTTGTACTCCTTGGCCTCCCATGGTTTCTAGCTACATAGGCTATCACTGAGCTGGGTGCTAGCTTTCTGTCTGTCTTTAGAGACCTCTTTAGCTCCATGCCTGAAAAGGCATTCTGGAGCCCAAGAGTGGGACTACCATTTCTTGTTTCCTCTTCTTTTCTCTCTCTAAGAACTGAGCTATGACACCACTGATGTTCTTCACTCTGCTATTCTTCCACAGCATTCATTCAACCTTGTCAGAATTAGTTCTACCAGCGTGTTTCACTTGGGCACTGGCTACTGTTCTCATATGAAAAGAAAATAGCTGGAAGAGGGATTTTGGTTAACAACTTAAACCTCCACAAGTAAATGATATGAAAAGTTTGAGTGTTGAAAATCTAGTAGAATTTGTCTTGTAATATGAGAGTAAAATCAGATGGATGTTTAATTTGGATCTCATGGTTAGGGGGTAGAGTGCCATAGTGGGGTCATCAGAATCTGGTCCTTAACCTTACAAATGAAAAAATTTACCCAAGGCTTGTCAAACAAACCCTTGGGTTTAGTACAACTCAAAGTCTAAAGTGGCCACACTTTAGGAACCAGAGTCCCAATTATAATCTAATTCTTTTGTCTCCCTCATTACTTTCCTTTAACACACAGTATTTATGTTTCAGGCTTAGACTCCTTGGCAGGCAAATTGGGAATTATGTTGGGATATGCATTACATAATAAATGTGACTCGTTTTAGATCAGAATTGACTACAATAATGAAAGAAGTGTCCACACTAAAACATTACAGAATACGTCAAGCGAAGGTAGTCGGCTGCGCACGGGTAAAGAGCGTAATCAGAAGAAAGAAAAATCAGACAGCGTGGATGGGCAGCAACCGCTGGTGAATGGAGTACCCTAAACTGCATAGTTCTCGAGTCATATTTCCTATACTGTTTCAGTAATTCTTATTCCACATTAGAGAAACTTTGTTAGGCCAAAGACAAAATAGTAGGCAAGATGGCGCAGGGCATGAAATGAAGACAAAAGTTCTGTTAGCCTTTTTTTTTTTTTAAATATTGGCTGTACGCAACTGTTTTCAGGATAAGAAGTTATACAAACATTTACTTAAGAATATCTTGGACTTCTAAAATATGCTTTCAAGTACATACTGTGTACTTCAAAATTTTTTTGTTTTGTTTTGTTCTAAAAATACCAAGCTGTGCACTAGTATACTTTCTGTTCGTTTGGACTTTTACTGCATTGGGTCAATCACTGCTAAATTTATTCTTTTTTCTGAATAAATAGTGTTTGTGATAATCAAATTAGGCTTCTGTTTTCAATCAAACTTCAAAGTCCTTATGAAATGCTCTGTCGTTTCATGTCCTGTGTCAGTTCACGTTTTGGTCCACTTTTTCAGTATCTTAGTGGACCTTGAAATGTGTGATGTAACAATTGTCATTTTCATTAGCAAAAAAAAAAAGTTGTATGATCTGTGCCTTTTTTATATCTTGGCAGGTAGGAATATTTTATTTGGAAGCAGAAATCAGGGAAGAGAAGTTGGAAACACTAAATGTAAAATATATGTAGCAAACCCTGTCCAGGCATTTAGTACTTTATAGAAGAATGCATGCTTTCCATACTTTTTTTCCTTACTTAAACATCAGGTTAGGCAGTATAAAGAATAGGGGTTTTTGTTTTGTTTTTATTTTATTTTTGTTTTTTGCACTGAAGATTAACATAGTGTTGAGAGAAGTGTAATTTTTCTTTACACGTGGGACAAGAAATCACTATCTTTCCATTTTGAAAGAGAAAAATTTCTTTGGGAACAAATCTTCCTGGTTACAAGCTAGCATAACATGCCTATTTGGCCAGATAACTATATTGAGTAAATAGTCATAATTTCATCTTCCCACAAATTCCAGAATTGTTTTTCATAATTTTAATTTCAAGCTTATCTCAGGGGAGGTAGGAAGGTGATGTCCTTTGTGATTGATATGTGAAGCACAGGTATCCAACTTTGTAACATTGGAGGCAGGTTAAATTGTAAAATTTGAAGTTTAAGGCCTGATTTGAAAGAAGAATCAGAAGGCATTCTAGAATTTGATAACAAGTAATAGACAATTAGGGAATGGGGTGGGAGGGGCAGGTGAATTTTTGCTTTTTTTTTCCCCTTTGGGATCATGAATGAAATCTACTGGGGAAAACTGTGTTAAGGACCTTCATTTCAAAATTTTCTATTTTTCTTAAAAAATTACTCCAGTAGGGGTGCCACTGATTATGTACAGAACTGTACAAACCAAACCTGCCTCTGATGTATTTTGTGAGTTTCATTTATCTTTGCTTTTCTTTTCACTGTTACTTTTCCTTGCATACAAGTAAGCATATAAAAATCGCAAGAAACTGCACATGGTTTAACAAATATTAAAATGTCTTTAAAATCTTGCCAAACATTATTGTTGATTTTTAGTTATTTATTTTGGGAATGTATAGCATTTGAGAAAAAAAAAACTGGTACCTTGCACACATCATCTGTAAGCTGTTTGGTTAAAATACTGTAGATAATTAACCAAGGTAGACTGACCTTGTAATGTAACTGCTCTTGGGCAATATTCTCTGTACATATTAGCTGCAACAGATTGGATTTTATGTTGACATTTGTTTGGTTATAGTGCAATATATTTTGTATGCAAGCAGTTTCAATAAAGTTTGGTCTTCCTCTGCTAACTGATGTTGATGCAATCCTTACAAATGATTGCTTTAAAACAACTTCGACTAAAGGAAAAGAAACTTTTAAAACGTATATTCTGTCACAACACTTAACTCTTAACTGTTGCTTATTTCACAGGTCATAGGAAGCCATCACTTAATCTACCAATTTCTAGGAATTTGGCATTGTGTTCAGGAACATGAGAAATCACTGACAAAATGGTACAAAACACATTGTGGTGTGTTACAACATGCACTATATGTATATTTTTTATATTCAGAGGCTGAGAGTTTAGCAAGGCACTAACTAGCTTAAGTGTGAATGACTGATTACTAAAATGTAATTTGGTTTATCCCACATCATTGTTTTCAGATGGAGTTGGGGCCAAGACTAATTTTTACAATATTTGTGTGCACAAGTTAAATGTTTGTCTTTTAGTTCAAAACCTGATTTTTAAGGCTTATTTAATAATTTCAAAAATATGGGAATTGTAAATCTTAAAAGTTTTATTAAAAAATCTTGTTTAGAACAAAGCAAAAATAAGTCTGACAGATGCTTGATTCTTGGTTTTAAATCTTAATTTTGAGCTTATGTTCAAATTCTCAGTTTTGGTGGGAGAATTATTAGAAAATTATTTGTGGGATAGGGTATATATTTCACGAATCTTTGTGGGTTCTTAAAAAGCAAAAGTGAAAATTTCATTTTTTACACTATTTCTAGCAGCGAAAAAATTTCAGTATGTTGTTGAGGCATTACCAACACTGTGGCAATGCCTACACCAAGAGCCATCTATCATAATACTTGTTTACAAGGCAAAAAAAGAAAATCAGTAAGAATTTTATTGTCATTGCCCTTAGTGTCTTTGTAATGAGACCAGTTGCTATCTTGGTCTGTTGGCAAGAATTTCAGATCATTTCTGTCCTACACATCTCAGTCCTGAAAAGTAAAGTCTTTGTGCAAAGAAGATGGGCAGAGCATCTGGTTCTGCAGCTCATTGTTTGAACCTAAAAGACACCAAGAATTCAGTGGAAATCCAGTTTGCATAGATGCTGGACCAAGAAGCATCATTTTTTATATATGTTGCCTTCCAGTGTTTACTTATTTGGAACTTGTTTAGGTTATACACCATAGGATCTGCCTACCTCTTCAGATAGCTGTTAATTCTTAAAAAGGATTAAAATGTTTGTTAGGGAGTTAGGCATGCTCAATAGTAAAATCCCATCCATTTAAAGTTACTTATCTGAGTGTATCCCAAGTAACCCACAAGCAACATTTTCACCAAACAGGCAAATAGCCTTCCTTCGAAGATGCTTTATTTAGCTTATAACTAAACAGACTTGTATGCTTCCAACTTGTTTAACCCACACTCTCTACTATGGTTAGAATCATTTGCCATTAAACGTTATCAATACAAACATACTTTGCCCATTACTAAACGTCTTTTACCTCTAATGATGTATCTGGGTCAGTTCAGTAGAGTATGGTATAATACAGTATGTATTAGCTTTCAACCTTAGTCTAGTTTCTGTCTCATGGTCATAGCCTATACATCTCTTCCATTCCAACAACCAGATCTCTCAAGAATTGTGTCATTGGAGACTAAGGGGCTTTAGTGAAAGAGTGGAGGTTGCGGAAATACCTAGCACAACTTAACTAGAGGAAAAAGTCTAAATATGGTTATGTATATCTTTTTCTGATTTAAATATCTTTAATTTTTTTCAGGTGCCCTATATTCACATTTCCAACACAATTTCTATGGAAAATTCTAAGGGAGATATGTTTGTTAGAAGAAAATTTTTTGGGATCTTAGTGTTAGAGAGTAGGATTAAAATTCTTTTTTTATTACTTGGTTTATTAAAAATATTAAGCTTGGACAACTAGAAGCTGCTAAATAGCGTACTGTCTAGTTTTATTAAGGATTTCAACTTTTGTTTACTCTTAGTATAAAAGGAGGGAAGAAAATAAATGTCCAGAAAAACTGGAGAAATCCTTAGCAATATTTCTAAAATGCATTTTAGTATTTATATATCTTATATCTATGTATATCTTGTGTGTATATATATATGTATATGATATACATATATCTTGTAAATATTTTAATATTTAAAAGAATATACTTGTGCCACAAGAGCTTGGCTCTGTCATTGTGTGACCTTATACAAGCCATTTCATCCATCTTGCTCTTTGTTTCTTCATCTGTGAAATAAGGAGGTTGGATTCTAAAGTTCCCTCTAGCTCTATTGTCTATAATTGTAGAAAGGGAAGAGTCCTATTTTTCACTAAGTTAAAACAGCTGAAAAGATCAAATCAAGACAAATATTTTTGTACCTTTTGTGTGCTAGGCATTGTACCGGATGGTATAGCTATGAGTCCAAAGAATAATAGTCTTTCCTCTATGGTAGTTGTAAGACCAACAAAATTGAATCATTTTAGGTATAGTTATAAGTCTCAAGTGTATTCTTAATCCATTTATTGTGTATAAAGTCAGCAGTATTTAGTTAAATAGAATAGTAAGTGATTATTTACTACATGTTTTTATGTGCAGTAAATGCTTTTCATCCACTTTGTCATGGTGAGCCTCGGGTGGCAGATATGGAGCCTTTTGTCAACCCAAGCTCAAAGCCTTTTCAACTTTGGCCCGGGCCCTCCCAGAGCTTGCATTCTTATGATAAAACCATTGAGAACTGTCACCTTTCAACCTTGAAGCATCTCAGAGTAGGACTTGTTGAAGAGTAGTATTGAATTATTTTTAAGTGATGTTTAGTTATAGTTTTCTTTGTTCCCTATGAATTAATGAAAAGTGAGTTAAAATACTGTTCCTCGTCCTTCATTTGTATTTTTAGTGCATGAAGCTATCTGGGTGATCGTATGCTCATGAAAATAGTCAACAGCATTAATGTTATCAGTGAAATAGTTGAGTCAGTTCTAGTAATCCATAATAATAATGGAGTGAAGAAAAGGTGTGCATAATCTAAAGCATGTGATTATCCAAAAACCCTTTATATTTTGTTTTAAAGTTATGATTTTGTTGTGATAAATTTACCTTCCTACTTTATTTTCTTAGCCTAATATGAAAATTGGTTTACTTTTCTTGAGCACCAAGTATAGGACAGTGCAAAATGTCTTCTGAAGCCCCCGAAATTATTCTGATCTTCTCTCTCATGATTAGTGTGACTTTAAATGTCATATAACCTTTCTTGGCTCAATTTCCTCATCTGCAAAATGAAAGAGTTGGACTAAATGTTCTCTGGAGGGCTTAACCAGCTTCATAATTTTATGTGCCTGAGGCATAGGGAGAGATGAACCTTTGAGTAAGACTATACACATCCCTGAGATTAAAAATGGACTAAGCCTGGTTGTGATTCATTTATGAATCCATTTTATGTAAATTTTCTATTAATGTGCTGATGTAATGGTTTTTTTTTCCATTGTATCCTATGTGGCTGTTAGTATGCTGATCTTAGATGGGCAGGGACAGGGGCTAGGTTTATGTGTTTTTCCCTTAGAATACCTGCAAGCTGTAGGTTTAGTAATGGTAATTTCTTTCCAGTCTGTTGCTATGCAGCACAAATATTTTGATTTCCACCGAATGCTTATTTGCATATCAGCTAAGCAACATCTCTGTTATAAACCAATCATAAAATTGATTTCATTTAAGCAGAGCTGCTGCGCGGTGCTGTCCTTTAGAATTGAATCTGCCTTTGAATTGTAGCCCACTTTGATCATCAGTGGGAAACTAAAATGTTTTTCTCCTCTCTTCATCCCTCATCCCTTCCCCTTGTATCTCTCATTTTTCTCATGTAATCACTTCTTGATTTGAGGCATTAATGATTGATCTAGTTTAGCCCTCTCATTTACAATAGAGAAAAACAGGCCAAGAGGTAGGGACTTACTTGATATTTCAAAGGTAGTGAAAGGTGGAGTTGAGAATAAACCCACCACACTTAAACCCTAGTTTTCTGAGTTTCAAGTTGGAACATCAGAGATGTTTTCTTCCCAGTGAGTGGCATCTAGGAACAGGAGAAATATCCCTTACCATTAGCAACTCTACATCTCTGAAAGAACCTCCATGTTAATTACTCTCGAGATCACTCCCTTAGCTCCTGCAAATGTTTTCCCTAACTCCTTTATCTTAGAAACAGGCAGTGGCATTCTAGATAGTTCTTTAAAAGGTTCATTTATTTTGTGCTTGTATTCACAGGATTTAGTGATGAAAGAGATCTTGGAGAAAAGAAGCTATGTGGCAGAATTGGGGTCAAAGCCCATGCTTTAGACTCCAAAGCCAATGCTTTTTGCTACCAAACACATTCCAGTTGACCATAATGTGCATTTTTATGTATTCCCCAAGTGCATTTCTTAAATATGCAAATATGTCTTTCTAATCCTGTTTGTCTTGGGCTAAAGTCAGTTCCAATGTCGAGTATTAGTCAACAACCAGTGTCAGCTATATGCCTGGAGACATTGCCATGTACTCTGTGTACAAATGCAAAGAATGCCCTCAGGGAACATACATTCAAACAACTGTTGCGTGCTTGACATACATTTAGTCCTTCAAACCATCCCATTATGATAGTTGTCAAAAATGAAGAAAATGGGTCCCAGCATCATACAACTACCAAATTCCAGAGGCAAAATTTGACAAGTTTTCACATCAATGCGCCATTTACAGGCCAGAGATTCCGAACTTTTGTTGGGTTCTGGACCGCCTTGGGCAGTCTGGTGATGCCTATGGACCCCTTCCCAGAATCACATTTTTAAATGTGTAAAATTGCATACATATTAAAGATTTCATTCGCATGTCTATTCATACGTGTGTGTGTGTGTACAAATTAAATTTTAAATCCGTGGATTCCAGATTAAGAAACATTAATTTGTCCAGACTGGGACTTCTGAGGGCTGGACAATGTCATCTACCTGTAGGTGGAACTTTTTTCCTAAACTGGGCGAATCATAACTAACGTTCCTATGCTTCCGCTGCGGAGGAATTGGGTTTTATGTCGGAGTTAAAGGCGCAGAGGCTTAATGCCGCCAGGTTCTCGGAAGTTCTATGCGCATTAACGGTTTTGGTGCGGAAGGAGGGGGAGGGGGAGTGGAGAGAAGGAATTCAGTGGACCGTATCATAAAGAGGTGGAACCATGACAGCTGCGGAGTTCTAAAGCTTCTAGGCAACTGGATTTGTTGTCAGTGGAGAGGCAGATAGGGTCGGCTCGAGCATCGGGTCGGCCTGACAGTCGCGCTCCTCTTGGAGGGTGGGCCTGTCCGCTCCGCTGCTTTTCGCCTGACAGTGTTCGTGGGTAGCTTCGTGAGGGCGAAGGGCAGGCGAGTGTCCGCTCGGGATATTGACCGTGGGCAGTCCTTGCCTCCCGTCCTTCCAGATGGGTCTCCTCATCAATATCGTAGGCACTTGTGCCATATGGATCCTCTTCTCCTGCTTTAGTTCAGGTAAGTGCCCGGGGCCTAAGGCCAAAGCCAAGGGGTTGCTGCAATAGGGGCACCCCTCTTCTACCCTGCTCTAATTCGCCCATGGTTGATGCCGAAACAGACAGGGGTCAAGCTTTTTGCCCTAGGGCCCACGGTGTGGCTCTTAGGTGGTACCGACACCTTTTTCCTAATTGTCCTCACTCTTTTAGCCCCCTTGATCCTATTTAGTTTTCCCTGAGAAGGAAGCTTTAAGACTAGTCTGGATTACACGTCAACCGGTGGCAAGTAATTTCTCTGATAGGGATTGCCAAGTTCGGCTTTTAGAATTACGTAGCACTTTCTAGAGCTGGAACGTTTAAGAGGTTATCTAGTCCAATCCCCTCATTTAAGTGAGGAGGCTAGCCAGCCTTCTGGCGGGGAGGGGGGAAGGGGATGTGGGGCTCGGAATGCACACAGTGTAGCACCAATAAGGCCCCTGGCCAAAGGTAAATGCTTCCCCCAACCCTCTGCATAATTAAAGAGGACAACCTAGACCCCAAGACCTTCCTTATTTTGCTTTCCCTTCTAGCAGTCTTCTGGTACAACTGAATATCAGAATTTCTCTTGCTCCAAGGTCCACTTAGTCTAGCCCCAGACCCCAAACCAGTTCAAGCTGATTTTGGCCAGAAACAAAATCGGTGGGGGTTAAAAATATGACCATAACAGAACTGAGACCCCCAGTTTCTCAGAGCAGTGAATCTCCTTGCTTCTGCTGCCCCCAAGTCCTTTGGAATATAGGTATGGATCATTGGATTCAGGCTTGGGTTTAGGTATATTGTAGATATTAAAAACTTTGAAGAAAAAAAGCATCGTTTGGATTTATTATGTTGCCATGGCAGAGTAATTCATAACCTACAAGCTAGTCTGCTGGCCGTGGGCCTCTCAATTCTTATTTAGGCTGATCTTTGGAAAGTAGACTCAATTTGTTTCTGAGATTTTATTTGACTGGATCAAATGAGATAATGCATATATGTAAAGCACTTTACAAACCTTAAAGTACCATATAAGAGCTGGCTCTCATTACTTGAAGTCATTCCATCTTGGTATGACCTGCTAAAGCTTATGTTTTGCTGGTATAGCCTTCAAGTGGTCACATGATGAGGTATCAGTGAAAATTGAGCACCACCTCAGCCAGAATACACTTGTCAGCCAAGGCAACACTAGTTTAGAGTGCAGGTTCATTTTCAGACATTATGGAGGAGGATATTGGAACATTATAAACTTTATAAACTATGATTTCACAAGAATAACAAATAGCAATGGAACATAAAGTAATCCTATGGAAAGCTTGGGCTCAGCCAAATTTAATTATATTTAATTTAATTCAAGAGCATTTTTAGTAGATGAAGCTAGAAGGATAACAAATGGAAATAAGAACAGAACTCAACCTTTCTGAAAGGATCTAGATCAGAGATGTCATACATGTGGCTATTGTGGGCCAAGTTAAATTGTAATTGGGAAATATTGAACAAAATACAGTAGGGCATAGATAATGTTAATATGTGGTTTTTAAGTCACTATGCCATCTGGAGAGATCTTCATGTTATATGGGCAATGCCCTCCATATTTATCTGATTTTAACACCACTAATCTAGATGAGAGTGAAAGCGCCAAATTTGGGTTTATTATTCATTGGATTATATGTGAAAGTGTATTCTAAGATCCTGAGATGGCTGCCTCTGAGTGTTTGAAGGGTTTACAGAAACATGCCATTTCATTCATAGAATGACACAGCATAATGGCTCCTTTTCTACCCTCTGTCATATAGACCCAAGCAAATGCCCAGGAGAGAGGAAGTATCTTTTCTCCTATGAAACTTCTGTTACTGCCTTCTTGGCTTGGCCTAGTCCTCATGAGGGATGGAAGATAAAAGAGGTTGCTCCCAGGGAACTAGAGGCCTGCTTAATAGACCCCCCCCCAAGGGATTATAACCATCAACCCTTTTGGCCTCAGCACCAAAAGGATTCTGATGAGAAGGATGGACGAGTAAAATGGCTCCCCAAGCCTCATATCTCTGATGTTATCTTACTTCACCATAGGACCTTTCTAGTCTCCGTGGCCATGGACCTTCCCCTGATTTAATCAAAGAGTTTATGTCTGATAGTTAGCAAAATCCTTCCTCCTGCTCCCGTAACTTAAAATTTTTTGCCTTGGTTTCCCTAGTGTCTAGATATTTCTCACAAGAAATAGGCGACTTAATAAATGCTTTACTGAACAGAATTGATTTGGTCACTGCCGAGAAAATTCCTTTCTCCTAGGCCCTGCTTCAATTTTCATCCCTGTCTAGCTAGGCATTCCCTTCCCAACCTCCTCTGCCCACTCCAGACTTTATCGTCTACCCTGCCCTTCTACTGTGCCTTCAGGAAATCCCCTTGTTCTTTTCTTAATGGATGTCCCTTTATCCAAGACCTTTTCCATCTCATACTTTTTAAAAACTGTTTTATTGTCGTTTTTCCACCCTAATGCTGTTCTCTCCCAACACCACTCTTCCAGTGGAAGCCTCCCTTGTAACCAAATACAGTTGAGTGGAACAAGCCAACACATTGATGATAGCTGACAATATGTCTCATTTTGCATCTATGGCCTACTATTTATGTTTCCTTGTCCATCCTCTGGAATGAAGATTGGTCATTTTGCATTCATCAGAGTTCCTTTCTTTCTAGTGTTGGTTTTTCATTGTGTTGTTCTGGTCATTGTCATGTTTTCTTCTTCTGGTGAAAATGGTGAACTCTTGGCCAACAACTTTCTTTTGAGCACACCTCACAGTCTCTGTGGTAAAATAGATCACTTATTAAGCATTTGGTATGTGCTAGGCACATAGAATACTAGACTTGGAGTCAGGAAGATCTGAGATTGAATTCTGCTTTGGAGAATCACCATATTTGTGACTTTTCCTGAGCCTTAGTTCTCTGTGAAATGGAAAGAACGGTAATTGCTAGCATTTATATAGCACTTTTAGGGTTTGCACTTTTCATATAGAATCTCATTTGACCCTCAAAACAACCCTGTAAAGTAGATTCAGTTATTCGCTCCATTTTTCAGAAAAGGAAACTGAGACTAAGAGAGGTTAATGTGATTTGCACAGGATCATGTAGCTAGTATGTGTTCATTGAACTTGAAAAGTCTTTGTGACTCTAAGTCTATCTGCTTTGCCACTATCTCACAAGAGTGTAGGAATCAAATGAGAGAATGTATGTAAAGCTCTTTGCAAACCTTAATGTGCTATAGAAATTTATATATTATTATTATTCATTGCCACACTTGAGTGTTTGACTGATGCTTTTCTCATTCTACTCTGTTATCACCCTTGCCAGTTGAATCTATATTGGTGCAGGAGGAAGAGTCAATGTTCTTATACTCCTCCACCACCATCTCTTAGCAACCTCTCTTCATTTGAGGTTTGATTTATCAGTCTCTCTCACCCGAGCTGTCTCATTGGTGCTTCATTCCACTTCAGCAACCTGCAGGAAAGTCCATACCTGAGATCAGAGATGAACTGAAGAGTGAGTCTGAACCAGATTAAAATGCCATTGGGAAATGTTTAACAAAATAAATAAAATCAGTGCAAAATTGTTAATGTAATTTGTGATTTTCTCAGCCAGTATCCAACCTGGATCTTCTATTTGAGTTTGATACCAATGATTTAACATTCATTGCTCATAACATTGCTACCTCTCTGTTCCTGAATTCTGAAATTCCTTTCTGGTCAAAATCTTTTAACCCCTCATTTCTTCCTTTGTTTCCTTCTTCCTAAATCAGAGGTTCTTAACCTGGACTCCATGAACTTGTTATTAAAACATGTGCGTGTGTGTGTGTGTGTGTGTGTGTGTGTGTGTGTATATCTATATCTATATATATATAGATATCTATATACATATGTATAAAGTGTATATATATGTATATATATATACTGAATATATATGTAATTACTTCAATATAATTGGTTTCCTTTGTAATTTTACATATTTTATTTTGTGCATTTAAAAACATAACCCTTGAAAAGGGGTTTAGACAGGCATAGGGGTTTGTGGTTCAAAAATGGTTAAGAGCCCTATCCTCACCATTAACTCCAGACCTTCAACTCCTCCTTTTTCTCTCAGTCCATCATTTTTGCTTTTTCCTCACTCGATGGATTCAAGGAGGATACCCTGTCTTCTTCTCTTGAATTTCTTGTTTACGTATCCTATCACCTTTCACATGTTACCAACTTTCAAATCAGGCCTACCATCTCTCTGTCTTCCCTGCTACTCCTTGTGCTGCCTAATGTCAGTGGTGGAAGCCCTTACGTAGCACAGTGCTTGGCATGGAGTAGTCACTTAATAAATGCTTATTGATGGAATGGAAGTTGCAGAACTGTGCTACCCAAGTGTGCTAGAAATTTAAGCCATTTCATCTTAACTAGACCCTTACTGCTGCATGATGGGGTTTTTTTAAATTGTTCCCTGATTGACTGTTACATTCCCCACAGTGGAAGTTCTAAACCTCCTGTGGCCTAATGCCCCTACACCATCCACCCCTCTTCAGCAGAGGACCTTGGATCCTGTTCTAGTGAGAGAATTGAAATCATCTGCCATGTGCTCCCTCTTCTCCCCTACTTGCATACCCTAAAACCTCTCTACACAGTTTCACATTCTCTCCTTTTGTTCCAGTCTCTGAAGCACTCCTACTTGTCTACGCTAGCACCTTTAATGATCTCACTCACTCAGAATCCTTTTGAGATGCAGTAGAGTGCTAAATTTGAAGTACTGACCTTGGAGTCTTGGGACTTGAATTAGAATCCTGTCTGTGTCTTTCACTTAACCTTTCTGAGTGTGGGTTTCCTTATCTGTAAAATGTTTGGACTAAATGACTTCTTTGGTTGCTTGCAGCTCTAAATCTATGACCTTATGATCCTTCCCTCCACCCCCTCCATAAGTATACCACTTGCTCATTCCTTCTTTGGCATCTTCATATTCTTCCTGTCTGCGGGCTCTTTCTCTACTGCTTACGAAATGCTCAGATCTCTCCTATCCCTTCAAAAATAGTTCTGTCTTCTCTAGCTATCATCAGCCTTTATTTCTTCTCCCCTTCATAGTTGAACTCTTAGAAAAAGTTATCTACTTTTATTTTCACTTCCCTACCTCTCACTTCTCAACCCTTTCTAATTTGGATTCTGAACTGAACACTCTACTGAAACTTGTGTCTCTAAGGTTGCCAATGTTCTCTTAAAAATAAAATAAAATTTATTATTATATTCTACTTTTTCATCACCTTCAGTTCTTAACATATCCTTACTACCTTCTTTACCTAGCAAGCCATCCCTTGGAACAAATAAAAACAAATGAGGAAAAAAAAGGAATTCAGCAAAATTAACCCACATATCAACTGAGTCTGCCAACATAAGCAATGTTTCATGCCCATAATCCCTGACCTCTTCAAAGAAGGGAAGGAGGTGCATGTTTTCTTCTCTAGAGCTAAGCTTGCTCAATTATTCCACAGCATTCAATTTCCTCTTTTTTGTTGTCGTTCTCATTTATTATTCATTATTCTTCTGGTTCTGCGTAGTTCACTCTGCATCAGTTCATATATCTTCCCATGCTCTGCGAACTCTTCATATGCATTATTTCTTACGGTGCAGTAATATTCCATTACATTCATGTACCGTGGTTTGTGTAGCCACTTCCCATTCAGTAGGCAGCTACTTTATTGTCACTTCTTTGCTACCTCAAAAAAGGCCTGATATGAATATTTCGATGTACCAATGCTCTTTGAAAACTTTTATTTTTTCCCAATTGCACATTAAAACATTTTAGTATTCATTTTAAAAAATTTCGAGTTCCAAATTCTCTCCCTCTCACCACTTTTCCCCTCCTGAGATAGTAAGCAATTTGATCTAGGTTATACGTGTGCAGTCATGCAAAACATATTTCCATATTAGTTATGTTGTGTTGTGAAAAAAACACCAAAAAACACACGAAACTTAAAAGTGAAAAGTGGTAGGCTTTGATGTGCATTCCAACTCCATCACTTTTCATCATGCGCCCTTTGGAATTGTCTTGGGTTATTGTATTCCTGAGAGTAGGTAAATGATTCACAGTTAATCACCGTATAACGTTGCTGTTGCTGTGTACAGCTTTCGCCTGGTTCTGCTGACTTCACTCAGCACCAGTTCGTGTCAGTTTTTCCAAATTGTTTTTCTGCAATCCTCTCGCTCATCATTTCTCATAGCACAATAGTGTTTCGTTACAATCACACGCCACAAGTTGTTCATTCATTCCCCACTTGACGGACATCCCGTCAATTTCCAGTTCTCAGCCACCACAAAAGGACCTACTATAAATATTTTTGTACAAATAGATCATTCCCCGCCCATTTAAAAAAAGCTCTTTGGGATACAGACTTAGTGGTATTGCTGGGTTAAAGGGTATGCACAGTTTTATAGCCCTTTGGCATAGTTCCAAATTGCTCTCCACAATGGTTCGATCAGTACATAATGCCGCCAACAGTGCATTAATGTTGTAGTTTTCCTACGTGCCCTCCAACATTTATCATTCTCCTTTTCCGTCACGTTAGCCAATCTGATAGATATGAGGTAATACCTGAGAGTTGTTTTAATTTGCATTTCTCACATCACTAGTGATTTAGAATGGTTGAATCAATTCACCACTCCACCAACAATGCATTAATGTCTCAATTTTCCAACATTTGTTGTTTTCCTTTTCTGTCACGTTAGCCAATTTGATAGGTATGAGGTGATACCTGAGAGTTGCTTTGATTTGCATTTCTCTAATCAGTAGTGAGTTGGAGCATTTTTTCATGACTATAGATAGCTTTGACTTCTTCACCTGGAAACTGCCTGATAATATCCTTTGACCATTTATCAGTTGGGGAATGACTTGTCTTATAAATTTGACTCAGTCCTCTATATATTTGAGAAATGAGGCCTTTGCACTGGTTTATTTGAGCAAAAACTTTTTACCTTAAAATGATGAAAATTATCCATTTCACATCTCCTATTACTCTCTGTCTCTTGTTTGATCATAAATTCTTCCCTTATCCATAGATCTGACAGGTAAACTAGTCCATGCTCCCCTGATTTGCCCCATGGTATCACCCTTTATGTCTAAATCATGTTCCCATTTTGACCTTATTGCACGGTGTGAGATGTTGGTCTTATATTTAGTTTCTGCCAAACTTTTCTACTTTTCCCAGCAGTTTTTGTCAAATAGTCAGTTCTTGTCCCCAAAACTTGGATCTTTGGGTTTATCAAACACTAAGTTATTATGGTCATTTACTATTGTGTATTGTGTACCTAATCTATTCAACTGATCCCACTACTCTATTTCTTAGACAGTACCAGATTGTTTTGATGCTTATTGTTTTATGATACACTTTGAGATCTAGTATGATTAGGCCCCTTTCCTTCACATATTTTCATTAATTCAGTATTCTTGACCTTTTATTCTTCTATATGAACGTGTTATTTTTTCTAGTTCTATAAAATAATTTTTGGTAGTTTGGCATGATACTGAATGAATAAATTAATTTAGGTAGAATCATCATTTTTATTATATTGGCTCAGCATACCCGTGAGAAATTACTGTTTTTCCAATTTAGATCTGGCTTTATTTGTGTAAAAAGTGTTTTGTAATTGTGTTTGTATAGTTGCTGGGTTTGCCTTGGCAGGTAGACTCCAAAGTCTTTCATATTGTCTACCCTTGATTTAAATGGAATTTCTCTTTCTATCTCTTGCTGCTGGATTTTGTTGTTCAAATACAGAAATGCTGATGATTGGTGTGGATTTATTTTATATGCTGCAACTTTGCTAAAGTTGTATATTATTTCAAGTTTTTTTAGTTGATACTCTAAGTATACCATTATATTATCTGCAAACCAATGCTCTCTTAACTGTTAAATCAGATGACTTTTTCTCAGGCCCTGTGTTACTCTGATATGATCAAATATTCCCTCTTCCAAGGCGCTCTATTTTTCCTGGCTTTCAGGGACATTGATCTCTCCTGGTTCTCCTCCTACCTTCCAAACTACACTTCCAGTTCTTTTGCTGGAAGATCATCTATCTCCTCTCCCTTGAGCAAGGGTTTCCCCCAGGGTTCTGGCTTAGTCAAGTTCTTGTCCTAGCTCTTTACCCTTTGTCACTTGGTGATCTCATTAATTCCCATGGGTTTGATTATCATTTCTATGCAGATAATTGACTCCCAAATCTCCATTTCAGCTCCATTTGTTTTCTTGAATTCAGAATCAAAAAATTCCAGTGTCAGAAAGGCCAGAGGCCATCTAGTCCTGACCATATCTGAAAGTAACTCCTCATATAACATACTAGCTTATGCTTTAAAACTACCCAGAAGTGGGAAGCTACCACTGTTCAAAGCACCGCATTCCAGTGATAGTATTAACTGTGAGGGTTTTTTCCCTGACGTCAGACCTATATTTTCCTCTTTCTAACTCCAGTCTCATGTTTCTAGCTCACTGCTAGACATTTCCTGGATGTCTCTTCAGCATCTAAAATTTAACATGTCCAGAACTGAGCCCTTTAATCTTTTCTCCAAAACCTGCCTTTCCTCCAAACTTCTCTAAAGACCTGTATAATGCATTGGAAAGAACATTTGATTTGGAGTTGTAGGACCAGGGTTCAAATGCCGGCTCTGCCACTTATAACCTTTGTGACTTCAGATAAGTCACTAAAGTTAGCCTTTAGTTTCATTAACTGCAGAATGAGGGAATTGGACTAGATGACCTCTCAGACCTCTTTCTATGATTTTTTTTGAGGGCACCACCATTCTATCATTCACCCGGGTTTGAAACCTTGGTATTGTCTTTGATTCTTTCTTTTCCCTTGCTCTAACTTTCATTGTCTGGTCATTTGTGACTGTACTACAAACCCTTTTCCTTTACTGGACCACCACTGTAGTTGAGTCCTTCATCACCTCTTACCTAGGCCAATTGTCATCAACATAAGCATGCAAAGAATCTTTCCAAGGTACAGGACTGACCATGTCACTCTTCTGATCAAAAACCTTCTGTGGTTCCCTGTTGCTTTTAGGATAAAATATAGACTTCTTAGCCTAGCATTTAAGATTCTTCACAATTTGTTTCCAGTCTACTTTTCTATCTTTATTTCACATTTCTCCCCTTCATACTGTGTGTTCTAACCAAACTACCCTGCCTCAGATATTTCAGCATTAGACACTTAGTAGCTGTGTGACCTCAGGCAAAGTCGTTTAACCTCTGACTGCTTCCGTTTCTCCAACTGTAAAATAGGGATGATAGTGCTTGTCACATAGTAGGCATAAATTACTTCATTTCTTATTTCCTTACTTATTTTTTTTTGATTACTTATTTCCTTCCTTTCTTCTGCACAATCATACAGTACGTGTAATAAAAAGAATTCGTACATAGTCACCCAAACCTTCTCCACAATATATTCCTGCTCTGGAACCTGAATTTTTTCAAATAACAACCTAGATATCCTCCTCAACTCTTTTCTATCTCTCACTGTGTAACTAATCTATTGTCAAGGCCTATTAACTTTACCTTTGAAACAACTCCCAGATACACCCCCCTTCTCTTCTCTGATATTGCCACCACCAAGGTTCAGGCCCTTATCACCACACACCTGACTGTTGGAATTACCTGCTTGTTTGTTGTTAGTCCACCTGCCACAAGTCTTTCCCCATTCTAGTCTATCCTTGAGGTGGAGTCAAGGTGGCCAAGGTAAGAGATAGCAGTTTTACCTTAGTTACTTCATATCCTCCCCTACAGTTATCTAGAAGGAGTGCCAGATTGAATTCTGATTGGGAAAACCAAGAAAAAGTCACAGTCAGTCATTTTCCAGCCCAGGGCAACTTAAGAAAACAGAAAGAAAGGTCTGTGGACACTGAAATGGAAGCCGGCCAGGAGTGCAATGCAGCAGTGGTGCCACAATAGGTGGAAATTATAGTGGGTTATGGTGGTGGTAGCACCAGTCATAGGGAGGAGCCCAGTGCCCAAGGATGGTAAAAAATCTATCTGTCCATACAAGAAAGTAAGGGGAAAGGGGATGGGGAGGAAGGGGGGTGATAGAAAGGAAAGCAGACTGGGGAAAGGGGCAATCAGAATGCATGCCACCTTGGGGTGGGGGGGAGGGTAGAGATGAAAAAATTTGTAACTCAAAATCTTGTGGAAATGAATGTCGAAAACTAAAAGTAAAATAATTAATTAAAAAAAAAGAAACAAGAGCTATGCAAGGAAATTTTGAAAAGAGAATTAACAGCTTGGTAAAAGAGGTACAAAAATACTAAAGAAAATAATTCCTTAAAAATCAGATTGGCCAAGTAGTAAAAGAAGTATAAAACCTCACTGAGGAAAATAACTCCCTAAAAAGTAGAATTGTCCAAGCGGAAGCTAATGACTCCATGAGACATCAAGAAACAATCAAACAAAAATCAAAATACTGAAAAAAAAAACCAAGAGGAATGTGAAATATCTAGTAGGAAAAACACGACCTAGAAAATAGACTAAGGAGAGATAATTTAAGAACCTTTGGGGTACCTGAAAGCTATGAATTAAAAAAGAACCTAGAAACCATATTTGAAGAAATTATGAAGGAAAACTGCCCAGATATCTTAGAACCAGAGGATAAAGTAGAAATTGAAAGGATCCACTGATCACCTCCTGAAAAAAAAACTCCCAAATGAAATCTCCCACAAATATAGCCAAAATTCAGAACTCTTAGGTCAAGGAGAAAATACCATAAGTAGCCAGAAAGAAAGAATTCAGATATCATGGAGCCACAGTCAGGATCACACAAGATTTAGCAGTTATTACTGTAAAGAAGCAGAGAGCTTAGAATATGATATTCCTGAATTGAAAGGAGCTAGGACAGGGGTGGGAACCTGGGACCTCAAGGCCACATGTGGCCTTCCACATTCTCAGGTGTGGCTTTTTCGACTGAGTCCAAATTTTACAGAACAAATCCTTTTATTAAGGAAATTTGTTCTGTGAAGTTTAGATTCAGTCAAAAAGCCACACCCAAGAACCTGGAAGGCCACATGTGGCCTAGAGGATTACAACCAAGAATATCCTGTCCAACCAAAAAAAAATCCTTCAGGGGAAAAAATGGACATTTAAAATAAAGCATTCATGATGAAAAGACTACAGCTGAATAGAAAATTTGACATTCAAACACAAGACTAAAGAGAAGCATAAAAAGATAACATCACTGAGAATTCATAAGGGACAAAACAAGGTTACACTGTTTACATCCCTGTCTATAAAGATAATACTTAGAACCCTAGGAATTTTACCATCATTAGGACTGTTTGAGGGGGTCTACTTAGACAGAGAGCATGGGTATGATTATGTTATGTTGGAGACAATCTCAAACAAGAATAGAAGGATGAGAAAGATAGACACACTGAGAGAAGAGGGAAGGGAGAGGGAAAATGGGAAAATTATCTCACATAAATGAGGCATGCAAAGAAGATATTTTTAATAATGGAAGGAAGGATAGTATGGGGGGAGTAGGCAACACTGGAACCTCACTTTTTTCAAGGATGGAACAATATACATATACAATGTGTATATACACAATATACATACAGCAGAAATCCGCCTTACCCAAAAGGGAAGGAGGATGGAAAAGTGTTAAGAGAAGGTTGGGGAGATGGGAAGAAGTGAGAGGTAGGATAGATGAAGGATAGCAGTGGTCAGAAGTAAAACAGACTCTCAAGGGGACAAGGTAAAAAAAAGGATAAGTAAAAGAATAGAAAGGAAGGAAATGCATATTTGTCAGTCATAGCTATAAATATGAATAGGAGGAATTTATCCAGAAAATGGAAGAGGATAGCAGAACCTAGAAACCTGAACTTGATATATGTTATTTATAAGAAACATATCTGAAAGAGAAATATACATATGGGGTTAAAATGTGGTGCTAGAGTAGAATCTATTATGCTTCACTCAAAGTAAAAAAGGCTAGTATGGCAATCATGATTTCAGACAAAGCAAAAGCAGAAATAGACCTAATTAAAAGAAATAATAATGGAAATCACATTTTGCTAAAGAAACCATAGACAGTGAATATTAATATCAGTCCTGAACATATATGCACTAAATGGCATAATATATAAATTTTTGAAGGAAAAGTTAAATGAGTTGCAGGAGGAAATAGATGGTAAAAATGTACTAATGGAGGACCTCAGTTTACCCCTTTCAGACTTAGATAAATCTAACCATAAAATAAATAAAAAGTTAAGGATATGAATAGAATTTTAGAAAAGTTAGATATGACAAACCTCTGGAGAATATTGAATGGTAATAGAAAGGAGTATACCTATTTCTCATCCATGCATGGCACCATCACAAAAATTAACCTTGTATTAGGGGATAAAAGCCTTACAGACAGATGCAGAAAGGCAGAAATGTTAAATATATCCTTTCCTGACCATATTGCAATAAAAATTATATTCAGTAAAGGGCCTTTGAAGCATAGATGAAAAATTAATTGGCAACTAGATAACCTGATCCTAAAGAATGAGTATATCAAAGAATTATAGACATTGTTGATAATTTCCCTAAAGATAATACCAACAATGAGACAATCTAATAATCCAGTAACATTTATTAAGCACCTACTATGTGCCAGACACTGTGCTAAGTGCTGGAGATACAATTAATAAAAATATCATCCCTGCCCTCAAAGAGCTTACAATCTAATACGGGGAGAGAACACACTAAAGGAGTCAGGGAAACAGAATAGGAGGACACCAAGGGTACCTAGCACAGGTGCTTCCTGTTCCTGTTCATGCATGTTGTCTCCCCCTCCTCAAAGGCAGGGCCTGTCTTTTGCCTTTCTTTGTATGCCTAGCACTTAGCACAGTGCCTGGTACAAAGTAGGTGTTTAATAAATGCTTATTGACTGATTTATTAATGTAAAGTACTACTCTGACCAAGTGTCCCCCCTTCTAAACCTAACATGCATCCCACTCCTCCTTCTTAAAGGGGCAAGAACTATTTTGATTTTATTTTTGTATTTCTGGAGCAGGTCCTTGAATATGGGAGGCACTAAGGAGGCATCCAGGAGTTATAATCTCCACTGATAAAGGAAGTGGCTATACCCAATGAGATCATGGCTCTATCAAAGAGTAGGAGGTTTGATGTGGAACAGAATACAGTCTTTCTTTAAGACAGGGTCAGGCAATGGAAGAAGCACCATCTAGAGTCACAGGACCTAGATTGGAATCTTGCCTCTTCCACCTACTATCTGTGTGGCTACGGACAAGTCATTGAACTTCTCTGTATTTCCTTTTTCTCAGCTATAAAATGAGGAGGTTGGATAATATGACTTGAAATCCCCACTAGCTCTAAATCTCTAATCTTATGGCATCAAGTGAATTGTAGTAGAAAGAATTCTAGACTTGAAGTCAGGAAGACCTGGGTTCCAGTCCCACCCCAGACACCTACTAGCTGTGTGGCAAGTCAATCTCTCTGAACATTAGTCCTTCACTCAATAAAATGAAGGAGTTGGACTAGGTGACCTTCAAGGTCCCTTCTATCTTTAAATCTGTGATCCTATAATCTGTAAAATGGGGATAAAGATAGCATCCAGTTCACAGGGTTGTTTTGAAATTAAAAGGACATAATATATATCAAATGCTTTGCAAACCTTAAAGTGCTATCTGAATGTGAGCTGCTGCCACCACTACTACTAATGAAATTTACCCAAATTATTTTCCAAGATCATTCAAGATGTCTCCCTTCTCAAATAAAAGGATTCTGTATTAATGGTAAAGTACTCCAAATGCTCCTATTGGCGGATGATATTGTGCTGATGGCATTAAGGTCCAGGACCCTACAAATCCTCCTTGGCAATGTGAAAGAGGCCAGTATAGCCATTCATGCTGGAAAACTCAAGGCAATGAAAATGCATATTTTCACATAAAATGAAAATGGATAAGCTGAACAGTGATGGAGGGAGTAGAATAGCAAGGAAAAGGTAGACTGACCTTAGATTTACAAAGCACAGGAGTATGGAGCCACTGAGATTAGGGAAAAACAGTTCTACATACTCCAGAAGGCCATGGGTGGGCCGCTGTTTAATAAGATGACCATTATGCCATGTGATGGACAAGCAGTACCTCTTCGAATAGCCCACAATCTGTGTACTTTGGGCAAATATTTGCTGCATATAAATAATGAGCTGGGCCTGTAATGGAGTAGGAAGGGGAGAGCGAGAGTATTGTTTTCAGTGATCTCAATATGATTGCTGCTAAAATTGGCAGTCTCTTTGAGATAATTGATTTAAGGTATTTTATATGGTCTCTGAAGATGGGAAAATTATGAAAATGACAAATGATCCCCAAAGCAATAGAAAGAATTAAGTGGGCTATGTATAGCGTGCTGCCAACAACTTGCTTGCAATAAGTAGTTTAAAAGGCATTCTTAAGGATATCAATAACTGAAAAAAGAGGTGAGCTAGTGTCATCCTGAGACTGAAAGTCAAATAACAGGTTGTCAACCTGAGTGGCACATTGGCATCCCTGCCTGAGACACTAAGCGACCAAAGAGAAAGCACTGAGAAGTTAGGTAGAGCTTGTATGCATTAATTATGGAACGTTGGGATGAGAATTACATGTAGTGTGAATGAGAAAGATAGTAGGTTTTGAATAGTTTTTGTGGAATGAGTACCATTTCCTGAAGCTTTCAAAGTATCAAATGAACTAAGTATTGTACTGGGCTCTGCTGCTAACTAGTTGGGTGACCTCGGTTAAATCACTCCCATCTTCTTGGTTTTGGTTTCCTTAATTTTGCAGTATAACGAGTGTTGGACTAGATCTGTGAACCATCCCCAGTCCGTAAGAGATTTTCACTGGTTCATAATACATGACTGGAAGACTCTTCTTCCTGAGTTCAAATCTGGCCTCAGACATTTACTTAGCTGTGTGACCCTGGGCAAGTCACTTCACCCTGTTTGCCTCAGTTTCCTTATCTATAAAATGAGCTGGAGAAGGAAATGGCAAACCACTCCAGTATCTTTGCTAAGAAAACCCCAGATGGGGTCACAGAGTCCAACATGAGTGAAATACATAACTGCCAAAGATAATTACTTCCTAAAACTTATAAGCATAAATAAACCTTATTACTTCTCATGTTGGTGTCTTGCTGCTTCTGTCCCAGGATCCTTCCTCTCTCACTTCCAGTCCCACCCCCCAGAGTCATTGAGAGCATCTGAGCTGTGGTTATGGGAAGTGGAATTGTCTTTATTAAGGCAGTTAGATACTTTGCTGATCTGTACTATGATCTGAGTTGGGAAATGGTAGACAGTCAGTAGTATATTTTTTAATAATGAAATTGTTGAAATGTATTATTAGCTCTCTTGTCTTCTCAGACAGGGTAAATAGAACATAATATTTTTTGTTTGCTAGTTCATGTGAGCAATATAATTGTATCGTGCCTTACCTATGGCTCCCTCTACCTCCTCCCCTCCTCCCAAGCCCAGGTCCTGAGAGGATTCCATCCTGTTAAACAGTGGCCCTCTCAGGGCCTTCCGGAGTATATAGAACTGGTTTCCCCTACACTGTGGCCCCAGACTGCTGTGCTTTGTAAAATTTAAGGTGATCTACCTTTGTTTGTTGTTCTGGGCCCTCCCTCACCATTAGCCTGTCAGTCTTGACTTTGCCATCAGTGGGACTTGTCTGTGTGTGAAGATAGAGTAGACAGATAGTAGAGAAAAAGAAAATGAAAAAAGGCAGAAAAAAATGCGTAAGCGTGGAGCAGGCGAAAGTTGAGAGCACAGAGTGAGGCGGTTAGTCCTGTAAAGGAGGAAGAACATGCCTTCCTCTGAGACTGGCAGAATTTATGTGAAAGCATGCTTTTTGCTGGGGAGGAGAGAAGAGAAATGTGCTCTGTTTGGATAGCCTGGGTTTTCCTCACTGAAGCAGGAGGCAGATCTTTCTGCCAAAAATACTTCTGATATATCTGTATCTGATGCTATATCTGATAGATGACCGACAACTTGGAGGAGTAAGGAACACCCTGAATTTAGAAGCAAGGGGCTTGGATTCAGATTTCTGTTCTATGACCTCATAGCTGTGTGCCTTTGGGACAGTCCCTTCACTCCCTAAGCCCAAGTTTCCTCAGAAAAATTAGATGCTCAGTTGAACTTCATAATGCTCAAACATGTAAGTCAAAAACCTCTGATCCTCCTGACTCCAAGTTGTCAACTCATCTATCACTTTGATAAATGACTAAGAGGAGTGTCATTTGTGACTTGCCACTTTACCTTAGTTATCCTGCCTTGACACTTACTAGTTGTCTGACTGGAGGCAAGTCACTTAGCTTTTCTGGGCCTCAGTTTGTTCCTCTTAAAATCGAGACGGTGATCCTCCCAGAGCTGTTTTGAGGCCCAAATAAGAAAATAGATAAAAAGCACTTTGCATGCCTTCAAGTGCTGTATGTATAACTGTCAGTTATTGTTGTATCAGTCTTCCCATTTAAATTTTTTATTATAAATTATTTAAATATAAGAGCAACAGTGAATTTTGCCTTCTGTCCTGTATACTTGGAAATATGTTTAACTGTCATAATACTCTGCTATTCAGTTTTACAGAATAGCTACCCACTGACTAGAGTAAGGTATATTTAAACAAACATTTGAAATCTGCTATCTCTATTAATATTACTTTTGATGCCCTCATAAAGAAAAGTAGTTACTATTAAAATGTCATTAAAAGTAATAAATTCTTGAATATATGGGGTCCAAATAACCTAATTCTTGAATGCTTTCAGGTATTGCAATCCCATTTGGATATATTTTGAGAAGAAATGAGAAGTCTCTTAAAAACTCTAACGCGATATTAGGAGGACCACAAGACGATACAGTCCAGTTCTTCTACCCAAAGAGTAAGTGTCCTAAAGCATTTGGAATATTCTATCCTGCCTGTACCTAGCATACAGCAGGCAGTTAAAATGTTTATTAAATTGTCGAATTGAATTAAATAATGCCCTTTTGTAGCTGTCTGGCAGCATCTCTAAGTCACTCCCCAATGATTGACCTTTGGAACAGAGCCTGAGATTCAGTCAATTGTCGCAGGTTTTGCAAAATATGAGCCTTCTATGGCATTTAGCCAGGTGTTGGGAAGCCCTGATGTTATGGACTAAGACCAGATGTTTTTTCCATCTGTCTTGCTGATCTTTTTTTTAAAGGTCAGATTTCATCTCCCAGCATTTCTCTGTAATACTGTACTTAATGTGTTTCTCAGGCCTGCAACTGCCCCCTGAGAACGATTAACCACAATGAGACATCTCTCCTATTGGAACACATTTGGTGTCCCTTCAAGGAGAAGCACCATACATGCTGCCACATGAATTACAAAGATAAATCAGTTATTTAAAATTATGCAAAGATATGCCAGAAATAATTGGAAGCCATTAGTATGTTAACAGAACATTGCGTCAATTGCTTTGTTTCTATTCCAGATTTAAACACTGCCCCAGTGTGTGACCTTGGCCTGATATATTTCATGTATCTATGTCCCTGTTTCCTAGTCTACAAAACGTTTGCAATATCACCTAGTTAGAGGGTGGTATGGGCATATGCCAAAACCAAACTGGTTTTTTTTTTCCTGTAGTGAGCAGCCCGGTGCCAGAGATAGTAATAACTAGGGTCTTACAATGATTTAGCCTTGCAGGCTCTGAGAGGTAGCCGCTTTACATTTCCATGGCTGTCACAGGATTCAGGTAAATTGCCCTCTGGCAGATACAGCTTTGCCCTGTCTGCATCAAAAAGAGCTTTGATCACAGTATTTCCATAAGAGATTGGTATGTGAAAATAGCTACTATAAACTGGTGCCCCAAATTTGGTTCTCTCTCCTAACACTGGCATATAATAAAATCCAGCTGTTGCATCTCAAGGAAAGCATAGAATCTGGTGTGAGTCAAATCTTAAGAAAATTTTGCTGATCAAATGGTTTAAATGCCTTTTACTGTCCTACATCGACCAAGTGTGTCCAAGGATCAAACGAGATAACGCATATACAGTGCTCCTCATATTTTAAAGCTTACGTAAATGAATTATTATGTTTCCCTCCAAAATTGACAGTATATGTAAAGGCAGTTTACAAAGTGCGTTGAGTTAGAATGAACAAGGAACACTCTTCCCCCAGCGCTGCCGCTGCTTCTCTTGTCATTCTGTTGTTGCACAATTAAACGGTCCCTCGTGGGTTAAAAAATGATCAATTCGAATTGAGGTATAGCATCCTTGACCTGAAAGACAGTCTTGAGAAATCCTTCTTCTTCCCTTTAGGCAGACATTGATGTCTAAGTTTGGAAAGGCTGTGGTCTTTATGGTATCCCTTTAGCTCCCCTTTGGCATGCCACGTTTGCAGATTGCCTTCTTCCTCTGAGTCTGGGTATTCTTCCTACCAGTGAATCCAGATTGGGATATGTAAGCTGAGTTATTCCCAAAGATGTGACTATAGCCCATGCCATTCAGGGCATGTCTTTGGAAGATAACTTTATCCTTAATCTGTTGACAACTCATGCATCTTCTGTAAGTTCATCTAGTAGTAGACATCTGACCTGAGATAGCTTGCTTTTAATTCTTAGTCTGACTATCGTTTCAACAATCATTTTGCTATTTTCTTTCGGCAGGCTTAATAAACTTTCCTTTCTATTTGTTTTTGGCTCTGGGAGACATTTGGGTCAACAGTTACTCAAACGGGATGTGGGAATGGGATGAGGTATTAATGACCATTGCTAAAAATCTCTGTTGAATTTCTGTCTCTGAAAGCTTGCTGGGCAAAGGATGGACAGAAGATCGAGGCATGTCTTGGAAATATGGATCTTAATGAAACGATGTGTTTGCAAGTCAGCTGCTGCTATTCTGCAGAAGAAAACAACGAGATAGCATGTTATGCTCCTTTAGTAGACAGTAAGCTTATCTTCAAATGGTTGGTATGGATCTAGTTGAGAAAAATGCAGAAACTGTTTACATGATAGAAGTTTAAATTCTGGGCCTCCAGTCAGAATTTTGCAAACTCTCCCCTCAAGTCCCAGGCACATTCCATTTTTATTAATCCCTTCTTAATGTACAAACTGGGAACTGGTCCAAAAGCAAGTAAAGTAGAAATCTCTACAGTATTTTGGGTGGATTAAGTGGTAACAATAGAAATGGTGTGTGAGATTTTTCTAATGCAATGACTTCATAAAACAAGGGCCTCTGATTCGGGAAGAAATCCCAAATTTCTCTGTTTCTCTCTCTCTTGCTCTCAGTCTCTTTCTTCCTCCCCTCACTCCCATCTCCATGGTACTTGGGATGATACTTTATCTTGTGAGGGACTCTTCGGTAGAAATGCATGCAATCCCCTGGCTTGAAACAATTTGTACTTGTACTGGATGTCTAGTCTCCGTTTGATCCCCTGAATCAGGATATGGCAAAAGGTCAAGGATGATGTTCAAATGAGTCAGGAAACATTGGGTTGAAACTAACAATTTGCACCAATTTCTATTTCCTTTTTTATTCTTCTTTTTTCCGCCTCACAGAGTTACAGCGATCAAAAAGTAACCTAATTAAGTGAAGCATTCACTGATTAGATTTGAAAGCTGTTCTTTTTTTTCCTGAGGACGTTATTTATCTCTCTGGAAAGAATCTCTGGATATGGATACCATGCTATGGCCTGTGTAGCTAAACTGTTAGCCTCAACCATCCCACTTTTTCCAAAGAGGGCCCAAGAATAGCTGAATGACTCTCTATTCCACACTTGGAGGGCAGAGAGTAGCTGCACAGGCTTGGCAAAGCCTGATGTGTCCAGACACATGGTGGAGGCTGTATGGTGAAATGGAAGGAATGCTGGATTTGGACTCTGAGGACCTGGGTTCAAATCCTGGTGCTGCCATTTATTGCCCAAGTGACTTTGGCCAAGTCACTTTCTGTCTTTGAGCCTCAGTTCCTCTGTAAAATGAGGAGTGTTAGACTCAGTAATTTCCAAGGCTCCTTCCAGTTCTAAATCTTTTGTTCCCAGAAATGCCCTCAGCTCATACTTGAGATTAAGGGGATGATTTTTCTGAGCTGGCTTTCTAGCCGCCATTACTGGGGCAACTTCTCCTTGGGTCTGTGGTTGATCAGAAATAGTAGCAATCCCTTTCTCTTGTTTTGGATTTTCCCATAATTTTGTCTAAAGCTTTTAGACTTTTAGGAATAGAACCATTTTTGCCTTCTAGGAGTTACCATTTTTACATGCATTTACAGTACACATGTTCGATGTCTCTGAGTTGCTATATGTGAAGCCTTGACTACCATCATATGGGATAGTTGACTTAGATATTTTCACAGGCCCTTTTTTGGTGGGGGTGGAGGGGGGGGAGCAGAAAGGAGGTGGTTTTGGTTTTAAAGTTTTTTCCACTAAAGTTTTCTAATGCCTCATTGCATGTGATATGTCAGGGGAGCAAGGCTCTGGCAAGCCCTACCAACCTATACATTATCAATTCTGAGAAAACATGGCATAGTGGGTAGTATTGGATTTGGAATCAGGGGAGACCTGGATTCAAATCCTGCCTGACGCTTGGTAGCTGTGCGATGCTGGGCTACTTACTTAACCTCTCTGATCCTCAACTTCCTCATTTGTAAAATGGAGGTGGTAATAGTATCTCTGTCACAAAGTTGTGAGGTTCGAATGAGAGAATGTAAACTTTAAAATGCCACAGAAATGTCAGTTACTATTATTATTATTATTAATTTAACTCAATATTTATTCAACACCTATGTGCTAGGCACTGGGTTGACAGTTCTGGGGAGACAAAATGCAAAAGTAAACAGTCTTCATCTTCAAGTAGCTTTTGTATTATTAAGTAACATCATAGATTTTACAGTTGAAAAAACTGAGGCCCAGGGAAAGGGAATGACTTGCCCAAGGTCACCTAGAGAGCTAGGATTTAAAGCCTTATCCCCAAACTCTAAATTCAAAGCACCTTCCATTTGGGCACTTTGCCAACCTGAAAGCACCGTCTAAATCTCGGTTCTTGTGGTTGTTATCTTGGGCCCAGCACCAGGTGCAGAGTCATCTTGGGTGATGAATTTGTTGGCCACAGCACCTCTCAAAGCCTGTCTGCTAAATTAGACAGAAACCGTATTCTGCCAGTGGAGAAGGGAAGTGCTCCCACCGGGAATAGTCTTAAAGAAACAATTGAAAAACTGCATATTTCTCAGTAGTAATAATACTATCTAACATTTATATGGTGCTTTAAGGTTTGCAAAATATATTTCTTATTTGATCCCACAGCCACCCTGTGAAATTTTACCCATTTTATAGATTAGGAGATTCGCCTCAGAGAGGTGAAGCATCTTGCCACGCAACTTCTCTTTGTTGCAAGGCCACTGTTTTCTCCACCATGCCATGCTAGTTTTGGTCAAGCCTCTTGGACAGTTCCTCAGAATAGTGAGGGCGCAGGACCAGTTCCCAGTACTTGAGGATTTAGCGCTACAGATCCCATGAGAAATCATTTCTTTAAAAAGTTCACAGTCACTCTTCATGTCCCAATTCTTTGTTGATCGTGCAGCATTAATAATGGAAACTGTACCTTAGTCGTGACTATAGGATTGCAAGTTTAACACTGTCACATGGTATTTATTATTCATTCATCAATATGGTTTTTAAATTTTATGGGAAAAGATATTAGGCTTTTTGTAAAAGAAAAACGTTGTGCTGAGAGTGACAATTCCCCAGCTCTTTTAGAACATGCTTCGAAAAGAATGAAAGTCGAAATATTTGTAGTCAGCTGCTGTTACTTCATTCCTCGATTAATTTAATGGGGTATAGTTTGGAAGTCAACATTTAAGAAGCTATTACTTTATCAAGTTAACTGTTCAGAGATGAATTAGCTACTTGAGTGCACGGGGATGTATAGCATATGTCCAAAAAGAAAGCAGACGCGTAGCCCTAGGAGGGAATGCCTACAATGGATCACAATCTGTTGACAAAAAATAGCCTCATTTTAAAGAAAACCTTGCCTTTTTGGTGAGCTGCATTTTTACAGGGCAGCCTTGAGCCGCGTCCCAGAAAGCCCCTTTGCATTACTCCACGGAACATATATTATCCCTTGTCATGAAACGAGGGTGTCTCCTCCTTCGGCTCGATTAGTTAATGGTTTTCTCTAAAGATTCGATGAAAGATGGCTCATCTCTGCCTCGCTCAAGTCACAAAGGTGTCAGTTAACAGGCCCTATCCTTTGCCCAACAGATATTCAGCTGACTCTGCGCTTCTTCATTATTGGGATCGTCTGCTTGATTTTCCTGGGGTGTGTTCCGATCTGTTGCTGCATCCTTTGCCAAAAAAAGTACGCAAGCATGCAAGTATATTCCTTTATTTCTGAGTCTTCAGGTACGGGGGATCTCTTTCTGTCAGGCAGAGTCACTTGTGGCCTTCAAAGCATGGGCACCGTGCGTCAGTTCCTTTTCTTTCAAAAGGGAAGGCGACCTGTGAGCCTTTTTGCAATCCCTGAAAGTAGTATTTCCATGATATTTGTGTAATAAGCATGCTCTTTTTAAAAAGCTATTCTGCTTCATTGCCTTTATGTGTCTCTCCCAGCCCAGCACGATATTTACATTTGTAGAATGCCTATTAGCTCTATTTCCAAAGGATTTATTACAGGTCTGAGGTACATTGTAATATACTGGGTAACAGGAGGTGATTGAGTGCCCAAATGCAAGGTAGAGACAACAAAATGAATTTCCTCCCAGTTAGGGGGAGAGGAGGGCATTGAGGCGTCTTGCAGTTGCCTAAGGAAGTTTCTTAGAAGAAGTAAGACTACAACTGAGCCCTGAAAAAGGGGTGGAGGAGTCTTGCCGAAACAGTAGGTGAGACATGTATTTAAGTACATCTGTGTGGGGACTTCTTCAGTGCGATCCCTTTAACTGTCTTCTCCCTGCAGAGCTTTGCCACACAAGTCATCTGTTATTTCACCTCTGCCTCGTGTGTGTTCACACTTGGCGCTCTTTTCTCATGGAAGTTGTGCCAATATGGACTATTTGCAAATGTAGAAAAATGGAGCCTATGTAAATTTGATGCCAATATCTTTATCTTGTGGTCTAAAAAAGCACCTTCAAATTGATCCTGACTCTTTCTTCATTGTCCACTAACTGGGGTCAGTAAGTACTTGCAAACCAGGTAGCCTAATGGGGTCCAGCTCTCCATCCCCCTAGTAGGCTGAAAGTAGAGAGAGGAGCTGATCATGGGAAGGAAGAGGGAGTGGCCCCGCTCATTGTCTTGGGGGCCACCTCCTTGCCAACATTTATCTGTTTGTAGATAAATTGCATCTATTGGTATCAACTCTAAGGGCTTTGTTTGTATACATTGATAAGATACTACTTATGGCTGCTGGGCTTTATAAATGATGCTTTTTAAATGCAAATAGTATGACAGTGGGCTGGTTATGCTTAAAGAAATACATTTCCAGAATTCTGTTTTCTTTCTAGGAGACTGAATTACTAAATTCCTCACTAAGTGGAGAAATCAGTACTAAGAGTCTGACATGACAAACCTGTCATTTTCCTTTCAAGCATAACAAAGCACTGGTTTTCAAGATTGCACATGATCTGTTCTACTTGGAAGGAATTAGCAGAGAGAGCATGAATGCCCCCCCCAACCTGGACAGTAATGGCACTTGTCCAGTTCTGATCTATGAAATATGTCCCCTCTGAGATATATAACATGGTACGAGTTTCTATGTTAAAATTCGTAGATTCTGGTATGCAGATAGCTTTGCTCACAGAGAGCCTATCTTAGAGAGTGGGAAGGCAAAGAGAGAGAGAGGGTTAAAAAACATTGGTAGAAAGGAGTCATAAAAAGTGGCCTAAAAATCATTATCCTTTGCATTTGGGGATAGGACACAATGTTCTTCATGTTTGTATGTTTCGCTGAACTCTGTAATATAACCAGAGATGTTCTTTGGAAACCCTGGATCTGGTCATTCGCCACCTGCTGAAAGGTTTCCAGTTTCCAGGCCTAGCTGTTTTTCTAAGTCTAGCTTTCAGGGAAAGAAAAGAAAATCCTCCCAATTCTCAACACAGTGCTAGTTTTAGAGAAATATTGTAAAAGAACATTTTGATCACAATCTGAGTACACTGGAGCCTGGTGATAACAGTTCATGTTATAGTGTGAAATTCTCGCCTCATCCCAGGCAGTTCAATTGCAGATGTAAAGGTCAGTGTCCCATGTGAGATGGTTCCGTCATGAGGCTCCTGAGAACAGCATAGGATATTTGAATATGGTAAAGGTCTTTTATTAGAGAGGGCACTGAGGCCAGAGTCAGAAGATATGGGTCCAAATCCAGGTTCTAGCACTGGATTAGAAGGGAAAGGATCTTGCTTCAAATCTTGACTTTAATACTTGTTAGCTGTGTGACCTTGGGCAAGTTACTTACTTGTCTGAGCCTCAGTTTATTGATCTGTAGGCAGAAAAATATTTATACTACCTACTTCCCAACTTTGTTCTGAGGATCAAATAATTAAAGCACTAAAATGTAGCCATGAAGTGACTTGGAGTCAGGAAGACCAGAATTTAAATCTTACCTCAGATACCCATCATCTGTATGACCCTGGACAAGTCATTTGACATTTGCCTGACTCAGTTTCTTCAACTGCAAAATGAGGATAATAATAGCACCTACCTCCCAAGGGTGGTTTTGAGGCTCTGATGAGATGATATTTATAAAATGCTTTGCAAACCTTAAAGCACTGTATAAATGGTAGTTGTTGACTCTTATGGCTTCCGCATCCTTCCCAGCCTCTCCCATTCTGGTTTCCATCGCCCTGCTTATACTGCATGTGTTCTTTTTAAGGCTCCCTAATGACTCCCTAATTACTGAATCTAATGGTCTATTTTTGGTCATCATTTTTCTTGGCTTTTTGCTACTTTATCCTCTCTAATTCCTTGGCTTCCGTGATACTGCACCCTTGTGGTAGAGCCTGTCTGACTATTCCTTTTCTGGTTCTTTTACTGGGTTTTCTTCCTTCACCTGCTCCCAAAGTGTAGGTGTCCCGTCAGGTTCTGTCCTCAGCCCACCCTTTTCTCTACATTTCCTCCCTTAGCAGACTTATCTACTCCCATGGCTTCAATGATCTGCCTCTTTCTGAGACTTTGCAGGTGGTGATCTCATTGCCCTCTGCTGGTATCAGCTTGGTTGCATTGGCATGTGTTGATAGGACTACTTGTTTCTTGACCCGATGTCTTCTTCCAGCTGCCTAGCATCCACCCAGCTTTTGCCTATAGCACTCTCTACAATATTTACATATGACCAGCAGGAACCTGGTCCTTGGTCCCTCCGTGCCTTGGCCAGTGATTACTACTCTTTCAGCTGATTGTAGAGCCCTGACAACAAGGCAATTGATTAGGGATTCTGAATGCCAGAGACTAGGAGGATTGTGCCTCCTTAGAAAGTAATTCACCATTCTCTTCTTGGAAGAGGCCCAGCTGGAAGGCCCCTGTTGGCAGAGAGTTGGACTGAAATGTTAGCCCAACCCAGCAGGGTGTTTGGGCGGGTCATCCATTCTCTGAGAGCAAGGCATCCCAATTCTCCCTCAACTCTGTCTCTCTCACTGGACATCAGGTCTGAATAGTTAGATCATCTTGACCTTTTTTCAAAGCGCTTGGTAAATTAAATACTTTGCATTCGCCCACTAGAATTCTTATCCTGATTGTGACCCACCTCTACTAGGTGACTCGCTGTTTAATTTCTTTTATATAAAATATGTAAAAATGCCACATCCTCTGCTGTATTTCCTGGAAACTTTGGAACTTAATTAATGACAGTGTCGCTCTGGGGCAA
This sequence comes from Phalanger gymnotis, assembly GCA_028646595.1. Lineage (NCBI taxonomy): Eukaryota > Metazoa > Chordata > Mammalia > Diprotodontia > Phalangeridae > Phalanger > Phalanger gymnotis. Next base: position 23,537,695 of record CM053628.1, on the reverse strand, counting down.
CTAGTCACATAAAATAAGTGGCAGCATAGCATATGGGACAGAGGGTAGGACTTGGAGTCAGGAAGACCTGAGTTCAAACCCTGATCATGACACCTACTAGCTGGATCACCTTGGAGAAGTTGCTTTGCTACTCTGAGCCTCCATTTCTTCCAAAGGGAATGTTCATTCCTGCGGTAAGTACCTCACAGAGTTGTTGTGAGTATCAAATGAAAAGATGAATATGAAATGTTTTCTGAGGTGCTGGAAACATGACAGCAGTTGCTAGTGATGCTGCTAACAAAGGAATCTCTCTCTGGTTGTCTCTGCCCTCACATGCTGCCATGTTCTGTCATGGAACATTAGCATTCAAAGATCTCTTCATTTGTGTGCACGACTGCAGCCCCTTGGGTAATCACAGCAGGCACAGGAAAGCTAGTGATGACCAGCATGCTGCCTGAAAGTCCCAGTCCTGAAAAAGATATTGGTACACGGCCTTTTATAGTGCATTTAATTTCCCTGCAACATAAAGAGTCCAGAGATAAAAAGCATTTTGTTTTGCTAGGCCTTCCCCTCATGGCTTCTTTTAGATGTAGAGATGCTCCTATGATGATTTGACAAAAACCCTGTTTCTTGGGGTTCCTTCTTTATCCAGGGAATCTTGGTGGCCCTTCAGTAAAGGAATTTTCAAAGAAAGTAAGTTATACCTTGGAAAACCAAAGTACTGGATTGGGGATCAGGGTTGGCAGCCTAGTCTCACCCCTTATGAGCTGTGTGACCTTCAGCAAGGCACATTATCTCTCTGAGCCTCAACTTCTTCCTCTAAAAAAGAATGAGATGGCCTCTAAGGTCCTTCCCCCCCACATACACCTGCAGTTCAAAATCCTCAGATTCATCTTTTCAGAGAAGAGTGCTGCCTGCCTGCCTTTCAGTCTCTGGAGTCTGAGTCTCTCCTGTGAAAACTGGCTTTTCTGTGTTGCTTAGCATTAAGTGCTGGGTTATTTTTTTCAACTCATCTGTAAGTCCTTCATCCATTGTCCTCCACTAGTTAAAAGGTTGTCTCTTTGCCTCTCTCCTTTTCTGTGTTTTTCCTTGATCTCTGCTATGGCCACTTTTCCATTTTTTTTCCTTGGGTGCATACACTCACTGCATCTAAAACTTCCAGGTTTTTGGTTTACCAAGAAGCCAATCAACAGACAAGTTAAATTAGCAAGGCCACTGAGAAGGGTGGAGAGAGAAGAAGAAGAAGATAGACTCTCTGCCTGCCCCAGAAGGCCAGCCCATCTAGCATCTCTGACGAATGCTCATCCACTTTCTGCTGGAAAACCATTCTTCCTGAGGCTGCCCTTCCACTTTGGGGTAGTTCCCATCGTTAGGAATTGTTTCTTTTTCTTGAACCAAAATCTGCCTCCCTATAACTTTTACCCATTTCTCCTGGGCCAGGTAGAACAAGTGTATTCCCTCTTCTCTGTAACATTCCATCTTCTTTTCTCCAGAGCTAACCTACCAAGATCCTTCACTATCCTGATTACACTCTTCTCGACTCACCCTTCCTTGCCATTTGTCTCTGTCTTTCCTAAAATGTGCTGCTTCACCCCAAACACAGCATTCTAGGTGTGGTCATTCCAGGGTGCAGGATATTAGGACCGTCCATAACCTTCCTCGTTCTGTATCCTGTGCTTCTTTATGGGGAAATCAAGACCATGTGCTAAAAGGCAGCATATGCTATGTGCCAAATGAGTTACAGCCAAGAAATCGAAGTACTTGGGGGACTTTCATCTAGTACTATACAAAGGTGGCGCAGTTTTGTTAGAAAATGAGTTGGCTGAGGTAGTCAGAGAAGGCATGCTTCTTAGAGATTCTGGGCAGAGTTTTTCCGTAAAGGCTAGTGATGATAGTTGTAATCATTATGAGTTTGTTTCAGGAGAGATTTTATTTCCCCCAGTCTCTCCCCTCCGCAGTCCATCCTCCATACAGCTGCCAAAGTGAGATTCTCGCAATCTAGCGCCGAACATGTCACAGCCTTGTTCAAGAAGCTTCAGTGGCTCCCCATTGCCTCTAGGATCATATCCAGTCTTTTGTTTGGCATCTAAAGCTCTGCCTGGTCTGTCTCCATCCAATCTTTTTACATTGATTTCCTATTCCATGTTTCAGAGAAACCAGCCTATGGATTCTTTTCCTCTATACAACATATTATCTCATGCCTCTACTTTTGTCCAAGCCTTCCACAGTGCCTAGAATACATTCTCTCCTTACTTCTGCCTCTTAGCTTCCTTCAGGGCCCATTTCAAGTCACAACTCTTACATGTGGCCCCTCCTACATTTCTTGATTTCCCACCAATCCTCCCAACTATTTCATATTTATATATGTTTTTAATTGATTTATCTCTAAACGTGTTGTTTCTCTATGCCCGCACCTCACCCCAAGCCCCTTTGGAATGTAAGCTTATTGAGGTCAGGAACTGTGTTCATCTTTTTATCCTCTGCAGGACCTACCCCAGGGGTGAGGAGGCCGCGGCCTCGAAGCCACATGTGGCCCTCTAGGTCCTCAAGTGCGGCCCTTTGACTGAATCCAAACTTCACCCAACATTTGTGAACTTGAGGACCTAGAGAGCCACATGTGGCCTCGAGGCCACAGCTCCCCCACCTGCTAGGCACTCAGAATGACTGGATAGCAATTGAATAAATGAATCAGTACAATTCCATTCCATTCAGTATAACCATTATGGTGGAGTAGTAGAGAAGGAGCTTCTTGGGGCAAGGCCCCCTTGCTGGGTGCTTCAGTCAGGTTTGCCTAGATGAGTAGTCACGTGAACCGTGGCGGCCGAAAGAGGATTTACAAGAAGTAGGTGAACTTGTAGAAAAGGAGCTGCAGGAAAAGCTGCTGGGAGTGTGCTGTTTGTTGTGAGATGAAGGTCTCACCTGGGGTTTTATTGTTGCAGCGAGCTCACTAACAACTTACAACAAGACAATTCAGACGTCACCAAGATCCTGCTTAATCACAATGACACCCTGGAAAACATTGATGATGTGATTGAGACCTTAATCCGTGAAGATGAAAAGAGAAAGATGAACGAAAAGAAAAAGAATGGAAAGGGTAATCATTGTATCACTGATCACCTTAAAAAAGAAATAATGGGCTGGAGTCCCTGATTGTTGGTTTCTGAAATGCAGAGCCCCGAAGGGAAGTGGCTACTTGGCCTTGCTCACTGGAGGCACTGGCAACCTGGGAGGGTTAGCAGAGACAAGAAAGAGCCCTGGGGGATGCAGGCAGGGGCAGAGGGAGCCTCACTGAGTTCTGCTGGAAGCAAGCCCTGCTCCAAGTGTTAATGGTAAAGCTGTCCAGGGAATCAAGTCCTAGGGGGCAACAAACGACAAATTCTGCCCTGGCCTGATCCTGGCCCTTAGAGAACAGTGACCCTAAGATCCCCTCTGAATTCTGACCTCAGGAATGTGTGGCATTGTAGAAGCAGGTAGGAGGGAAGCATTCCTGAATTATGCCTTAGTGAGAGCTCACTCAGCACTTTTACTGGGCAGCAAACCAACAGTCATTGGCATGATACAGTAGAGGCAGATAACCTGGATTTGAATTCTGCCTCTGCTACTCACAACCTTTGTGTGATTATGCACAAGTGACTTATTTCCATATTCAGCAAAATGAGAGGCTTCTCTTAGTCTGTGGGAAGGATAATGGATGAGCACAGTAGGTGTGGATTCAAATCACACCTCTGTTACCTGTTAGCCACGTGACTCTGGTGAGGGATCTGACCCTATCTGTGTCTCATGGTGCTCATCTTTAGAATGAGGGAGTGGTGCTAGATGACCTCTGAGGGGCCCCTCTAACTGGAATCCAGAGATTTGTGATCTCTGCTGTGACCTACTTTGATTACCCTAGCTTACCCTTTTCTTTAGAGGATATTTATTATCAGTAAGAGAATGAAAGGAAATGGTTGTATAGGGTGCAAACTCTACACCTTAAGGAAGGTGGCATGGTATGGTAGAAAGAGTAAGGAGCTAGGAATCAGGAAGCTTAACCTTGACAAGTCCCTTATCCTCTCTGGGCCTACAGCCTTATTCTTTTTGGTTTATTTTAGTATCTTTGAAGTTTAATCTTTGCCTTATTTTAAAGTAGGGTGGGCCACACTTTCCCTTCTCAGAGATTTTCTCCAGCTCTGATACTTTAGGATTCTCTGAGTTGTGAAGCAAGATTTTCCCCTAGATGGGACTTGGTTTTTGGATATGTAGCAGGATCTGTGTGTTTGTTTTAGCTGTCTGGTATCATTTCACCTGGAGGAGAATGCTCAGTGGGAGGCCTGAGGACAAATGTGCCTCAGCACATGATTAGGTTAACATGTTTATAATTGGGTTATGGTTAGCAAATATTAGATGTGAGGATTGCTTAAAGAGAGGAGCAATTATGGATAATCGATACAGTAAAATGGAAAGAAATTAGGTAAACTGAAAAGGTATCCAACTCTGAGTAATTTTGTGTTCTTTAATGTAAACTATAATGCCAAACATTTTTAAATGCAAAAAACCTCAATGCATTCAGATCAAATTAACTTTAATTTGCAAAAAATAGGAAATGGTGTTTTTTTTAAGTTCATTTATAGTTTATGTTTTGGCACAGGCAAGGGAAACTCCATTTAGTTTTGTAGGAATGGCATTTTGTTAAGTAAATACATTGCTAGAAAGCCCATTGTCAGTCTGCAGGATCAAGGGATGAGAGGAATAGGAGGAGAAAAAAATACTTTGAACCCCACAGGACAAAAGGGAAAGTCACAATCTAAGCACTGCCCCACTTGTTTTTCCTTCTAGTTCTGTGCGTTGGGAGGCTGGACCATAGCACTGCAGATGTAGAGTTGGAAGGATCCCCACAGGTCATCTAGTCTAGCATCCCCCCAACCCCCACATAGAGTCTGAAACCAGGCCTGAACTTGCCCAAGGGTAGCCCAAGTAGTGAAAGGCAGAGCCAGTATCCAAAGTCGCAGCTTGTGACCCCATGTCCAGGGCTCTTACCACTTTCCCATGTGTCCCCTTAACTTAGGGGTTAGAGGGTGTGAGGAGATGCATGTGTGTGCATGCATGAACGCAGGCTTCGGTATTGATGGGTAATTTAGGAGTTCAGGTGATTTTCTTTAAGACATTAGGGAGGGATTCAGAAGACCAGGCCTTCCAGCCCCAGCTCAAAAGCTTTATTCCCTGTGTGCCCTGGGGACATCACTACCCCTCCTTCCCCAGGTCTCTGTTTTAACCTCTAGCTGATCTCTCAGGGCCTTTGTAACTCTTAGATTTGAAGATTCTTGTCCCTGCCTGCTATGCGAACAACATACAAGGAAGCTCTGCGTTTCCTTGCTATAGTTTCAGTTTTTTGTTTTGTTTTTTTTCCTAACCAGCTTGACAAAGCCATGAGGCATGGAAATAGCTTTTGTTATATGGGACTCTCCTTTGTAAAGGTATTTGTGGTAGAGATCTTAGCCAGAGGACTGTAAGGCTAAAAATACCTAAGGGAGACACAGCACCTGTTCATTTTTAGTCTGAACTGGTACTCTTTTTCTAAACTGACATTTGGAATTCAACCTTTCTTTTTTTATAGGGGGATACATACCTTAAATGGCTTCAGGTCCTTGAACTGCATAGACAAGAAGAGCACATCATGATCACCCGAATGCAGTCGAACATCTTAGAAGAAGAAATGTATTTCTTCATTTTTTTGTCTTATGCAGATTCACATCTTTAATAAAAGAAAATGAGGGGCTTTTGCCTCATTTAAATATGTGATTTGTGACTCCTTAATTGTCTAGCTGAATAAATCTAAAACATATAGCCAAGGAATCACAGGCAGCATTTTGGTGGGCAAATAGCGGGTGTGTTTTTGCTGTTTGGGTTACTTTATGCGTATGTCCCTTTCCCCTGCTGTGGGGATAGAGGAAGGAGGATCCTGCTTGTAGCTCCCCACTTCATCAAAGTATCCCAAATTAGCAACCACATTTCATTGTATATTATCTTTCTCTAGAGCTGTGTAGGGAGTTCTATCTTTTCTGGTAGCATATTTTTTAAAAATATGTGCAGCTCCACAAGACATTTTTAACTTCTTCTGATTGTGTTGCTTAGAAGACTTCCATATAAACCCCAGGAGCAACAGGGAGATGAGAGCTTTCTAGAGCAAACTATCTATAGTTACCCTAAGGGAGAAGGGAGCTTAGTTGACAGTTGTTTTTCCTGGTCTTGGTAGTATTCTTCATAGCTCTTTTATGTAGTGTTGGGCACACTGTCTGCCAATTAATGGGCAGGGACTTGAGCAATCAGATATTATCATTCATATTCATTGAAATGCCAAGAGATACCGTAACAGTCTTAGGAGGGTAAGACATTGAGGACAACACAGGCCGGAGAAATCTGAGAGACCTGAGATATCACCAGACAACCAATCTGGGATCCCGGGCAACATTGCTTTGGATTTGAATACCATTTTAGTGGTGTTTTGCCAGAAATTGTGGCTTGACCCAAATATTTCGTTTAAGAGCAGCATGGTGTGGTGGATAGAGCCCTGGACTTTGAGTCCTGGAAGATTTGAGTTCAAATCCTGCCTATGATACTTGGGTTCTGTGGGCTTTAGTTTCCTCATCTGTTAAAGAAGGGAGCTGGACTAAGTGACCTCTAAGGTACCTTTTAGGTCTAAGCACGTAGTCCTGTGTTTGTGACTCATTACAGGTGAGCATTCAAGGAGACTATAAGACTAGACTGGCTTATTTTGGAGAGCATTGTATCAAATGTATTCTTCTTTTTGAGAACTGAAAGCTACAGAATGAATTGGTTCTTTGGCTCTGAAGGGGCCAGGCAGTACCTTCCTAGAAACACAAGGATTTCACTGGATTCATCATTCCTTCATTGTGTGTGATAAATCTGTTTTCTTAGTATTCACAGTTCTGTAGATTAGCTTGCTTGTCTGGGAGAACTAATGGCTTCAAATATGGCGTCATTTTGCATATTGCTCTATGAGGACAGCATTAAAAGTAAATGGAAAATACTGCTGTGTTTCCATGTACACAAATCCAGTTGAAAAATGCTGGCCTTCCACTTGCAAGTCAACATTAAGTTGTCCGGGTTATCAGATGTCTGTCATAGATGACCTTTGGCCTTGCAAGAGATTATAGCTCATTCTCAGAAGGCAGGTTTCAGACCAAAAATGAGCAGCAAATCTGAATAATCCTAGTGGTCCCAGAATGAAATGGGTTGCCTTATGAAGTAGTGAGTTCAACTGGAACACAGGTGGCAGTGTAGTGTAGTATAAAGAGCTGAACTAGGAGCCATAGGACCTGAGTTCAGATTCTGACTTTGCCACTTAATATCTACGTTACCTTGGGCAAATTACATGTCCTCTCTGGGATTTGGTTGATATATCTGTAAAATGAGAAACTTGAACTAGACGATTGTTAAGGTCATTTCTGGTTCTGCATCTTGGATGTCGTGATCCATCACCCCCAGCATCCCTATTGCCTGGCAGGAACCAGGGGACTCCTGCATTGGGCAAGAGGTTGTGCAAGGCAGATTAAGAGACAAGTCTTGCCTTTGCAAAACAATTCAGCATAGGATTCTCCTAGTATAATTTGTGAAATTTTCGCTTGTAATTTCTCAGAAACGCATCCTTAGGGATGGCCTTCCCCTTTTATTTCCTTTCTCTTCTCCTTTGGATCAGGGCTACTTAACCTGGGCTCTTTGAACAATTTTTTTTCTTTTTTGTTTTTAATATTTTGATAACTTTAGTTTCTTTTCTAATCCTTTGGCAGCTGAGTGGTACAATGGTTAGTGTTGAGCCCGTAGTCAGGAAGACATGATTTCAAATCCAGCCTTAGACACTTAACCAGTTGTGTGACCTTGAGAAAATCACTTAACTTCCATTTCCTTTTTCTCAAATGTTACAATGGGGATAACAGTAGCACTTACTTCTCAGGGATATTGTGAAGATTAAATGAGATAAGATTTGTAAAGTGTTTAGCGCAGTACAGAGTACATAATAGTAATTTAACAAATGCTTCCTCCTTCCCTCCTTCCCTCCTTCCTTCCCTCCCTCCTTCCTTCCCTCCCTCCTTCCTTCCCTCCCTCCTTCCTTCCTTCCTTCCTTCCTTCCTTCCTTCCTTCCTTCCTTCCTTCCTTCCTTCTCTTATGTATTTTGTTTCATGCATTTAAAATGTTATTCTGAGAAGAATCCATAGGTTTCATCATGTTGCCAGAGAGTTCCATGATACACAAAAATGACCTACTCTCAGGAAAGCATCTGATGAATTCATTCACACTACAGTGTAAATGAGTAATGGGACTTAATGTATTACCTCTCCCAGAAGTGTCTGCATTTTTACAGAGGCCTGCTAATGGTAGAGCTCAGACTTTAGAAAAAAGCCATTCTTTGTACTTCAGAAAACACGTATGTTTTATATATTATGTGTACATGATGTTTTATACATACGTGTGCTTATATGTACACACACATGCATATGTATATATGCGTGTGTGTGTGTACATAGACACAGACATGTATACACATGTGGGCCTGCACCTGTCATTTCATTAGTGTGAGGAACCCTTCCAGTTGATTGAGCTGAGCAGTTGCATTTGTCTAATAGGCTTAGAGAGCTTCCTGGGGTACTGAGAGATTAGTCAGAAGGAGGACTTGAACCCAGGTTTTTCTGACTCCAAGATCTATCTTCTCTCCTCTCTAGTACACTGCCTGTGTGAGATGAGAGCCCAGTATTCAACAGACATTCCACATGCCTGTGGCTGAAGCCAGGCCGTCCAGGCTCAAAAGTCACCACTGAGGTATCACTTCTGTTCCCTAGTGGCAACTGAAGGCAAATATCTAGGAAGAAAGCACCAGCCTGTTGCCTGCTGCTACATTTGTACATCAAAGTGACAATAGTAATGGTAAACATCCGTGGCTGCCATCATGTTTACAAGAGAGCAACAAGGGTGAAAAATGAGGCTCTGCTTTGAGTTGAGCCCTTAAGTCAGAACCACCCATGTGGTCAGGCTTCTGGTCATTTGGAGTCACAGCTTTCCATCGGTCCTGTGGGGAACAAGGATCTCTGTCTCCTTTCTAGTTAAGGGGAGTCATTTGGAAAGTAATGGAGCAATAGATGTGAATAGACTGAGTTGTGGCTCCATTTGAAGCTCCTGTTGTGTAATCTTTGTACAAAGGATTGTGAATAGGGGAGGAGTGAGGCTTGCTGGGCGTGGGAGGTGGTGGGAGCTTTCCATAAGGAAAGTAAGAAGTTATTCATAACATACCTCAAGGAAAATGCCCCCCAGAGACAAATCCCCTTTGTCGTCTGTCTTCTTTAGTGGGCATTTCTCTTTGAGCCTCACATTCTGAAAGCTACATGGATTTATTTCAGCAGCGCATTTTCTCTCCCTTCTCCCCCTCTATTCCCTTTCTTAGGGAAAGATAAAGGTTCCTGGAGCCCGATTGAGTAAATGCTTGTTTTTAAACTTCCTTTCTCTTAAGAGTGGGCTCGCTCAAACTCAAGAAACCTGAAAGGACATCAGGCTCAAGTTTCCTGACTGGAAGATAATTTTTGTCCTAATTTTTAGGGTCCTGGGTTGGACACTGGACTGGAAATTAAAAGATCAACCATCTATTGACTTGCTTGTATTAGCTCTGCTTCGAACTAGCTATATGGCCTTGGGCAATGCCTTCATTTTGGGGCCCCAGTTTCTCCATTTCTAAAACAAAGGAGTAAGGCCTGGATTTCTCACAGATACAGATCTGGAGAAGAAAAGGACCTTAGCAGTTACCTAATCCAATGCCCTCATTTTACAGAGAAGGAAACTTAGGCCCAGAGAGGAGATGTGACTCACCTAAGGGACTCCAGTGGTAGAGCTAGGTCCTGAACACTGCCCCCCACCCCCCCCACCCCCGGTCCTTTGACTCCAGATTCAGTGTTCTTAAAGGTTGGTAAGCCCATTTCACGATTTGATCCTCCCAATAACCTTGTGAATTAGCTGTAGTTATTTGTCCCATTTTTCAGATAAGGAAACTGAGGCTTGGGGAATTGAAGTGACTTCGGCAGGGTTACACTTCAGAAGCAAGGTTGGAAGCCAGATCTTTCTAATACTACAAGTCCAGCATGCTATTCACTTCGTCTAAGTTCTCTTCTAGTGCTAACATTCCCTCTTGTTATTTTACTCCAAAGCCTTTCTGGGGGACTCCCACCCAGTAAATGATCTCACACACAATACATTTGTCAAAGCTAGACTGCCAGCGCATAGCCATCCAATTCTTTCTCCTAATTTAGTATTGCAGTTTCAGGTTAACAACTGAGCCGTGCCATGATGCCTCTTTTTCTCATGCCCGTTAGGAAGTCATCGTTTAGAGATGACAAAAATGTGTTCCCTCTGGGGCAGAGAAAAATTCTCCAGAAATTCATCCCAGATTTCAGTTTCTTAGCCCTCTGTGATCTCAGTGATAAATGCAGACAAACAGGTAGCTATGTTGTCGAGCTGAAAGTATCCTCCATTCCTCCTCAGGATATGGGTCCGTGGCAGTGGCATTCTCCAGCTCCATGTGAAGTGAGATGCCGAATATAAGACAAGGCTTTGCTAGTAGTGTTGTCCAGACATGGCCCTCAGACAACAGGCCTTCAGCTGAGTAGCCTGTGAGCCACGGGGTCTTTCTCTTCTCACTCTCTTTGGCTCCTAAGCTATCTATGTAGATGGATTTTTCCATAGCCTAGTTGAATGTAAATGCCATCTTTGTGTTACCTGTGCATTTTGTTACTCTTACTTATATCTCCTTTTGAAATGGGACATGAAGTACCTATTTTAGGATATCATAGCTGCCATAAGCACTTGTGCCTTCCCACACATTGCAAAATAATCCCTGCCTTAGAATAGGGCCCTGAAAGATAAAACCATTTCAGCTATCACTTCTGTTCACTGTTCAGTTGGTCATTCAGCCAACCAACATTTATTAAACTATTACTAAGGGCCGGGCACTGTGCTAAGCATTAGGGATGCAATGAGTGGCAAAAAAAAAAAACAAACCAAATGGAAATAAAATAAAAACAGTTCCTTCAAGAAGCTTACACTTTTAATTGAGAAAACAGACATACATCACTAAAGGTACATTGAAAATAGATACAAAGTAGACGGCAAGTGTTAACCTCACAGAGTTTGTTTAAGGAAGACAAATGAAATTAAGTTGTGTCCACAAAGAAAGTGGTCATGCATTGCACGGAAGCTAACAGTTTGGAACTGAGAGCCCAATTTGAGGGTTAGGGTACATAGTTTATGTATCCTTTGAAGAATAGGTATTCCCAAGGGGTGCCAATCAACTCTGATAGGTTAGCACGCTGGGAGGTGGGCTTATTAAAGTTAGGGACCTGAGGTACGTGACTTAGGTCACCTAAATCTTGGTCAGAGACATCAATTTCCATATCACCTGTCTTGACAATAGGGAGAATCTACATTTTCACAGACCTGTCTGAGCAACAATGAGCAGGAATAGACTCATTAGATTACCTCTTGGCTTGGGTTGGTTTCTGGATAAGGAAGGAGCTTGGGTTGAGGGATTGACCAGGGTAAGGCGACTCAATGCAATCTCTTTATCAATGATGTCCTTCTGAAGAAGAAACTGAACTTTGGAAGAAGGGGGTGGGGGAAGCTCTCAGTTTCCAAGATAATGACTACTTTAGAAAAATCTTATTTCACAAAAGTAATCTCAGAGGGGAAGGCAGCACTGGGGAGGGATGGGGGAAAGATCAGAAAAGGCCACTAAGATTTGAGCTGAGTCTTGAATGAAGTCAGAGGTTATGAGACAGACCATTCCAGGCCTGGAGATGGGAGACGGAGGGTACTAGGTGAAGTGCGGCAAGTATGCCAGTGGAGTTGGATGATTGAGTGGATGGAGGAAAGACTGGAAAAGTCTGAAGGTTCAGAATGCCAGAGGAGTTTGTACTTGATCCTGGGAGAAATAGGGAGACACTGGTACTTAGTGAGCATTCAAAAAAATAGAAAAATCACCTTTGAAGCTATGTGGAGAGTAAATTGGAGTGGAGAGAGACTTCAGGCAGGGTCACCAGATGCTCAGGGCCTGATATAGGGTTATGACTGTGTAAGGGAAGAGAGTTGTTGTGAAGGTGAAATGACAGTATTTGACAATGGATTGCATGCTTGGGGTGAATGAGAATGAGAAGTCAAGAATGATGCCAACGTGGTTCCTCTGGGGGACTGGGAGGATGGATAGTAACCCCAACAGTAATAGGGAATTTGGGGAGAGAGAAGGGTTTGGGAAAATATTCGAATGAATTCTTTTTTAGACTTTGAATGTGAGATGTCCAGAAGGCATGTGATGATAGGAGGCTAGCTTAGGAGAGAAGTTAGGATTAGATAATATAGATAATAATATATAACTTTAGTTTCTTTTCTAATCCTTTGGCAGCTTTTTTTTTTAATGCAGAATATTTGCGTAGAAATCATTAAATCCACGGAAAAGCAAAGTACACTCAAAACTCTCCCCGCAGTGGGAGATGACACAAATGCACATCATATTTTCAAAGATTCTTTCTTTTTGTTCATTATATGGCCTTTGGTGGTCACTTAAACTGAACACATTCCTCTGAACCAGCGGCCTCCTGGTTCATTTGTGAGTCTGTCAAAATCTTCCATCATAGAATTTCAGATACTTTACATGTCTTCTAATGGAAAGCCACAAGATGGCACTGTAGGGAAATAGTTTGTGGCATGTCTATTGGTGGACCACTTAGATTTTGTACTTTAAGGGCAACCCATAGAGGGGGGCTGGTGAGGGAGTGAGCAATGAAATCAGCCCTTAGGCTTGGAAGAACACCACCCAACCTGGAGTTCTTTAGAAAACTTGGTTTTAGAATACAAATTCATCACAATACATGCTGGTATTGTTAGAAGAATTCACACATATGTGTGTACGTGTAACTTTAAACATTTAGATGTGCCTGTATCTCTATATGTATTCTAATGTTGGCACTGTTTCCTCGATAAGATCTAGTATGATACAAGGACACTCTCAATGTCCCTCTGAAGAATTTTGGAATCGATTGTGAGACATGTGAGACACTGGGCACAGGACTGCCCAGCACAGTATACCCACATCAAAGAAGACACTTGTTCTATGAGCAAAGCAGAATTGCAGTGGCTCAAAAGAAACATGAAATGTGTGAATTTAGAGACATCTTCCCTCCAAATGTTCATATGGACTTTTTGTGCCAAAGTGTTTTGAACTCAGAGCCTTGAACTCCAAATCTAACTCTTTTTTCCAGTGTACCATGTTGCTTCCCAAAAGAATCAGGATAGACATGAGTTTGAACCCTGTCACTGACACTAAGGCACCATGTGACTTGGACAAGTTGCTGAATCTTGCTATGCCTCAGTTTCCTCATCCATAAAAGAGGAATACGTAATACTTATAGTACTAGCCTCGCAAGGTTGTTGTGAGGCTCAAAGAAGATAATGAATGCAAAGAATTTTTCAAGCCTTAAAGTGCTTTATAAATTGCAGTTACATGTCTGTTTCTTGAAGAAACCCATTGTTTTCCCTGTGCTTTGGAAATGAGTCAGCTCTTGCACATGACTTGAAAATTCATTCAGTCACGAGTTTACCACCATTCATTTTTAAAATTCTCAATTAAACAAGCATTTGTTAAAAGTCTGTTATGTATGAGACACTGTGCTGGTGATACAAACATTAAAAAAATGAATCACCTTCTCCTCGTGAGAACTTTTATTCTGCATCTACACTTAAGTAAATATTATATCCATATGCGTGTATATATATGTATATGTATACACACACACACACACACACACACACACACACACACACACACATATATATATATATATATATATATATATATATATATATATATATATATATGTATAGCTAGCTAGCTAGCTAGCTAGCCAGCCACATATTTTTTCAGGAGGAAGTGTGGAGGTGGAGGTAGGAGGAAGTGCTGACCAGGAGAATCAGGTAAACTTGTGGAGGAAGGAGGTGGCACTTTAGCTGAGTTTTAAGGGTAACTAGGTATTCGGAGAGATGGAGGTGAGGAGGGAGAGCATTCTAGGCACTGAGAGGACAGCTGGTACAAAAGCATGGAGGTGGGAGATGGAGTTTCATGTATGGAGAGTAGCAAATAGATCCATTTGTCTGGAATCTAAATCAGCTTAGAAAGATAGGTGGGAACCAGATTATGAAGGGCTTAAAACGTCAAACGGAGGAGTTTGTATTTGCTCCTAGAGGCAGTAGGGAGCTGGTGACACATGTTGAAAAGGTAAACAATATGGTCTGACCTGGGTTTTAAGGATGTCCCCTTAGCATCTGAGTTGAGGATGGATTGGAGAGAGGAAGAGACTTGAGACAGGGCAGCTGATTAGGAGAATATTGCAGTGGTCTGGATGAGGATGATGAGGGCCTGAACTGGGATGGTGGCAGTGTGAGTAGATGAAGAAACGTGGTGTTAGAATCAGTAAGATACCGTGTGTGTGAGGTGAGGGATAGGATCTTTCTTTTAGGAAAAAAAATGTTATTTTTGTTCTGCCTTTTGTTTTTATATCATATCATTTCCAAATGTGTCTCTTCCCATCCCCTACCCAGTGAACCATCAGTTGTAAGCAAGTCTAAAAGGGAAAAAATCCCAATTTTTTTCCAAACTAACCTCCATTTCCAATCCTTAGCCTGTGCCTGACACATAGTAGGTGCTTAATAAATGTTTATTGGTTGATTACTGATCTTGTCAGTGTATGCAATGTTCCGTGGCCAGAATTTCCTGCTGTTGCAGTGGATGGGAGAACTGCATTTACTCGTCTCTTTGGTGGCCAAGCTTAGTTATTGTAATTACTTAGTGTTCAGTTTTATCTTGTTGTTTCTGATTAAAGCGTTGTAGTCATTGTTTGTATCGTTTTTCTGATTCTGTTTACCTAATTTAGTCTTCTCAGAAAATCAGCCCATTGAGAGAGTTGAAATCTTAAGATCATAGATCTAATGTTGGAGGGGAACTTAGAGACCATATAGTCCAAGCTTTTCATTTTATAGATGAGAAACTGAGGTCCTGGGAGGTGAGGTGATTTATCCAGCATGACAAACGTAGTAAATGGCAGAGTCGAGATTGTGGGATATCATAGTCCATAGGTGCTTCTTCTGATGGGAAATGGTATATCGTTGTGTTAGCATTGTCCCCTTCCCCCATCTTCCTCTTCCCCAAGTTCAGATTTTCTTCAGGGGCTTCATCTCAGTCCACTATAAAACATAGTGTGAACTCACCATGTGAGTAATCCAGTTATCATGAGAGGAGTTCTGGTCATGCTATGTCTGGTGTTAACAAGCCAGACAGCAACTCGAAGAGGTCATGCAAGATGGCGAGAAGACTTGGTTAAAAGAACAGGTGGCATTTGGCCAGAAGGAAGGTCTTAGAGGAGATGGGCTCGCTGTCCTTGAGGATTTAAAGGGCTGTTAGATGAAAGAGGGGTTACACTTGTTTCACTCAGGCTCAGAGAGGAGAGCCGATGAATGGGTACCTTCTCTTTATGCAGAGAAGCAGAATTGGGCTCAAAGTATTGTGAATAATGAACATTTTCCAAAAGTAGAATGTGCTGCCTTGAGAGGTTTTGAATTCCCCATCAGTGAAGGTCTTTAAAGTTGAGCTGAGAATTTGTCAGGGACGCGGCAGAGGGCACTCCCGTTTGGCTTAGATGAAGCGGTCTCTGGGCTCTCTTTCGACACTCAGTCTGCGATTTCTTGAAGAGCATCGCAGCATTGGAAATTGTTGACCTGGGACTTCTGGATACCTGCCCTTGATTTTCATAGCACTGCCCACTCCTTGTTCCCCTTCTTCCTGTCTGACTATTCCTTCTCAGCTTCCTTTGCTCCATCATCATCTGTATATCCTCTTCTATGCTCCGGTGCACTCTCAGGGGTCTTTCCTCGGCTTCCTTCTTTCTGCCCTCCGTCTTTTGTTCCTTCATATGGCTCAGTTCATATGCCGCCTCCTACAAGAGGCCTTCCCTGATTTTCTCCACTGTTACTGCTTTCCATCCTGGCCCCCTAAAATGTTTCATATTTTGTCTGTATTTTGTATTTCCTTGTGTACTGTTTATCACGATAGAAGATAAGCCCCTTTAGGGCAAGGACGATTAATTTTTGTCACTATATACTTAGTGCCTAGCATCATGCCCCACGCATAGTAGGCACACAGTAAGATGCTTGTTGAATTGAACTTACCTGAATTGAGTGATGAATGGAGGTGGAATGTGTTTATGAATATATCAAGTGATCCATGAGTAGAAAGGGGTGGGAGCTGGTGCTAGAAAAGGTAGATCAAGACAAAGTTCTAAGGACCTTTATCATCAGGTCCAGGACTTAGCTGCTTAACACAGCGCCTAGCACAGGTATGGGGAACCTGTGGACTCAAGGCTACACGTGGCCTTCTAGAACCTAGGGTGTGGCCTTTGACTGAGTAACCAAGTTTTATAGAACAAAGCCTTTTATTAAGGGGATTTGTTCTGTAAAGTTTGGCTTCAGTCAAAGGGCTGCACTTGAGGACCTAGAGGGCCACTTGTGGCCTTGAGGCTGCAGGTTCCCCACCCCTGGCCTAGCACATAGTAGGAGCTTAATAAATATTCACTGACTCACTTCAGCCTTTGCTTGAAGAGTAAACCAGACTGTGTCAATAATATTTCATCCCATGGGCTGCAGATTGGTCTGTTGATCCCAGTGGTCAGTGTTTGTGCAGTGTTGTGATTGATCACAAGAGGGCGCTACAGGCAAAGTATAATAAAAGAAAGGGCCTAGCTGGGAAAGGATTTCTTTTTCCTTCCTGAAATAACTGAAAGCCTTGCTTGACTCGATTTCTTCCCTGCACTTGTAGCCTCAGGGAGGCAAGAGACTTCTCCCTGAACTAAAATGGAAAGGCCACAATCACCTGGCAGAGTGGGAGGCAGGATTAGCCAGCTTTTAAATTAGCTTTCTGGGGGAAAAAAGAAGATACAAGTGAAAAAAAAAGACATTTCCCTTCTCCTAGCTCAATCGAAACAGACAGCTGATATTTCACAGCAATGGCCTGGGCAGCTGGAGGGATCAGAGGGTTCTAGACTTAGAGCCAGAAAGGTCCTTAGAGGCCATCTAGCCTAACCCCTAACTTTACAGAAGAAGAAACTGAGGCCCAGGGAGGGGAAAGGACTTGCCCAAGGTCAGCCAGCTGGTGCGTAGTGAGGGCTGGGAGCCCAGATCCTTGAGCTCTAAATCCAGTTATTTTCCTAATGTACCTCAGGCCTTAGAGATGGAAGGAATCTTAATCATCATTTAGGCCATTTAGAGCTCCTTGTTTTTACAGAGGAGAAAACTGAATCCCAGCTCACACAGATAGAGGAGTGACTGCATTCTGAGTCAATCCAGCCGAGGATACTGCAAAGAAAAAAAATCACACTTTGCCTGATAGACTGGTTGGCAGGGTTATTTTGTGTTTGTCCAGCCCTTCCTCATTTTGGAATATTTTGCAATCATTACCCATTGAATGCAAGTCGGCTTCTTCCCCCCAAATTCTGCATGGCTCCTTGGCCACCATTCCAGAGAAGCATCCTAGAGGAGTTTCCTTGCTTTGTAGGGCCCTCCCCCCAGCCATGGACTTGATCATTGCCCCTTAACTGACACACATCAGGTTCATCCACCGCTATTAATCATGGAAGCTACATTGCCCAGGTGAAACCCTGCCTCCACACACACACACACACACACACACACACACACACACACACACACACACACACACACACACACACCCCTGCACTGATTAAGCAGCTGGAAGTTACAAACGACCTCTCCCTGTTCCCCTAAAAAACAACTTATTCCTAGTTTCAGATGTTACCAGGGTAGAGGCAATTTGCTCAAATGGCTTTTGCCCATGTGATGGTTTCACCCAGTGCCAGGCATCTTTGCCAACCACTGATACTCAACATTTGCTGCCTTGCACCCTCCCCCGCCCCAAACACCATGATTAACTGCTGAGAGAGACAGAGAGAGCCTCACAACTTCATCTGCTGGCACTGCAGCAATGTAGCAGCCAAATAGTAGCAGGGGGAAAAACACTTTGGAAATTATCCATTTTAAAGGCTTGCCTCACATCGGCAAGGAAGGAGGGGGTGGGAAGAACTTGCCTCCAAAGTCAAGGGGCCAACTGAGGCGCCTCTGAGAAGAAACCTTTCTTGGGGACCCAGGCAGATAGGGCCATGGTCATTTCCAAGCACTTTTCTGTCTCATTTACTGCCAGGGTGGCCCCTCGACAGTCTGCATTTAAAGTGCTGCTGCGCCAAATGAGACCTCTTTGCTCAAGTCTATCTGTTAAAAGTTGAGCATGGGTGCTTTAAAGAATCTTAGGAAAGAAGGCCTAGTCAGAGCCATAGCTTGAATCATAGAAGCAGTGTTGTAGATTTTGGTGTCAGAGTTCTCCTGGGTTCCAGTGCTGAATCTCCAGGTCTCAGTTTCCTCATGTCAAAAATGAAGGGGTAGGATTAGATGAACTGTAAGGTCCCTCCTAGCTCTATTTCAACGATTCTATGATATCTCAAGATCGTAAAGAATAGAATTATCAAATATCAGAGCTAGAAGGGACCTTAGTAGCCCAGTAGAGTGGATTGAGCCCTGGACCTGGAATCAGGAAGACCTGGGTTCTGAAATCCCGCCTTTGACATTAGCTTTGTGATCATGGGCTAGTCACTTCTCTCCAAGACTCAGTTTCCTCAGCTGTAAAAATAGTACATACCTTCTGGCCTTCTAGTGAGGCTTGGCTGAGATCATGAATCTGCATGCTCACTGTGCTCAGAATGATATAGGAATGTGAACTGCTTCTCCTGTTATCCATCTTATCCAACACTCCTTTCATAGAGGAGGAAATTTATTAAAGGGGCAGCATGATGTATTGGAAATGATAATTTTATCTGGCATTCATGTAGTTCTTGAAAACTAGCAAATTTCTTTGTATTAAGCCTCATGACAACCCTGTGAGGTATATACTATCGGTACTATTGTGCCCATTTTTATGGATGAGGAAATTGAGGCTCAGGATATTTAGACCAACCTGTTCATTTTTTTATATTTAGAAACTGAGGCATAAGGAAGGTTAAGTGCTTTGCCAGAAGCAAGTAGCTGTCAAAAGTGGAATTTGAATTCAGATCTTATTGGCTCCATGTTCAGTGAGATTCAGGGTTGGAAAGAGTGCCGAACTTGGAATCAGTAAGACCTAGGTTTGAGTTCTGCCTCAGTTGCATTTTTGTAAAAGGGGAAAAATAATAATAATACTTTCTATACTTACCCCAGTCATTCAGTTAGTCAACAAGTGTTCATCAGACACTCTGCTAAGTACTTAGGGATGTAAAGCAGGACAAAAACATGCTTGCTGCCCTCAAAGAGCTCCCATTCTAATGGGGGAGACAATATGCAAATACACATACATGGAAGAGATATAGAGTAGATTGATGGTAATCTCAGAAGGAAGGCGCTATCAGTGAGCTGGGGGTGGGCTGAGAAAGGTTTCTTTCAGAAGGTAGGATTTGAGCTTAGTCTTGAAGGAAGCCAGAGAATCCAGGAGGTGGAAATGACAAGGGAGAACATTCCATGCATGGGGGACTACTAGCGCAAAGAAATGGAGATGGGAGATGGAGTATTTTGTTCTAGGAAGACCAAGAAGGCCAATGTCACTGATTCTGGAGTGCCTGGAGGGGAATAAAATGAAAGAAGACTGGAAGGGTAGGAAGGGGTCAAATTGTGAGAGGTTTTAAATGCCAAAGAGACAGCTTTATGATGTCACTAAAGTCTTAGTGCAGTCTTAAGCTTAAATAGCTCAAAACTGCAGTAAAACTTTTGAGAACCTTGTATCTGATCCTTGAGGTAATAGGGAGCTACTGGTATTTGTAATATAGGGAGGTGACATGGTTAGACCTGTCTTTTCTGAAGATCACTTTTGCATCTCAGGGGATAGATATGAGTGGGGAGAGAGTCAAGGCAGGGTTCCTGTGATAGTACAAGTGAGAGATGCTGAGGACCTGAATTAGGGTTGTGGCTATGTGAATATCATATGAGAGATGTTGTAAAGGTAGGAATGACAAGACTCAGCAACAGTTTCGATACAAGGAGGAGAGGCTTGATGTTAAGGTTATGTGACTGAGAGGATGGTGGTACTGTTGACAGTAATAGGGAAGTTCAGAAGAGGAGAGTTTTGGCGGGGAAAGAGAATGAATTCTGTTTTGTAAATGATGAATTTGAGATGTCTGCAAGTCATCTGGTTCTAGATAAAAACCAACCATTTTATTGACTGATACCATGTGCAGCATTTCACACCCATATCCTTTCATCTCTGCAAAGAAGAGAGGGAGGTGCATTTTCTCATCTTTTCTTGGGGGCCAAGCTTGGTCATTACAATGACACAAGCTTTACTTTGGTTTTATTGTTCTTTGCCTTTTCATTGTTGTTATCATTACATATGTTGTTTTCTGGGTTTCGCTTACTTTGCTCCATTTTAGATCACATGCCTTTTCATCTTTTTCTGAAGTTCTCTTCATAATTTCTTCTGAGGCAATAGTATTTCATTACATTAGTGTACCACAGTTTATCCCCCAGTCAGGGAATACCCATTTTATTTATAGTTCATTGTTACCTGATTTCCTTCAGCACCACTTTCTGGTGAGGTCTCTGGGTCAAATGGTATGGACGTTTCAGTAACTTTTTTTTTAAAACTTAATTCCAAGTTACTTCCTAGAATGGTTGGACCAATTTAGAGCACCACCAGCAGTATATCATTGTGACTATCTTCCTGTAATGTCTCCAGTGTTTATTATTCCCATCTTTTGTCATCTTTACCAATATGATAGATGCAAGGTTCAACCTTAAATTTCCCTTATTTTTAGTGATTCAAAGCAAACTTTCTGTGGTTAGTAACTTATAATTCTTCCTTTAAGAATTGCTTGCTCATGTCATTTGACCACATATCTAGAGGGAAATGGCTCATAATCTTATGTATTTGTGTTCATTCTCTTCTATAGCTTGGATATCAGACCTTTATCAAAGATATTTCACACAGAGATGTTTCCTACAGGACAATTGCCCTTCTTATCTAAGCTGCATTGACTTTGTTTGTACAAAAGCTTTTCAATTTTATGTAATTTACATTTTTTACTTCATATTTTATAATCTCTACATTTTGGTTTGGAATTCTCCCCCTAGTCATAGTTCTAAGATGTGTCTCCATCCATTTTCCTCATTTTGCCTTTTAGATGGCATCTTTTATATTTAGGTTACTAATCCATTTGAAATTTATTATGGTATATGGTGTCAGATGCTAGCCTAAGTCAATTTTTGGGGGTCAAACTGCTTTCTAGTTTTCCCAGCACTTCTTGCCTACTGGAAGGTTCTTTTGTAATTAGTTTATAATTTTAGATTTATTGCATACTGAATTATTGATTATTATTATTATTATTAAGTTGTTTCTGATTCTTGCTGACCTACTTTTCTATTTTTAACTAGTTTTTTAACTAAATAGTTTTGATGAATATTGCTTCATAATATACTTAGAAGTCTAGAAGAGCTACTTCATCTTCCTTCTTACTTTTTCATTTTTTCCCTTGATCAACAAATTAATTTTGTTATTTTTTCAGTTTTATAAATAATCCTTGGGAGTTCAATAGGAATGCATTAAATCTTTATTTATATAGTATTATTATACATATTCTATTGGGACAACCAACCATGAGCAATGAATTTCCATTCAGTTATTTAAATCTTGCTTTATTTATGTAAAGAGTGTTTTGTAATTGTATTTATGTGCCATGAATGTGTCTTGATAGATTGACTCCTAGATATCCATTTTGTAGTTGGTTTAAATGGAATTTCTTTCTCTCATTTCCTCCTGGTTTTTATTATTGCCCCTTTCTCACATGAACTTTTATCTAGCTGTGCATTCCCCATCTACTATTTCTGACACTGATTATTTTTTGGATGTAGCTATAAGACTTTACATTTAGAAGCATCATGGCATAATGAAAAACATTCTAGACCTACCTGGAATCATGAATACCTGGCAATGAGTCTCACCTTGAACATTTATTTAAATTTGTGAGAATAGGCAAGTGACTTCACCTCTATTTGCCTCAATTTCCTCCTCTTTAAAATGGGAATAAGAATAAAACATGTCTAGAGGGGTTGTGAAGAAAGCACTTTGCAAACCGTAACATTCTCTGTAGTACTTGAAAGCTTATTATTGCTTTTTAATATTCCATGCCCTTCGAAGATAAGCAAGAAGAACTGAGCGCCGAACATAGGTGTGTTAGAGCTTTATAATCATGATTTAATACTAAAATTCCATTTTTGCGCAAACAGAAAGATAGCTTGAGTTTCTTCCTCCTCCCTGCAAAGAAAAGGGAACATTTTTTTTATCTCTCCCATTTTTCTCTCCATTTCAGTATCACTTCTCCCTGCCTTTGGCAGCCTAGCCTGAAAACAGGTCAGAATCAGTGATGGAAATTCTTAGATTTCCCCTTTATTCAAATTCATGTGTTTACAGTCTGACCTCTTCCTAAAATCTAGCTTTTTCTGGGCCCGCATCCCAATTTACTTTGTGGCTACAGCTCTATTTTTCTCCATTCCTTGAAAGTAATCCATTCCATGCTCACAAAATGGATTCTTCTGTGCCTGACGTCTGGCTTCTTTCATGTTCATATTCTGGCTTCTTATCACGGTTCACCTTTTCTTCAGAGGTGATAGTCTCCTTCTCCCATGACTGGAACTCACATTTAACCCATGCTCTGAGTCTATTGTCTTCCATGATTGGAGCTCAAATTTTTTCATGGTTTTCTGTTGGTTGTGTCACGGCCTCTTCACGTATATTATGATCATTTTCAGGGCTGAGAAAGTTAAAGAAACAAGTTGAGATCCCTCCCACGTCCAGTTTAGCAGGATGAGAGACAGGTGATAGTGACAGAAAAGAAACAGTCCCCTTGTCATAGCTCCCGTCCTTATTCCTTTTCCATTCCCAGAGACATCACAGAAGGCATCCCCAATCCCTATGTATCCATTTATCCCACCCTATTCACATCTCTCCCATCCCCCAAATCTCATTTCTTTTTCTTGTCCAGGTGCCTTCCTTTCTTCCCTCCATGCCGCATTCTGTTCAAGTGGTTTGTAGTATACTTCCACAATAATATGACTTACATTTCTCTCTCCATTGATCCTTTCCCTTCTGCTTTCTGATTTCTTCATTTGATTTCAGCATCTTGGAATACAAATGCTGCTTCATACACCTACCTTTTTATGTATTGGGTACTTTTTGAAAATGGTATATACTTTGGAAAAACTTTATATATGTTGTTTATTTTTATTTTTCTCCATTACACATAAACAAAATTTTTTAATGTTCATTTTTAAAAAAAAATGAGTTCCAAATTCTCTCCTTCCTTCCCTCCCTCCCCTCCTCCTCATTGAGAAGTCAGTCAATTTGATATAGATTACACATATGTAGTCATGCAGAACATTTCGATATTAGCCACATTGCAAAAGAAAACACACATGAAAAAACCCCAAGAATAGTAAAGAAAGTTTAAAAAGTATGCTTCAATCTGCATTCAGACTCTGTTAGTTCTTTCTCTGGAGGTGGCAAGCATTTTACACCATGAGTCCTTCAGAATTGTTTTAGGTCATTGTCTTAGATCATTGCTGAGAATAGCTAAGTCATTCACAGTTGATCATTATATAATATTGCTCTTACTATGTTGTAGTCTGTATAATAGACATTTTTAGCATCAAATCTTAGAATCACATATTTGTAGCTAGAATGGATGACCTAGTCCAACCTTCACTTTGCAGGTAAAGAAATAGAGGTTCAGTTAACTACAATAACTTGGCCAAAGTCACATGAGTAGTAAGTGGCAGAATGAGGATTTGAACTCAGTTGCTATAGCTCTATATTCTGTGCTCTTTCAAATACTGTACCATGTGACCACTTCCCATCATTAGTTTAGTTTTTTCCATGTGGATCACCAAGCTGATGTGGTACAGTCATGGATCTTATTGAAGAAACTGTGTACTCTTCTTGGACTTGAGTTGGATTGCAAACAGGAACATCTGGAGGACCTCTCTTCTTCCATTTGGAATTGATGCTACACATCCTTTAAGATGGTGATGGACACCCGTGGTCAACAATCATCTATTTTATGCCTCACTTGATATTAAAGATCAAAGGGTCATCCAAAAAATGTATTTCTCTTGTTACATAGGATCATAGATCTAGAGTTCAAAGGGGCCTCAGAGGCCATTTAGTCTAATTTTCTTGTTTTACAGAAGAAGAAGCTGATTATGGAAGCTAAGTGACTTACGCAAGGTCACTTAGCATTTGAGGTAGAATTTGAACCCAGATTCTGTGACTCCAGTTTTCTTTCCACTGTACCACACTTTTTCATCTTTGAAAGAATTTTGTATATTGTTTTTAACATAGGCATTGGAAACACCTTGCTGGAGTAGGATTCTTAAAGTGATATTTTTCGGAACTCAATCAAATTCTTTTACTGTCAACAAACAGTAAGCTGAGTGGGATCTTGTATTCTCTTTCTTCCCATCAATTATATGACTGCAAAGATATAATCTACTGCAGAGTATCATTCGCAAAATCTTCCTCCTTCTCTTCTCCTATAGTTAAGGATGCCTTTGACACTTATGCAGATTATTATTATAGTTTAAAAGTATGGGAAAGTAGGCATATGAGTCAGTAATTATTGATATAGTCTCAATTGCCTTTTTTGGAGTATTGATGTTCATGATTTTTTCCAAGTGTTTAATATCTTTCTCTGAGATTTCTTAGGAATTGATCCAGTAAAATCTAAGCTCCTTTAGAGATGATTTCATTTTTTTCTTTTTGTCTTCAGTGCCTGGCACAAAGTAGATGCTTAAATTAATAAATATATATTAAATTGATCTTTCAAAGTCCTCAAAATGATGTTGCCTTCAGCACAGACTTCCTCTGTGTATAATTGACCTGGTCCAGCTGTTCTTCCTATCTCTGATTAAGATAATATCTGCTGCATTATATAGATTTTTGCGTACTATCATATTAATCTAAATGAGGTGAATCCATGACTAGTGATGAAGAAAATAATTCATTTTAGAAATGTTGATAGATGTTTTCATTGTTTTAATTTCTTGTAATCCTAGTTCTATCTTTAGTGTTCTTGAGACAATATGGCTTAAGTGGATTTATGCCAAGTTGTTTAAAATTTATTTTTTTCCTCTACCAGTTTTTGCTGATTTATGAAGCAATATTGCCTCTAACTTTCTACCATATTTCATAAGATTTTGCAATGAATTTGAATTCTAAACTGTTATTGCTCTTTGCTGCCCTCTCTCTCCACTCAGAAAGGAGATCAAATGTTTGTTGGCAGAGGCAGTTTTTAGGATTTTTTGGCCTCTCCATTGTGGTGATTAAATCAAATTTCTTAGGAAATAGTCATAGGTTGTTAGCGTCTGTTGTTTTATTCATTTCCAATTTTCTGATATTTTTTAAATCATTATTTATTTATTTAATATTTTTAGTTTTCAGTATTAATTTTCACTAGAGTTTGAATTATAAATTTTCTCCCCATTTCTACCCCCCCTCCC
>CM053628.1:23492677-23511557 GCA_028646595.1 Phalanger gymnotis | reverse complement strand
AAGAGGAGAGAGAATTTAGAACTCAAAGTTTTAAAAACAGATGTTCCAAAACCAAAAAAAAAAGTTTTTTGCATGCAACTAGAAAATAAGGTACACAGGCAATGGGGCATAGAAATTTATCTTGCCCTACAAGAAAGGAAGGGAAAAGGGGATGGGAGGGGAGTGGGGTGACAGAAGGGAGGGCAGACTGGGGAACAGGGCAACCAGAATATATGCCATCTTGGAGTGGGGGGTGGGTAGCAATGGGGAGAAAATTTGTAATTTAAACTTTTGTGAAAATCAATGCTGAAAACTAAATATATTAAATAAAAAAAAGATTTTAAAAAAACCTTGGAACTACCCATCTTCAATTTAAGTGAATGCATTTCTAAGTTTCCTTACACGGGGAGTCATTCATCTCATAACCACATCTCATAACCACATTTTCATAAATAGTCCAGATTTCCAAACAAAATCTGCTGTAATATTACTTGTTTATAACCAAATATAACCATTTCAAACTATCACCTTTTTATTACACCCTTTTTTTAAAAAGATTGATTCATATATAACAAAATTCAGACCTCACAAAGGTCTCTCAAATTTTACAACCTAAGAGAACTCTAAAAATACAATTTAGAAATAAGATGACCTCAATTACATTACCAGATTCCTATTACTTTTGGTATGTATATATTCCCTTAAATACATTTTATTTATTTATTTAGCACTGAACAGCTATTCTTCTGAGGTAACAACCACCCCTGGCCCAGGTATTAGCAATATTTGCCCTGCCATGAATGAATTTAGAAAAAAATAGATTTTTATGTCATATCATTGCTTGCTTTTATAGTTTATCCAGATTTGAATTTGGTGCCCTGACCCTCATTGGTCAGCTTTCATCAAACTCCACCTTAGGCATTCAGAGATTTTACAAAAAGATTTGAATTAGCTTGGCCAAACATAAGGCCTAAGAAATTCGAAGAGGTGGGTCACTTCCCTTCCTAGCAAAAAGACCAAGCTAAAATATTTTTAGTTTCCCCTCTGTTTGTCTTCCTCAGATAACTAGAGAAAGGGTCTCCCTCCATTGTTAAAGAGAATTGACTGGGAGCCCCGGATTATCAATAACAAAGATCTCGTCCCTAGGTGAATTAGCTTTGACCTGGCAGCCCTTTGAGATACCAGAGGCTTTTCTTAGAATAAAGGATCTAATCTTTAAGTATGCTGATTTAGATTTCCTCAACCACTCAGGAAGACAATTTTTTTCCTACCCCCAGCCACCGGTATATGGCTTCAAATCATAATTCTATGCAATCTCTGTGGAAACAAAATTCAATTATACTATATACAGGCAGTTTAATAATTATACAAATCACTATCTTTATTATAGTCAATACCCAGATTCAATAAAACCTCTCATTACTAACTAATCAGCCTTATTTTCCAATCAGGCTACAAATTCTTTAGTTTCAAGCCCCTGATTGACACACCCAGTCTTCCAAACTAGGGTGGGGGAGGGGTGGCTAAGAGCACCCAGATCCCTAATCCTTCTATTTTACCCTCCTTATTCTCACTCCAACTTCTGTCTTTCTTTCTTTCCTAATCAAACCATGAAACTTTTCTCAAACATACAGACAAGATATCAGACAAGACATTTACAAGGTAGCACACATAAAAAAGCAATTTGGAAACCAATTTAGAATTTGAATTCAGACTGGTCAAAAGAAAACTCAGAATTGTAATTTACTCTCACTTTTTTTTAGCCAATTTCAAAAGGATATCCTTCCCAGAGATCCCTTCAAGATCTCTTCCTCTTCCCCAGCACCTATATCATGCTGGAATATTTCCCACAGAAATCCACCCCTGTCCAGGACAAGCCACTCCTTCTGGCCCCTTACTTTATTCCCCCTTCTTCCCTCCTAAAGGGCTATCTGGGAGAATACCTGTGTCAGGAGAATCCACTCTATTTCCAAGAGAATACACTTCTTATTTCCAGGAGAATCCACTCCTTATTTCCCAGGGGAATTCACCCCTTTCCTTCTTGGCCATTTTAATTAATCTGGTCCTGAGATTCTTAACAGTCTGCCAGCAGAAGCGTGGAGGCACTCGAACCATTGAAAAAATAATGAGACACCTCTTTCTAGTCCTCCAGCACTTTTTGCTCGAGATGTTTTCAAATCCTGGATGAGCCCCCAATTATTAGAAACATACTTACATTGTCTAGGAATAAACAATACTTGTTGGAAGTCCAAGAAGGTTTTATATGTGTTACATTTATTCCTCCTGAATAAATGGATACATCCCCTGAACAGAGGAACAGGAGAAGGTACAAGGGACTTAAAGAAATGCTAGTCCTTTTATTGGCTTCTAATTCAAATCTCCCACCTGGCTCTTCATTGGCCAGATGCAGCCCCCTGAACTGCCTATATCATGCCCACCTCAAACAGCTCCTTAAACATGCTTACAAGCTTCTAACCTTTAACCTGATCAGAAGCCTTGTCTCTGCTAGATTAGAGCTCTGATTAGAACTGGTTCTAACTAGTCACCTGACTTGCATTCTGCTAAAACTGGGGGAGGGGGTATGGGAGGTGGGGAAGAGAAATACTTTCAGCTCTGTGGAAACAAAACTGCTTCCACAATTTCTCTTGTGGAGAGCCCTCAAACTTGCATGGAAAGTACATTTTTAGGAACTCTTTCCTCTGACTTGTAGTCAGAAAAGGAACCAAGAACTCGGAAAAGGCATTTGGGAGCCCAAGGCCCAGGAATTTGGGGTCACCTGGGCAAACACAAAGAACTAGCCATGTGCTTCTCCTGCAACCTGCCGTTTTCTACTCCTTAGGAGGAAAGGAAGGAAAAAAGTCCTTTTGCAAACCTTACTGCATTTTGGTTTAGAAGCAGTCACTGAAGACCAATCAAAGGAGTTTCTTGTGACACCTCAGAAAGATACTAGGGCCACATGTTTACCTTCATGGTAAGATGCCCTTCACACAAAAGTCCTTTCATCAGATTTAGTGGGAGAACTCATTAAATACGCATATAAGGATCACTCCACTTATATATACTTTGTTTTTCTAAAAGATTTAAATTCTGTTTTGTTTTCAGTTCTGAATTCTCTCCCTCCCACTTCCCTCTCCTCTACCCATTGAAAAGGCAAGAAAAACCAAATCTGTTACAAATGTGTAGTCAAGCAAAACAGATTCCTCTATTAGTCTTGTCAAAAAGAGAGAAAAAAAGAAAGAAGGAAAAAGAAAATGTACTTTGGTCTGCACTCTGAGTCCATCAGGTTTCCATCTAGACGAAGATCACGTTTCATTACATATATGGACTTTATAGTTACTTTTCTTTTAAAAAATACATTACAAACAATTACCAAGAAGAAGCATTTCTATATATACAGCAGAATATGAAAAGGGGATTTTATATGAAATCACAAATCTCCATTTCATACTGCTTGAGTCTTTTAAAGTATATAATAAATTACCCACGTTACTTTCAAAACTCCTGCTTTTTTTGTTTTCTATTTTGAACTTCCTTCTATTTTCTTCTGTACATTTAAAAATGTTATGATGGCCCTCTTTTTTGAGAGGAGAGCAATCACTATTGCTAAGCCCCTCTTCCAATTACAAACCAAGAAGAAGGAAGAAGAAAAATAATCTTTCATAAAAAAATAGGCATAGTCAGGCAAAATGAAACCATGCGCAGTAGCCACATCCAAAAATGCATGTCTATTTCTGCACCTTGTGTCTGTCACCTCTCTGTCAGAAATTGAGTAACATGCCTCATCATTGGTCCTCTGAAGAAATTGTTAGTCACTGCAGTGATCAGAGGGCTTAAGTTTTTTTTAACATTGTTTTTCTTTGCAATGTTGCTCCCATTATATAAATTGCCCAGGTTCTGGTCCCTTCACTCTGCATCAATTCATGCTACTCAGAATTCTCTAAAATAATCCCTTTTGTCAATTCTTACAGCTTACATTCACATACAATAGTTTGTTCAACCCTTCCCCAGCTGTCTAAGAGGTAATCTGGGGCACTCCCACATATCATAGTTCATTTCTCCTTTCCCCTGTTTAATTTCCTATCAAGATCAGGGAATTTATTTCATTTGAGACTATTCCATTCCTGGTATTTATTATCCTCCCTTTTAACTCCCTCCCCTCTATCACTGCTTGTTTCTTGATTGTATACCTATTCTATCTTTCTTTGTCAGTTTTAGATAAGAGGTTAAACTACAAGCCTTTTTCCTTTTTTGTATATTCTTCGCATACAAGCCAGTTATGGAAAACAGCAAGTTCCATAGTGCTGGCCTTGGATTCAGGAAGTTACTGGTTCAATTAATCAGTAGATATTTATTTATTTATTTTTGGATGGTTAAGAAAAGGAGGTTTAGTTTTCTACAACACAATAAAGTTATACACCAAGGACACAGTGACACTTAGGTTCTCTGGACTTGGTCTCCTTCATATACAAAAACCTATCTGGTAGTATATTGGAACACATAGAAACTTGATGGGTCTTCAGATATATATCAAGTCTGAAAACCCTAGACTCCTTGTGGGGAGAATTTTTTTTTCTTTCTCCCCACTTAACAGTATTTTATTTTTTTCAATTACATATAGAGATAATTTTCAACATTCACTTTTAAAAGATTTTGTGTTCCAAATTTTTTTCTCCCTTCCCCAAGATGGCATGAAATCTGATATAGGCTATACATGTAAAATCATATGAAACATATTCCCACATTAGTCATGTTGTGAAAGAAGAATCAGAACAAAAGGGAAAAACAAGGAGAAAGAAAAAACAAAAAAAGTGAAAATAGTATGCTTAGATCTACATTCAAACTCCATAGTTCTTTCTCTGGATGTGGGTAGCATTTTCCATGATGAGTCTTTTGGAATTGTCTTAGATTACTGCATTTCCGAGAAGAACTAAGTCTTTTACAGTTGATCATCCTTACTATATTGCTGTTACTATGTACAATGTTCTCCTGGTTCTGCTCACTTCACTCAGCATCAGTTAATGTAAGTCTTTCCAGGTTTTTCTGAAATCTGCCTGCTCATCATTTCTTAAAGCACAATAGTATTCCTTTACATACCTATACCACAATTTGTTCAGACATTCCCCCAATTGATGGGCATCCCCTCATTTGCCAATCTTTGCCATGACAAAAAGAGCTGCTATAAATATTTTGTTACATGTGGGTCCTTTCCCATTTGTATGATCTCTTTGGGATACAGACATAGTAGTTGTATTGCTGTATCAAAGGGTATGCACAGTTTTATAGCCCTTTGGGCATAGTTCCAAATCATTCTCCAGAATGGTTGGATCACTTCACAACTCTACAGGCCATACATTAGTGTTCCAGTTTTCCCACATCCGCTGCAGCATTTATCATTTTCCTTTTTTCATATTAACCAATCTTATAGGTGTGAGGTGGTACCTCAGAGTTGTTTTGATTTGCTTTTCTCTAATCAATAGTGATTCACAGCATTTTTTCATAAGACAATAGAAAGCTTTAATTTCTTCATCTGAAAAGTGTCTATTCATATCCTTTGACCAGTTATCAGTTGGGGAATGACTTGTAGTCTTATAAATTTGACTCATCTCTCTACATATTTTAGAAAAAAGGCCTTTATCATAAACACTGGCTGTAAAAATTGTTTCTGAGCTTTCTGCTTCCATTCTAATCTTGGTTGTGTTGGCTTTGTTTCTGCAAAACTTTTTAATTTAATGTAATCAAAATTATTCATTTTGCATTTCATAATGATATCTGTCTCATGTTTGGTCATAAATTCTTCCCTTCTCCATAGATCTGACAGGTAAATTATTCCTTGCTATTCTAATTTGCTTATAGTATCATCCCTTATGTTTAAATCATGTACTCATTTCAACCCTATCTTGATATAAGGTGTGAGATGTTGGTCTATGCCTAGTTTCTGCTATGGTGTTTTCTAGTTTTCCCAGCAATTTTTTTTTCTAATGGTGAGTTCTTATCCCAGAAGCTGGAGTCTTTGGGTTTATTAAACAGTAGATTACTATAGTCATTGACCACTGGGTCTTGTGTGCTTAACCTATTCCATTGATGCACCACTCTGTTTTTTAGCCAGTGCCAAATATTTTTGATGATTGCTGCTTTATAACATAGTTTCAGATCTGATATGCCTAGGCCACCTTCCTTCCCATTTTTTCCGTTAATTCTCTTGATATACTTAACCTTCTGTTTTTCCAGATGAATTTTGTTATTATTTTTTGTAGCTCTATAAAATAATTTTTGGTAGTTTGATTGGTATGGCACTGAGTATGTAAATTAATTTAAGGAGAATTGTCATTTTTATTATATTAGCTTGACCTATCCATGAGCAGTTGATATTTTTCCAATTGTTTAGATTTGACTTTATTTATGTGAAAAGTGTTTTATAATTGTGTTCATATAGTTCCTGGGCTTGTCTTGGCAGGTAGTCTCCCATTGTCTATCATTATTTTAAATGGAATTTCTCTTTCTTTTGCTGCTGGGCTTTATTGGTAATATATAGAAATGCTAATGATTTATGTGGGTTTATTTTATATGCTACAACTTTGCTAAAATTGTCAATTATTTCAAGTAGTTTTTTAGTTGATTCTCTAGGATCCTCTAAGTATACCATCATATTATCTACAAAGAATGGTAGTTTTATTTCCTCAATGCCTATCCTGATTCCTTCAATTTCTTTTTCTTCTCTTATTGCAAGAGCTAATATTTCCAGTATAATATTGAATAATAGTGGGGGTAATGGGCATCCTTGTCAGATCTTATTGGGAAAGCTTCTAGCTTATCCCCATTACATATAATGCTTGCTGATGGTTTTAGATAGGTACTACTTACCATTTTAAGGAAAACTCCATTTATTCCAATGCTCTCTAGTGTTTTTAGTTGGGGGGGAAGGCAGGGCAATTGAGGTTAAATGACTTGCCCAAGGTCACACAGCTAGTGTGTCAAATGTCTGAGACCGGATTCAAACTCAGATCCTCCTGATTCCAGGGCTGGTGCTCTACTCACTGCACCACCTAGCTGCCCTGTCTCTAGTGGTTTTGTTTTGGAGGGGGGAAGGCAATTGGGGTTAAGTGACTTGCCCAAGGTCACACAGCTAGTAAGTGTGTCAAGTATCTGAGGCCAGATTTGAACTCAGGTCCTCCTGACTCCAGGGCTGGTACTCTACTCACTCTACTGCCATAGTTTCTAGTGTTTTTAATAGGAATGGGTGCTGTATTTTGTCAAAAGCTTTTTCTGCATGTATTGAGATAATCATATGATTTCTGTTAGGTTTTTATTAATATAGTCAATTATGCTGATAGTTTTCATAATCTTGAACCAGCCTAGCATTCCTGGTATAAATCTCACCTGGGCATAGTGTATTATCTTGATGATAAATTGCTATAATCTCTTTGCTAATATTTTATTTAAAATTTTGCATCAATATTCTTTAGGGAAATTGGTACATTATTTTCTTTCTCTGTTTTGGCTCCTCGATTTAGGTATCAACACCATATTTGTGTCATAAAAAGAATTTGGTAGGACTCCTTCTTTGCCTATTTTCCCAAATAGTTTATATAGTATTAGAATTAATTGTTCTTTAGATATTTGGTAGAATTCACTTGTAAATCCAATTGGCCCTGGAGATTTTTTTCGAAGGCAATTCATTGGCAGCTTGTTCAATTTCTTTTTCTAAAATGGGGTTATTTAAGTGTTTTATTTTCTTTTCTGTTAATCTGGGAAATTTATATTTTTGTAAATATTTATCTATGTCACTTAGATTGTCAGATTTATTGGCATTCAGTTGGGCAAAATAGCTCCTAATTATTGCTTTAATTTCCTCTTTATTGGTGGTGAATTTACCCTTTTCATTTTTGGTAGTGGTAATTTGGTATTCTTCTTTCTTTTTTAAAAATCAAATCATCAAAGGTTTATCTATTTTATTGTTGTTGTTTTTTTCATAAAACCATCTCTTAGTTTTATTTATTAGTTCAATAGTTTTCCTACTTTCAATTTTGTTAATCTCTCTTTCAGTTTTCAGAATTTCTAATTTGGTATTTAATTGCAGATTTTTAATATATTCTTTTCCTAGCTTTTTTAGTTGCATACCCAATTCATTGATCTCCTCTTTCTTTATTTTATTCATGTAAGCATTTAGAGATATACAATTTCCCCTAAGAACTGCTTTGCATACATCCCATAAGTTTTGGAATATTGTCTCAGAGACAATATTTGATGAAATTATTGATTGCTTCTGTGATTTTTTGTTTGACCCGCCCACTCATTCTTTTTTTTTTTTGGCAGGGCAATTGGGGTTAGTGACTTGCCCAGGGTCACACAGCTAGTACATATGTCAAATGTCTGAGGCCAGATTTGAACTCAGGTCCTCCTGACTCCAAGGTTGGTGCTCTACTCACTGCGCCGCCTACCTGCTCCCACTCATTCTTTAAGATTATATTATTTAGTTTCCAATTAATTTTTAGTCTATCTTTCCATGGCTATTTACTCTGTGTAATTTTTATTGCATCATGGTCTGAAAAGGATACATTTACTATTTGTCTTTCTGCATTGGATTGTGAGGTTTTTATGCCCTAATACATGGTCAGTTTTTGTGTTGGTGCCATGAATTGCTGAGAAAAAGGTATATTCCTTTCTCTCCTCATTAATTTTTTGCCAAGGTTCTATCATATCTATTTTTTTTCTAAAATTCTATTTACCTTCTTAACGTCTTTATTTTTTATTTAGTTGTTAGATTTATCTAGTTCTGAGAGGGGGAGGTTGAGGTCCCCCACCAGTATAGTTTTGCTGCCTTTTTCTTCCCATAACTCACCTAACTTCTCTCAGAATTTGGATGCTATATTACTTGGTGCACATATGTTTAGTATTGATATTATTTCATTGCTTATGATAGTACCTTTTATCAAGATGTAGTTTCCTTCCTTATCACTTTTAATTACATCTGTTTTTACTTTTGCTTTGTCTGAAATCAAGATCACTACCCCTGCTTTCTTTACTTTAGGAAGCATAATATATTCTGCTCCAGCCTTATACCTTTACTCTGTGTATATCTCTCTGCTTCAGATGTGTTTCTTGTAAACAACATATTGTAGGATTCTGGTTTTTAACCCATTCTGCTATCTGCTTCCATTTTAGGGGAGAATTCATCCCCTTCACATTCTCAGTTATGATTACTACTTGTGTATTTCCCTCCATCCTATTTTCCCCCCAATTATACTTTTCTCTCTTCTTTCACCCCATCCCTCCTCATCAATGTTTTGCTTCTGACCACCTCCTTCCTCACTCAGCCCTCCCTTCTATCAGCTCACCTCCATTTTCTTTCCCCTTTCCCCTCCTACTTCCCTATAGGTAACTGGAAACAGTTGCCTAATCTCTCTTTGCCTCAATTTTCTCATCTCCAAATGAGAATAATAATACCTATAGTAGCTACCTCCCAGTATGGCTCACCTGAAAGGGAGCTAAGTGGCATAGTGGATAGAATGCTGATTTTGTAGTCAGGAAGACCTCAGTTCAACCTCAGTAGAAACAAGCCATGTGACTAGCCCTGTGATCTTGAGCAAGTCACTTAACCTTTCTCAGCCTCAGTTTTCTTATCTGTGGAATGGGAATAATAATAGCCACCTACCTCACAGTGTTGTTAGGAAAATCAAAGAAGAATATATGTAAAATGAAATGAAAAACCTTAAAGGGCTACATAAAGGCAAGTTGTTATTATTAAATGAGATAATGTATGTAAACTGCTCTGCAAAGTCAAAACCCTTCTATAAATTTATTATTATTATCATAATCGAAAAGAGTGCTGAACCTGGAAGTAGGAGAAATCTGAGTTCAACTTCTGCCTTCTATATTTACTATTTGTTTGACCCCCAATAAGTCACTTAACCCTAAGCCTCATCTTCTACATTTGTAAAATGGGGATAATAATAATAATAATAACAATAATAAAAAGAATTTTCCTGCAAGATTATTGTGAGGATCAAATGAGATTCAGCCCAGTTTGAACACTTAAGTACCTACTGTATCTGTTGTTGTTGTTCAGTCATTTGCAACTCTTCCTGATCTCATTTGGGATTCTCTTAGCAAAGATACTAGAGCAGTTTGCCATTTCCTTCTCTAGCTCATTTCTTTTTTTTGAAGGCAATCAGTATTAAGCGACTTGTCTAGGGTCACACAGCTAGTAAATGTCTGAGGCCAAATTTGTATTTAGGTCCTCCTGACTCCAAGGCCATTGCTCTATCTACTGCACCACCTAGATGCCCCTCTCCAGCTCATTTTACATATGAGGAGACTGAGGCAAACAAGGTTAAGTGATTTGCCCAGGGTCACACAGCTACTAAGTGTCTGAGGCCAGATTTGAACTGAGATCTTCCTGATTCCAGGCCTGGAGTTCTATCCATTGAACCACGTAGCTGCCTACTGAATATGAAGCATCATTCTAAGTGCTAAGGAAATACAAAGACAAAAAAAATATATAGTCTTTGGCTCAAAGAGCTTGCAT
Organism: Phalanger gymnotis; assembly: GCA_028646595.1. Taxonomy (NCBI): domain Eukaryota; kingdom Metazoa; phylum Chordata; class Mammalia; order Diprotodontia; family Phalangeridae; genus Phalanger; species Phalanger gymnotis. Next base: position 23,501,053 of record CM053628.1, on the reverse strand, counting down.
TCTTCTGGCGAGCTACTGTTAATAATGTGCAAATCTCGTGCTATAGAAAAGTAGTCTGTTATGAATCTCCACTTCTTTCCTCTCCTCCCTGTCCCTCAGTAAATCTATTTCTGTTCTTTTTTTATCTTTTTTTGAAGCCACCACAAAAGCAGCAGGAAACTTTTTTGTGTGCATTTGAAAATAAAAGAACAGGTCTACAAGTGATTGGAGCCCCATTACCTCTATAGACAGCCAGGGGTGGGAAGTGGGGGAATCCATTTGGATAGCAGATTGTGACATCTACATAGACTGCCTCACATAGAGGAAGTGCCTTCACGTGAAAGTCTTTAGGCAACTCCATATAGATCCTTTCAAGTTTATTAAATTGTTTTTCAGAAAAGCATTTCTTTAGAGGATCCCAACTCAAGTGGGGGCAGTGGGGAGTGGAGAAGAGTGAAGGCCTTTCCTCACCCCAACCCCATGGCAATATTTACCACCATAGAGATGTTGTAAACTACTTATCTTATTTTGTTGGATTATTAAAAACCAAAAACAAACAACAAAACAAAAACTATACCATTGACAGAAATGATTACATAGAAAGTCGTCAAATTTTATTCTTAAAAGAAAAAGCCCCCAAACAAGACCACAGATGAGAAAACATGGTAGTAAGAGCCCATATGGCTGCATAAAATAAATAGCCTTTTTCTTGGGTGGAAGCTGAGGCAATTTGGCTGTGGGAGGCTGCAATTCCAGCAGCAAGCAGAGAAACAGATGTTGATGTTGCTTGTGCATCAAAACTTTAGGGGAGAGAGCAATATGCCCAAGTAGTACCACTGACTAATAGTAGAGGCCTTCGAGCTCCTATCTATGTGCAACTCGATGTCTGTTGTTTCATGAGCACAAAAATAGGGATAAAAGATCCCTGACCTGCTACTTCATCACAGATTGAGCTTCTTATGATGAAGAAAATGAGGTTCCATAAAACTCATAGATTTTAAGCTGGAAAGGACCTTAGAAATCACCTAATCAAACTCCCTCACTTTGCAGATGAAGAACCAAGACTCAGGTTAAGTAAATCAATCAACAAATATTTATTAACCACCTACTGTTTGCTTGCTACTGTGTTAAGTGCTACGGATATGAAGATAATAGGAAAACAGTTCCCTGCTCTCAAGGAATTTATAGTTCAGTGAGGGAAATGGCTTGTCCATATATAGGTATACACAGGATTCATATTTCAAATTCTCCCACCTGGATATAACCCTGAAAAAAATTGTCCTCTGAGGACTTAGTGAATCTCAGCCTTCTATTGGTAGGTCAAAGAGTCTGGTTCTCAGTCTTCTATTGGTAGGTTAGAGAATCTGGATCATTATCCTTCTAGGAAATGGAATGAAGAATAATGGTTGGGGAAATATCAACTCTAAAATAAAATTCCAGGAAAATTTCTATTGGTGAAAAATACCTTCCTCAGTTTTTCCCTTCCAATATTTCTACACTTCCAGAAGTCACAGTTAGAGTATGTGGCTGCTCTAAAGAAGTTTACCTCTCAGTTGGGGGCAAATAACAGATTTTTCCAACTATGATTATGGAATGGTATGATATAGAATGGGAAAGGGCCTTTGAGGACCTCTTCCTTGAGAGATATTGGGAATGTCAGGCACTAGGACATAGGATTTGGGGCAAAGAAGGAAATGGCAAATTTTGAGAATTTGTCATTGAAATTTGTCCAGGTGACACTCCAACATTGATGACAGATGGATCTGCCTGCATGGTTTTCTTTCCTTTCTTTAATTAAGATTTTTTTTATTTTTAGTTTAAGACACTCAGTTCCGCATGTTTTTGAGTTCCAGATTTTCTTCCCCTCCTTCCCCTCTCCCCCTTCCTCCCCAAGACGGCATGGAATCCGATATATCTTCTACACATACCTTCGCATTAAACTTATTTATGCAATAGCCAAGTTGTAAAGAAGAATTATGACCGATGGAAGAAATCACAAGAAAGAAGAAACAAAACAAAAAAAAAAAAGAGAGCAAACAGTTTGCCTCAATCTACATTCAGACTCCACAGTTCTTTCTCTGGATGTAGATAGCTCATTCCATCGTGAGTCCTTTGGAGCTGTCTTTGAACCTTGTATTGCTGAAAAGAGCCAAGTCTATCGAACTTAGTCACCATAGAATCCATATATCTGTGGTTGTGTACAATGTTCTTCTGGTTCTATTCCACTCACTCAGCATCATATCATGCAGGTCTTTCCAAGTTATTATGAAGCCCGTACTTCCCCATTTCTTATAGCACAGTAGTATTCCATTACATTCATAGACCACAACTTGTTTATCTATTCCCCAATTGATGGGCATCCCCTTGACTTCCAATTCTTTGCTACCACAAAAAGAGCTGCTATAAATATTTTTGTATCTATGGGCCCCGTTGCCACTTGTGTGATCTCTTTGGGATACAGCCCTAGAAGTGGTATTGCTGGGTCAAAGGGTATGCACATTTTTATAGCCCTTTGCTTTCCAGAATGGCTGGATCAGTTCACAACTCCACCAAGAATATATCAGTGTTCCAATTTTCCCACATCCTCTCCAACATTTATCATTTTCCAGTTTTGTCATGTTAGCCAATCCGATAGGAGTTGTACCTAAGAGTTGTTTTGATTTGCATTTCTCTAATCAATAGTGATTCAGAGCATTTTTTCATATGCCTATAGATGTCTTTAATTTTTTCCTCTGAAAACTGCCTGTTCATATCCTTTGACCATTTCTCAATTGGAGAATGACTTGTATTCCTATAAATTTGGCTTCCTTCTTTATCTTTGTTGCATTGGCTTTTTTATACTAAAACTTTTCAATTTAACATAGTCAAAATTATCCATTTTGCATTTTATAATGCTCTCTATCTCTTGTTGTGTTATGAATTCTTTCCTTTCCTATAAATCTGATAGGTAAACTATTCCTTGCTCTCCCAAATTGCTTATAGTGTCAGCCTTTATTCCTAAATCATAAACCCATTTTGACTTTATTTTTGTATACAGAGTAAGATATTGGTCTATGCCTAGTTTCTGCCATACCATTTTCTAATTTTCCCAGAAGTTTTTGTGAAATAGTGAATTCTCAGCCCAGAAGCTGGATTCTTTGGGTTTATCAAAGAGGAGATTGCTATAGTTGTTGACTAGTGCATCTTGTGTACCTAACCTATTCCACTGATCCACGACTCTGTTTCTTAGCTAGTACCAAGCAGTTTTATAGTACAGTTTAATATCTGGCATGGCTAGGCCACCTTCCCTAGCATTTCTTTTCATTAATTCCCTAGATATTCTGGACCTATCGTTCTTCCAGACGAATTTTGTTATTATTTTATCCAACTCTGTAAAATAATTTTTTGTTAGTTCGATTGGAATGGCACTGAAGAAGTAAATTAATTTAGGTAAAATTTTCATTTTATTATATTAGCTCAGCCTAACCACAAGCAACTGATGTTTTTCCATTTATTTAGATCTGACTTTATTTGTGTGAAAAGTGTTTAATAATTGTGTTCATATAGGCCCTGGGTTTGTCTTGGCAGGTAGACTCCCAAATATTTTATAGTGTTAAAGTAACTTTAAATGGAATTTCTCTTTCTATCTCTTGCTGTTGATTTATGTGGGTTTATTTTATATCCTGCAACTTTGCGAAAGTTGTTTATTATTTCAAGTAGTTTTTTACTTGATTCTCTAGGATTCTCTAAGTAAATCATCATATTGTCTGTAAAAAAATGATAATTTAATTTCTTCTTTGTCTATTCTGATTCCTTCAATTTCTTTTTCTTCTCTTCTTGCTACAGCTAACATTTCTAGTACCAAATTGAATAATAGGGGTGATAATGGACATACTTGTTTCACCCCTGATCTTATTGGGAATGCATCTAGCTTATCCCCATTACATGTAATGCTTGCTGATGGTTTTAGGTAGATGCTGTTTATATTTTTAAGGAAGGCTCTATTTATTCCTATGCTTTCTAGTGTTTTTAATTGTTAATAGGTGTTGTATTTTATCAAAGGCTTTTCTGCATCTATTGAGATGATCATATGGTTTCTGCTCATTTTCTTGTTGATATGATCAATTATGCTGGTAGTTTTCCTAGTATTGAACCAGCCTTGCATTCCTGGAATAAATCCTACCTGGTCATAGTGTATTATTCTGTGATAAGTTGCTGCAATCTTTTTGCTAATATTTTATTTAAAATTTTTGCATCGATACTCATTAGGAAAATTGGTCTATAATTTTCTTTCTGTTTTGACTCTTTCTGGTTTAGGTATTAGTACCATATTTGTGCAACAAAAATGAATTTGCTATGACTCCTTCACCTATTTCCCCAAATAGTCTATAAAGTATAAGAATTGATTGTTCTTTAAATGTTTGATAGAATTCACATGTAAAACCATCTAGCCCTGGAGATTTTTTCCTAGGGAGTTCATTAATGGCTTACTCAATTCCTTTTTCTGAGATGGGGTTATTTTGGTATTTTATTTCCTCTTCTGTTAACCTGGGCAATTTATATTTTTATAAGAATTCATCCATTTCCCTAAGGTTGTCAAATTTATGGGCATACAATTGGGCAAAATAATTCCTAATTATTGCTTTAATTTCTTCTTCATCGGAGGTGAATTCACCTTTTTTTTGTTTTTGATACTGGTAATTTGGTTTTCTTCTTTCTTTTTTTTAAATAAAATTGATCAAAGGTTTATCAATTTTATTGTTTTTTTTTCATAAAACCAGCTCTTAGTTTTATTAATTAATTTAGTAGTTTTCTGGATTTCAATTTTGTTAATCTCTCCTTTGATTTTCAGTATTTCTAATTCGGTATTTAATTTGGGATTTTCAATTTGTTCTTTTTCTAGATTTTTCAGTTGCATGCTCAATTCATTGATCTCCTTTTTATCTGTTTTATTCATGTAAGCATTCAGAGATATAAAACTTCCCCTTAACAATTGCTTTTGCTGTATCCCATAAGTTTCGGTATGTTGTCTCATTGTCATTCTCTTGAATGAAGTTATTAATTGTTTCTATGATTGATTCTTTGGCCCACTCATTCTTTAGGATTATATTATTTAGTCTCCAACTGATTTTTAGTTCGTTTTTCCATGGTGCTTTATTACAAATAATTTTTATTGCATCATGATCTGAAAAGCATGCATTGACTACTTCTGCCTTTCTGCACTCAATTGTGAGGTTTTTATGCCCTGGTACTTGGTCAATTTTTGAGTATGTGCCATGTACCACTGAGGAAAAGTATATTCCTTTTTATCCCCATCCAGTTTTCTCCAGAGGTCTATCATATTTGCCTTTTCTAAAATTCTATTCACCTCCTCAACTTCTTTCTTGTTTATTTTGAGGTTATATTTATCAAGTTCAGAGAGGAGGAGGTTGAGGTCCCCCACTAGTATAGTTTTGCTGTCTATTTCTTCCTGTAACTCCCTTAACTTCTCCTCTAAGAATTTGCATGCTATACCACTTGGTACATATATGTTAATGATATTGCTTCATCGTCTATGGTGCCTTTTAGTATGACATAGTGTCCTTCCTTATCTCTTTTGCCTGCATGATTTGAGTGTTCTAAGATTGGCCTTGCTGAAATCTAAAATGTGATAGAAATAATACAGAAACAATCAAAGTTTTTTGTAAATCATACTGAATAGCTGATGATTTGCTAAGACAGCAGCAGGGTGCCATTTTTGATGGTACACACTTGAATAAAAAGTCGATTGTTTCAGTTAGTCTCTTGCACTGTGTAGATATTATTTTTGGCTAGCTGTAACAGTGTCTTGCTAGACCATTCTAGATAAAGTTAATTCTTGGTTATCCAGGGGTATATGGTCTCTATTTTGCAAAATTATCTTGTCAGTTTTTAAGTCCAGATCTGTTTTCTTGGATTGCCCATAAGGGTTTCAGGTTTCTGGCTCTTAATGCCTAGGAAGCATGTGATTTGAGAGCACCAATTTACTTCATCATTAGGCTGAGTAAAATGGGTCTCAGAGACAGGTGGTACAGTGGATAGAAGGTCAGCCTTGGATTCAAGAAGCCCTGTCTCTTATGTGTACTATATTTATGGCCATGAAATCACTTTATTTCTTAGTACCCTAGGCAATTTTCTAAGACCATAAGTTACAGCCATGTTGCCAACTCAGATCTATGGAATGAGTTTTCACACCAGGAATTTTCAGATACACATGATGAAATCTCAGGTCTAGGTCAAAAAAAGTTTTTTTTTTAAATAAAATGTGTCTCTGGTTGTGTTGAACAGAACTCACATTTATATAGCATTTTGTAGCTTGTGATTCAATTCAGCAAATTTTTCTTAAGCATTTGTCCTGTGCTAGGCACTGGGGATAAAAAACAAACAAACAAACAAACGGTTCTGGCCCTCAGTGAACTTATGGTCTATTGGAGGGGACAGCACATGTACACAGATAAGGAAATATAAACTCATAAAAGGTAATTTCAAGATGAAGAACATGTTAACTACTAAGGGAATTTCTGAATGGCTTCCTGTATGAGTGTAACATCTGAGCTGGTTCTTAAAGAATTCTAAAGGTTTCAGGAGGTGAACGCTAAGAATACATTCCGTATATAGGAGATCGCCTGTCTAAAGGTAAAGATGCAGGAGATAGAATGTGTGAATGAATTGAAGTGAATGAATGACTGAATGGAAACCCATTTGGTAAGCATTAACTGTGGGCAAAGCACTGTGCTAGGTTCTGGGGATTCAAAGAGAAAAGTCAGTTTCTGCTCTCAAGGAGGGAGACAAGTCGTATAGGAAGTTTCAGGTGCAAGCCACATGGACAAGTTCAGTAGTCCTTAGGGCTTATCATTAAAGCAAATGGTAGTTCATCTTCTTTAATGTCATTACCATTGACAAACCATTTGATAGCGCCAAAGATTTGGGTGTAAAGAATTTCCTGTTCCAGCTTTCTGGTAGCTGTGGCTTCCAAGAAGGCAAGGCTCTAGTACCTGCAGAGGTGGTTGCCAGGTTGCATTTACACAAGGGTTGAATCACTGAATGATGGCTATCAGGCCTAGACTGGAAACAGGGCTGGCGTTCTGGGGCGGAAAGTGCTGTCCTGGGGCACTTGGGCTTACCTACCTGTCAATAGCAGTTGCTATGATGTAGTTTTTGTGATCATGGGCCCATTGTGTAAGGTGAACCACTTGTTGTTCAGTTGTGTTCAACACTTTGTGACCCCAATTTGGGGTTTTCTTGGCAAAAAAAAAAAAACCACTGGCATGGTTTGCTATTTCCTTCTCCAGAGCTCATTTTCCAGGTGAGAAAACTGAGGCAAACAGGGTGAAGTCCCTTGCCCAGTGTCACACAGCTAGTAAGTGTCTGAGGCCAAATTTGAACTCACAAAGAGGAGTCTTCCCGACTCTAGGCCTGATGGTCAATTTATTTCACCACCTAGCTGCCTACTAGTATTGCTAGTAGGCCAGTTTAACTGAATGTACACCATGGGAAGGAGAGTAATATGAAATAGGACCAGAAAGTTAGATGGGAGTCAGTTTGTGGAGTTACTTAAATGCCAGACTGACAATTTTCTATTTTATTCTAGAGGCAATAGGGAACCATTGACACTTTTTGAGTAAGTAGGTGAAAGGGTCAGATCATGTTTTAGGAAAATACCAACTTGGCAGCTGTATGGGGAATGAGTAGGAAAGAGGGAAATTGGAAGGCAGGTAGGTAGGTGTTTCCACAATCTGGCTAGCAGCTTCTGTGGGGGTGCAAGATCCACCAACAGCCAGCACCCAGAAAGCTGCCAGCACCCAGAAGGCACACGTTCTTTTGATCTGCTTAACTAAGGAAAGCAAGGTAAAGGGGTTGACAAGCTTACTTTAATTCAGCACACAAATATCATTCACTTTGTTCAGGGGAAAAAGCCAGCACACTGACCTTCAGAGCAAAATACAAACAAATTACAAACATCAACAGACAGACCCAATACAATTCATAGTTACCAACATCTAGGTTCAGCCGTGGAGCTCAGAACAAGGGCTGGCCCAGAGTCACATGCTCCACCACTGCTGCAGGAATGAGCTCCAAGGAAGAGGAGGCCAACCCCTGGTTTTTATATCTTTTTCAACGTCAGGGGTGAGTCACATGTGTGACTCACCCACATTACCTAAAATCATCACAAAGAGGCGACTTAAACCCACGTGGTCTAAGAGCCTCTGCAGTCTCAGACATGTAAACTAGGCCCTCCCTGGAGTTAGCCCCACCTTGGGCCCCACCTTAGTTGCCAATCCACACCCACATAAGATTTACACCTAATAGGGGTTTGGGCCTGGGGCTTAGCACTTAGTAAGGCTCAATGAAATACACTGAATTACTCAAACAAAACAAAGGCCATTTTGCTTACCAACA
>CM053628.1:23481962-23492577 GCA_028646595.1 Phalanger gymnotis | reverse complement strand
AATGGAGAGAAAGGGACAAAAGCAAGAGATACTGTGGCAGTTGAATAAATAAGACTTAGTTACTAACTGAAAATGGGAGTGAGGTAAGGAAGAGAGAAGAATCAATCAAATATGCTTGACTAGAAGGATGGTAACATCTCAATAGAACTAAGTAAGTGTGGAGGAGCTTTGGGTTTAGGGGGAATAATTACAAGTTCTATTTTGGACATGTTGAGTTTGAGATGCCCGCAGGACATTTAGGTACAGATGTCCAGTTGGCAGTAATGCACAGTGGGGACTCAAAAGAGAAGGTAAGTCTACTGTAGATATATAGATTTGGGAATTGTTTGGATCAAGATGATAATTGGGCTCATGGTAGCTGTTGAGATCACTAGTTCTAGAGAGAAGAGTGAAGAGTTGAGGTCATAGTCTTGGGGGTTAACCACACTTAGATAAGGGAGGTAGGGAAGGATGATGATCATCCGAGAAAGGAGACCGAGTATAAGTGATAAGCTAGATAGGAGGAGAGGCAAGAGAGCAGTTGCCTAGAAGTGAAAGGAGGGGAAGGAATCAAGGACAATGAAGTGGTTGATGGTGTGAAAGATGCAGAGAGGTCAAGTAGAATGAGGAATGAGAAAAAAGCTCATTTGAATTAATAGTTAAGAGATCTTTGGTAACCTTGGAAAGAGGACTTTTAGTTGAGTGGGTGGGTCAGGAACCAGTTTGCAAGAGATTAAGAAGTGAGTGAAAGGTAAGGATTGGAGGCAATTGGTAAAGCTGTAAAGTTTTCATGACCCCTTTTGGGGCATTTATATGTAAAAGGGACAAGAAGTCTAGCTCCTGTTTATGGGAATGGCAAGGTCAAGTTAAAGTTACAAATCACTTTCTTCACACCAGCCCTAGGAAGAAGTAATATATGTTATCCTCATGTTACAGTTGAGAAAGCACTTTCAATACAGAATTTGTTCATGTATAGATAGGTACATGCCCTTTTACATACACATACATACATGTACATGTATACTTATATATACATAAGCACAGAGAGAAGACTGAGAATATTCAAATAATTCAAACCCAGTCATAACCCTCAATTAATTATATCTCATGACATGGTATCAATAGATCTTGTTTCTGTTCTTGTTCTGCTATCAATCTTTTCTATTGCAAAATGAAGGAAATGGAATAGAATGATCTCCAAGGTCCCTTTAACTACAATGCTTTTTGCATCTAGGACAATCTTGACCCCTATAGCAAGAACTCAGGGCATAGTCTGTTCTAGACTTAAGAATTTTCAAAAGTTTGCTTTGAAAAACTTACTGCTTTTCCTTTCTCTTTTCTTTGCAGAGGTGAAAGACTATGGGTAACCAAGATTGTATATATTTTGAACCTCAATGGATGTGCTTGTTAGTTTTGCTGAACTCCTCTTAATTCTTTATTAAAGGGATGGATCTCTGAGTAGGAGAGTAGAAGAGAGCCTTTTCGTAGAGGAGTTTCATGTAGAAATGAAGGGGATGCAAAATATAAGGCGGGGAAGCATATATCTGGAAATGAAGGTGGTGTAAAAACAAAAGACCTCAATAAGAATTTTTTAAGGGAGAAAAACATTGGTTCTAATTGCTAATGAAACACTTCAGAAAATTTTGGAAAGCACTCCCAATTTGGGGCAGCTAGGTGGCGTAGTGGATAGAGTACTGGCCCTAGTCCTGGAGTCACAAAGACCTGAATTCAAATTTGACCCGCTATACTTACTAGCTGTGTGACCCTGAGTAAGTCATTTAACCCCGATTCCCCTCACCCCTCAAAGAAAGTATTCCCAATTCAGAATTTTGTTTAAGGGGTTATTCTCTATTTTGTCCCCTCTCCTGACCTGTGGGCAGACACCTTGATACTGGTCTAGGGCCTTTCCTTATCAGCTTCACAAAAGATGACCTTTTACTGAGTTGCTCAACACCTCTACTGGTTTTCAGAGTTGTAACTGAAATGCATCACTCCAAAATTTTTTCACTTAGTACTTGAGAAACAGGACAGTACTATATCCCCAGGAAGGGTTAACTTTTTCTGTCTTTTGTGCTTTTTACATAGGACTTTTTAATTTTTCTAATTAGGACCACACTGTTTATATTCATGGGAAAGTGTAAACCACTTTCTCTAATCTTTTTTTTTTCAGTCCAGCTAAGAAGGTTGCTCTCAAGAGTAGTCACATTTTACCAGGGGTCCTGATGGATCTTCGGGGGAAAAGCTTTGAAATGTGGAAGTAAACTCTTTCGGACTGGCTGGTAATACCTATAGATCTGCTCTTCCACACATGTACAGTCAGAAAAAGCTGACCTGAAGGTGTATACTTACCCAGTTTGAGTTTTTGATAGTTGGCTACTGAATCAGCGATTCAGGACTGCTCTGCTCAGAATTCCGTTCTCCTCATGAAGATCCCCTATAAGGTGCTCTCCTCCTCCCCCTCACCTAGTGACTGAGCTAGCTGAAGCTGGGCATCTGTAGAGATTAATTTCATCCCCATAATTAACCTCTTCTTTTTCCAGAGAGATATGTCCCTGTGGATGGTATTGAATTGGAAAGGATGATCCTATGAGTTCTCAAGTCTGCTACTTAAAAAAAGTTTTTTCTTCCTCTGAATTAGTAACCCCATCCTCACTTCCAGCTACTTAAACCAGATGTTAATTGGATCAGAGAAATGGGGTAGTGGAAGCAGCACTCTCCCTACTTGGAAAGATGGAGAAGAGACAGAGTTCAAAGGCTATTGCTTTTTCTGGGAACTACTCAGTCTCACCAACAGGGGAAAGAAATAAGCATAATTAAGCACCCACCATGTGCCAGGGACTTTTTACAAATATTATCTCATCTAATCATCACAACAACTCTGAGAGATGGATGCTGTTATTATCTCCATTTTACAGATGAGGAAACAGAGGCAAACAGAGATTAAGTGACTTGACCAGTGTCACACAGCGAGGAAGTGTTTAAGGCTGGATTTGGAATCAGTTCTTTGAACTCCAGGCCCAGTGTTCTATCCCAGCTGCCTCTAGTGCCAGGTACCTCTCAGCAGGCAAACTACCAAATAGTATGCAAATGAAGAACCAGGAATTGCATTCAAATTCTGGGAGTGAAATCAGGTACCTGATTCTCACCAGTATCTTTTTTCTGTTCTTTCTTCCCGGGTGAGTCACTGGCAGAATACAGTTGGTCCCCTTGCATACCACCTCTTGCCAAGACACACTTAACCCTTTGCCTATTTACATGCTCATGTAGAACAAACTAAATGTGTGAAGTCACTCTACCAGCTTAGATCCCAAACTATCTGTGTCTTTCTCAATAGATGAGTCCTCAAGAATTATTGGAGGCAAAGTCAGTAAAGTGGCTTTCCCAGTGCCACACAGCTAGAAATTGTCAAGGGCAGGAATTAGGTCTTCTGAACTTCAAGTCAGCACTTTGTGCACTATGCATGTATTGTGTACCTCAATATATATATATATATATATATTTTTTTCTATTTCAGATGTGATTTAATCTATGTATGGATGTCCTAGTGTGGAAATTCTCTTCAGTGATGTATATTGGCAAATCAGCTGTAAAGTTAGTTTTAAAAAGTTGCCTATGGGCACCAAGAGGGTCAATGACTTAAGTACCCAGAGCCAGGAAGTTAGTATGTGTCAGATATAGGACTTGAACTCAGGTCTTTCCAACTCTTCGGCTGACTCTTCATCAGAGAAATTTCAAACAGATTCCCACCCCCCACTTTCCTTCTTCTAATTTTAGCTGCATTGGTTTTGTTAGTATGAGTTTTTTATTTTATGTAATCAAAATTGTCCATTTTACCCCCTGTGAATTTCTCTGTTTCTTGTTTCATGATGAATTTTCCCCATCCATAGATCTGATGGGTAATTTCTTCCATGTTGCTCTAATTTGTTTATGATGCTTGCTTATGTTATAGTCATTTTTCAATCATGTCCAACTTTTTATGACTCCACTTGGGGTTTTCTTGGGAAAGATATTGGAGTGGTTTGCCATTTCCTTCTCCAGGTCATTTTCCAGATGAGGAAACTGAGGCAAACAGGGTGAAGTGACTTGCCCAGGGTCATGCAGCTAGTAAGGCCAGTTTTGAACTCAGGAAGAAGAGTCGGCACTGACCTAACTGCCTCATATAGCTGTTTTATATTTGTTTATGTCTAAATCATATACTCCTTTGTGGCTTGTCTTGGTATATGGTGTAAGGTGTCATTCTATGCCTAGTTTCTGCCAGACTACCTTACAGTTTTCCCAACAGTTTTTGTCAAATAGTGAGTTCTTACACTAACAGCTGGGCTCCTTAGGGTTATCAAACACTAGTCTATTGTGGTCATTTGTTTCTGTATAAATCGTGTACCTAGTCTGCCAAACTGACCAACCTCTCTATTTCTTTTGTTGTTGTTTAGTCATTTCAGTTGTGTCTGACTCTTCCTGACCCTATTTGGGGTTTTCTTGGTAGAGATACTGAAATGGTTTGCCATTTCCTTCTCCAGTTCACTTTATAGATGAGGAAACTGAGGGAAACAGAGTGAAGTGACTTGCTCAGGGTCACATAGTTAATAAGTGTCAGAGGTTGGATTTGAACTCAGGTCTTCTTTACTCCACTGTGCCACCTGTTTCTTACCCAGTCCCATATTGTTTGGATGATTACCTGGACTATTGAAATAGTCTCCCACATTGGTTTCTTTGTCTTGAATCATTCTCCTCTCTAATTCACCCTCTATACTGCAGCCATAATGAACTTCTTAGCTGTAGGTCTGAGCATGCTATTCTTTTATTTAACGAACTCCAGTGACTAAGTTATTGCCTCTCAGATCTGATATAAATTCCTGTTTAGCTTTTAAAGCACTTCATAACATGGACCCAACCTACCTTTCTAGCTTTATTGTACGTTGTTATCCTTCACACAGCCTCCAATCCAACCGTCTTTCCATTCCTCACATATGACATTGCGTTTCCCACTTGCATGACCTTGTATAGGTTGTCCCCAATGCTCAGAATGCACTCCTTCCTCAATTCTGCCCGTTGGCATCCCTTATTCCCTTTATAATTCAGCTCAAGAAATACCTTTTATACATGAAGCCTTTTCTGATTCTTCTAGCCTGTGGGGATTATAATTGTGCAATCTGAGGCAGAGCTCTGAGCCAATGGCACTTTATTAAAGGGTCCTTGGTCCCCTCTAATGAAGTGGACTTCAGATCTTCCTCATGATCTGAGATGCCCCATGGTCCCCAGGGTTTTTTGTTTTTATAGGGTTTGATACCCAAATGTGCAAAAGAGCCATGGTAAAATACAGAATTTCATTGGTTGAAAGAGCTTGCCCTTGAAGGCCAAAGATGATGTATCAGCAGGGGGCTCACAGGTTGGGTGAAGCATGGGGCATTTCCACTGACTAAGTGGTCATAAAATGGTCACCTGCTTGTGTTGGACAGGAGACAGTGGTCCAGAAGTACAAAAATAAATTGGGAGACTTTCCAAAGAATCAAGGCATCCCACTCATGCTGGGTTTGGATATGGAAATTTGAGCAAAACAGGATGGAGATATCTTTGTCAGCATTCTTGCGGTTGTGCATGTTTAGCCTCATAACTTGGTAAACAAGTAGTAAACATTATATTAAAGTTTGAGGCCTACAATAAGAATCTATCTCATCTAATTATCCCTGCATGATTTATGTAAAATATCAAACCGATCAGATTGGAATTGAGTAGGGGTCCAAACGAATCATTTCTCACAAGGCCCTGGCACCTTTCCCCGCCAAATTACCTAGTATTTCAACAAATCACAGATTGTGAGTTGGAAGGGACATTAGCGGCCATCTCGTTCAACCCATACATGAAAGGAATCCTTACTACAAAGAGCGGGAATCCACCCATTTTGCCCATTTCACTTCCGGACAGCTTGAATTATTACTGAGTTTTTCTTAACATGGAGAATTAATTGCCTCTTTGTAGCTTCCAACCATTGTTCCTGGTTTTATCCTCCTAGGTCCAAACAGAATGGATCTGATCCTTCTTTACATATCAGCCCTTCAAATCTGCTAATTTTCATAGGTTCCCCTCTTCTCTAGGTCAAATATGCTCCATTCCTCTTCCAAATCTTCATGTCTCATGGACTCATTTCTGTATTTGTAGCACCTAGTAAGAGGCCTGGCACACAGATAATTACTAAATACTTGTTTATGGATTAGCAGAAGATTTTGCTCTTGTGGTAGTATTAATAATTCTAATGATGAATAATCATTAATTACATATAGCCTAAATTCCATTGACTTAAGAAAAAGGTGTCAGGTATCAGCTGCAACTCCAGCTGGCAGTGGCCATAACAGTGACACAGAAACACAATGGCTGCAAGCTTCACAGAATGCTTTTGACCTAGAAACATGATTTTGTGAGGTGCCATTGTGTCACTGTATCTGAGAAAATGCAGACATTTGTCAAAGAGAGCTAGTTGTGTTTGTTTGGAGCTTCAGTCTATAAAGAAATTTAAATATTGCTTTTAAATTCAGATGTATAACTAGGGTATAGATGTAGGGGATTGGGGGCAGCTGGGTGGCACAGTGGATAGAGCGTTGGGCCTGGAGTTAGGGTAGATCTGAGTTCAAATCTGGTCTCAGACACTTACTGGCTGTGTGACCCTGGGCAAGTCACTTTACCTTGTTTGCCTCAGTTTCCTCATCTGGAAACTGAGCTGGAGAAGGAAATGGCAAACTGCTCCAGTATCTTTGCCAAGAAAACCTCAAATGCTATCAAAAAGACTGGGACGAGACTGAACAACAAAAACCAAAATAGGGGCTTAACCCCAGGGTGCATAATTTTAGATTGCTATAAAATGACTTATACTCCTTCAGGGGCATCAAAATAACTAAGTTTAGCACCTGGTTGGTAAGAAGAAATAAATAGGTTACTAAGGGATACTGACTGGAGCAGCATTTTTCACCTAGCTCTTGCTCCCGTCTAGGTGTTGCCCTGCTTCTTTCCTTCCCCTACTCCCTTGCTCTTTGTAGGGTCTCTGTGTCATCTCCACAGAGTGATATCCTGAGGTCTCTTATGTTTGCTCCTGGTATGGCTAGTCTCTCCCCCTACCCCCACTGTCCATGCCCCAAAGCTTTCCCAGGTATCAAAACTACTAGTTACAAGGTCTCCTTTTCTATTGCTTGTATAAGTAGATTGCAGCACAGTACCAGTAGTGACTGGTATATGAAAAGTGGTTTCAGGAGGCTAGCAATCTGGATGTAAGAATGTTGTAAGAATGCAGGACAAAGCTTGACAACTCTACCCCATACCTCCAATGGTGTTAAGTAGTAGTTGAGGAAAATTAGCTTGGCCTTGGCTCTAGCTTCCAGTGGCATGTTGGGAATTGAAAGGGATCTATTCACCCCAGCCCCAAAATGAAGCAGTCCAAGGGGAGTTCTGCTTGGGGAAGGGGAAGGGGAAGGGGAAGGGGAATGTTGTTTGCCAAAATGTTAGACTTAATCTGAAGGCTTTTGCTATGTCTTCTGATTGCTGTCCTAGTTTTGGGCTGACTCAGAGAATGCTGGGAACAGCCCTGAGGTCATACCTTCTGGAAATGCGGCCCAGACACACAAAAGAGCTCTTCCTGTCCCCGGCCGAGAAGAGTGACTGTAATTCAGTGAAGAAAACAGCAGATGGCAGCAGTAGCACATGCCGGCTCAATGGAGAAAGAAGCCGAGCAGATGACACTAGCTGCTTCTTGCAGGCAGTTGGTGACGTTTTCCGGCTGGGGTTAAACCTGTCTCGCATTGGTGGCAAGGGTCCTGTGGTACGGGTGCTCGTGTGTGTGTTGTGGGAGTGAGAAAGAAGAGAAGTGTGGATTCTTCCTTATTTACTTCGAATTTAAGTAGCTGTCCTTTACTATAAGGTCACAGATTTTATTTAGGGGTGTTTGGGGAGATTCAATGGAAATGGGGATTTACAAGCTGGCAGCTAGGTGGCAGTAATGGGCTTGGAGTCAGGAAGAGCTGAATTCTAATCCTGTCTTAGACATATACTAGCTGTGTGAGCTTCGGTAAGTCACTTAATTTCTTTGTGCCTCAGTTTTCCTCCTCTCTAAACTGAGGAGCTTGGAGTCAATAGCTTCTAAGATCCCTCCCAGTTCCAGATCACCCACTGATACCCAGGACTTGTGTTGCAGCTTGCAGAGTGCCCAAATCCCCTTCCCTAGAAGCTTCCAGGACAAAAGTTCACTGTGTTTTCAAGTCATGCTAAATGTTCACTTGGGCAACACTAATATTTTAGCTACTTTGACACAACTGTTTCACCAGGCAAAATTGCAGAAACTGAGGCAGGGCCTGAAAAGGAGGTGTCAAAACCTCAATTGTTATTCCTTTTCCTTTCTATTTACCTCTCTCATTCTCCACCTGACTCTTACAGCACAGAAGTCCAGCCCTTCTTTTCTCTAGAACGCATCAGTTCACACAGGATTAGCAGGATTCTCTAGAATATTTCTTAGAGAGAAAATCTTTACCTAATGACTTTATTTTACATCAGTCCACCAACTGCTGCCTAAACCGTTTCAACTCCCAAGTCAAGAACGTATTTCTAGTCCCTTCACAGCATTCTTCTGGCCTTCAACTGGTTTGTTTTTTCCTTTATCAGTAATCCAAATTTTATAAAGTAGGCAGTATACTAATAATAGACAAGGCTGATGAATTAGAGTACCATCAACCAACTTTCTGAGCCCCCATAGTCACAAACCAGCTCATCTTCACCTTGATAGTTTATAACTTCTAAATTTCCAGTGATGGATTTATAAATGGTTTGTGGAGTAGAACTACCATAGTTTTTAAAAAATGTTTTCTTGTACATATCTTGTTTTATTTTATTTTTTATTTTCAATTTAATAGCATTTTTCCAATTACATGTAAAGACAATTTTCAACATTCAAATTTTGAAAGATTTTGAGTTCCAAAATTTTCTCCCTCTATCTCCCTCTTCCCCAAGATGGCAAGTGATCATGTAAAACATATTTCCAAATTAACTTTGCATAGTTAATGCTAAAACTATGGGTAGAAATTTTTTTTGTTCAATTTGGTGTGGAAATGTACCTTTCTAGGGAGAAGTAAGGGTATGAACTACATTTCCATATCTACCTCAGTTTACTCATGAATAGTCCTTAACAGAGCACACCAGATGGCCCATTGTAATCATCTTTCCTTCTCATTGTTTCATGGTAGCTTAACAGTCCCGTAGGCAGATGATTCCTCGCTCCCTACTACACATATATGAAAGCAAACCTCTACTCAAATGTCCTTGGCTGGGCTTTAAAAGTCCTTGGTGAGTTTAATGCTATTCCTTGTCACTACCCCCACTTGTTTTGTCCCAAATAACTGTGAAGAATAAGTTGGTCTTCATTCTCTATTTAGTTATTCGTTATCTACTTTGAGATGATTATTAAATTCTTTCTTGGGCTGTTTTTCGTAAACCTAAATGATAATCCCAGGTCCTTTAATCTTTCACTGAAGGCCTTTAACCCCTAGCTATCTATGTGTCCTTCACTTATTCCCAGGAAGCCACTTGCAGAGGAGCTTAGGGGAAAGCAACCTGAGCCTGGCATCAGAAGCCATGTTTGCAAGACTTCTCTTGGCCGCTTCACTAACTGTGTGACACTGGGAAAGTCATTTTAACTCTCTAGGCCTCAGTTTTGTCATCTGTAAAATGACCTCTAAGGTACCTTCAAGCTTTTGAAAGATGACTTTGTGATCCTCTTTACTGGATGTATGATTATGGACAAATCACTTGAACCTTCCTGAGCTCCAGTTTCTTAATCTGTAAAGACAGGGCTGGTGTCTGAAGTGCCTACTTTCCAAAGATTCTTGTGTAAAGTAAATGAGATTATGTAAAATGCTTTGCAAACCTCAAAGCTAGCATTATAATATATCTAAAGTGTGTTGCCAGTCTTAAAGCACTCTATGTAAATTATTATTACTAATAAACCTTAAGGCACTAGAGAAATATGAGTTAATAAAATAGAGGGTGTTGTATATGAAAGAACCCCCAAAGTTCCCCCGCCCCCAGCCCCCAATCTCTGAACCTGTGACATTGAGGGAATGTGGAGCGCCAGAATTTCCCAAACTCTGAACTCAAAGAAAGAAGCTTTTCAGTGCAAGTTCAGGGTGAAGAATAATTGGGGATCTTCTTTCTCCCTGTCCCCAGGGTTTCTGAAACTGGGAGTCTTGGAGTGGAGCAGGAGCAAGGGCAGCTGCTCTCTGACCTCTCTCACTCTGTGCACCCATGCTCCTTGTCTTCCTCCTGCCCACCCCGCCATTGTTACCTGGCAGACACCTGGGCCGAGGCTGCCAGGCTCTGCTCTTGCTTGATTGCTGACACCTGAGGCAGTGGGGAGCTGCCCTTTGCTCCACAAGGGCAGGCGTGAGCCAGCGCATGGAGTCTCACGAGGTTGCTGCCACTAGGGTGGGTGGCAGCGTCGCTCCCCTTTACCTCAAAGGTATGCTGCTAGGCCCATCATTTTCACACCTGTCGTTGTTTCTTCTTTCCCTTCCTTCCTTCCTTCCTTCCTTCCTTCCTTCCTTCCTTCCTTCCTTCCTTCCTTCCTTCCTTCCTTCCTTCTTTCCTTCCTTCCTTCTTTTCTTCC